>VXBN01017358.1:640163-683545 GCA_013397395.1 Sinosuthora webbiana
AAAAAAAAAAGCTAATTTCAGCTGGATTTATGTATCAAAGATGATAATGAAAGGAGTTTAGCTTTATTTTACTGCTGCTCCAGATGGTAATCAAAAGGGACTGAGAAGTGTGGGAGAAACCATTCTCTGTCTATGAGGGGTTTGAGTTTGGAAAGTTCTGTATTCCAGACAATTGCCAACTATTTCTTACAAGGTTCCATGGCTTGTAACTCTGGACTCCTCAGAGAAAACAGTATGAGGAGCAAAGGAAAACTGATTTGGTGATTTTGTTGTTTGCATCACCAGCAGACAACTAAACATTTGCTGAATTCACAGAAAATTGCACAAGAGGATTTTGAAGGACTGGCAGGTTTAGAGATATGAATTTTCTGTAGATGTCTCAGGCCATCTCTTCACTGAAAGATAACTTACCTTTCAGTGAAGATTTATATATAATGGTAATATTTATAATACATTTATAAGATTTTAATAATTTGTCTTAAAAGACAATTTATCAAAACAAGACACATAAAACAGGTATAGACTTGATTTGACCTGACTTATGAATGTGCTATTTTCTTTGACAAGAAACATAAGGAGAGTGATAGACTGAGTAGCAGTAGATTAAACTCTCATTTAGTAACCTTTGCCAAAAAAAAAAAAAAAAAAAGAAAAAGAAAAAAGAAACCCTCTTAAACTTCCAACTTCCCAGATTGCAAGAGATAAACCTCATCTCAGAACTGACACTGCTGTAGAGGTTATGAAAAATAAACTGCACTATTTCAAGGTACATTTATTCAGAATTCAAGAAGCAGTATGGAGATAAACCAAGTATCTTTATTTTTATTAGTAGCAAGATGTCAACCCAGCCACTACATACATATTGACGTATGGATGTCAATAATTCACCCTGAATTACTCAGTAGATTTTTGATACAATTATGTCCTATGTGGCCTACAGTTTGAGGAACCATATTTGTGTAAAAAGCAATCTTTAGAATTACATATTATAAATACAGTACATTTACACCCCATCTGATTGTATCCACTTAACTATGACAGGTGAGTTAGGAGCCTAATTGCCTTAGGCCCCCTACACATTTAATGAGATAAAGCACTACCTCTTTTCAAGCATTTCTTTCCAGACTGCAGTTGTCAAGAAACCAAAACAGGAAGAAAAACTGTGTGCAAATAGATTTTATAAAGTCTGAAGAATCTCAATCATTTAATAGGATGAGGCATCTGTAAGTGTATTAATGGATTACCTAAGATAGAAAGCCCTTGGAATCTGGGTTAACAAAGTTTGATATCCTTTGAAAGTTTGAAAGTTTGATATCTTTGAGCTAGAATCACCAATTAAAGGACTTTTCCTGCTGTGAGGTCTCAGGAATTTCTGGTTCACAAAAATTATCAATCTTTTAGTTTTCAAACTTACCAATACTTAGGAAGTATCATTAACTGCCTCTTATTCAGCTTCATGCTACCTCAACAAACGTAAAATTTTCTTATTCGGAGGAAACTCCTAAAAAATATGAAAAAGCAAACATTGATCAAGCATGTTATGTACTGAAATAATCTCCTACATTATAGTCATGCCCTCTCATACTTCAGGAGAATAAGTTTGAAAAACACTGGAGGACATTAGAAGATATTAAAGTCATGAGATTTCTTGATTAGTCACATCTTAGCAGTCTGCAAGAGCAGGTGCTTCAGAAAGAAAAATCTCATATGCCTTTTTAGACAGTGTATGTTAGAGAGGAATACAATACCTGCCATAACCCCAACCACTATCATTTGGAGAAGAAATATTTCCTAATCTCCATCAGGTGATCATTTTAACCCTGAGCATATAGGTAGGTTAAATCCAGTTAACAGCTGTCATCCTAAAATTTTTTTTTTTTGTTCCATTTTTGCCTGCTTCTAATTTTACCATTTTAGAAAGGCCAGTCCCCTGCTCCTATACTTTTCCCCAAAAAGGAACATAAAAGTCCTGGGGAATGCAGAATAGAAGGGCTGGCATGTGGATCAGTTGCAAACATTTCTTTTTAGGGACTGTATAAAGACAGTACACAAGCAAGTTTCCAATTAAGCTTCCCTGGCAATGTCAGTAGGTATCCAAAGCTTTATATCCCAAACTTTATATTCTGACACATGATCTCTTCATGTCACACATACCCTTTATTAATTTATAAATTTCCATCTGGAAGTAGTTCAGGTCCCTGCCTCCATGACCTTGTCAGTAAGCAGTTCCAGAGCTTTGCACAGATTGCCAAGAGCCTTCTTTTAAATTTCTCATTTATTCATAATTGTTTGTAAGTATCTGATCTTGAAATAGTGTTATCCTTTAACATAAAAGTCGCCTTCCCTCACATCTCCCCCCACACATACTTATAAAGAAAACCATATGCCCTTCCAAGCTTTGTTTTGCCAGATAAGCTATTTTCATCTCAGCTGCGAAAACAGGTACTCCTTTCCCCTCAGCAGCCCACTCTGCACCTGCTGTGCATCAATGTGGGTCACGAGAACTGTAAACAATATTCTGAGACTTGTCTTACCAACGCCTTGTAAAGCAAAATTAACACTTTGTTAACAGTCCTCACTGAAGATTCTTCATCCAGTATACCCTGAAGCTGCTGCATGGCCACGACACAATGATGGCTCATGGTTCACCCCTCCTGATTAATGCATTAAACCTCTTCCCCTCACTATTGACACCAGTTATCAAGACACCAGGTTATACTAAAAGAACATGATATTAATTCCCAAGCACCTCCCTCTAGTTTCTGTACTAGTAGATTTCCATGTTGTCAGTCCATGAGGTCATTTATTTTTTCTGATATGTCATTGCAGTTTTGTGCCATCTCTTAATGCCATACCCATTCTCCTTCCTTCACCAAGTTCAAAAATGCTACTTAAATCAGTGCCAAGATCAGAGGAATTCTACAAACAAACTCCTTTCATTTGGATATTTTAATTATTAACAGCACCACATTTTAATATAACCCTTTACTAAGTTCCTCTTCCACCTTCAGTGCTTTTATTAAAGCCCATCTTTTCCACCCTCAGTAACTTCCTACTACAAACAATATAATGCCTTATTTCGATCAAGGTAGATTAGGTCCACTGCATTACTCTTCTCTGGGACAATTATCTTATCAAATAAAGATATTAAGTTACTCTGATACAATCCTTCCTTGATAAAATCATGTTGTAGTTTTTCCCACTTTCCATTTACTTCTAGGTTCTTGATAATTTTTTTTCATTCAGAATCTACGCTAAGACCTTGCTTGGTGTTGAGGTCAAACCATCACACCTGGATTTATTTGATTTATTCCTTTTCATGGATATAGAAAATAACATTATTAGTCTTTAGTTATATTGAGATAGCCCTGAATTGAACAGATACACATGAAATCCCTACAAATGTATTCAGTGCAAATCAGCATTGCAGGATTCTTCCAGTGCCCTGAAATGGGCATTGTTTAACCCTCTCCATTTTTTGGCAGCAAATAGGCTCTGTTTAGCTGAGACCTAATTTGGGGGAAATTCCATTGTTCTGTCTCCCTTAAGCACGTTATTTTTATTCTTTTTTTTTAATTATTATTATTATTTTTCCTGTTTTGCAGCACTGGAAGATCTAGCAGCATTCAAAACCAACAACAATTGCGTTGAAACTGGCATTATTTATTTTAGCAGTGGAAGAGCAGGGTTAAAAACACCATCAACAGTAGTCTCCATATGATATATATTTTAAAAGAAAGAGGAACAGGCCAAAACATGCATGAAAACACATATGATAGCACTGTGTGTTATTCACTTTTATAAACTCTGCTGTCTCAACTATGGATGTTAATTTTTTATTCAAAGAACTGACTTAGTGCAGATATTTTAAGTATTCTGATTTATTTTTCAAAATGAGAAAAAAGTAATTATTGTAAAAAGAATAACATTTTTGCCTCTTATTCTAATTCACTTTTCTTCTGTTATCTTCTTTCTCAAAAGACAAGCTGTAAAAAGACAAACCCAGCAGAATTATTTATATACTTTTCACACAATCTGTGAATAGACATGTTTAATGCTTCTGGAAAGAAGTGACTGTAATACAATGCAAATTATTAATTTATGAATGTGGCACAATTGATAATACATCCTCACTGCAGCTGTGACTTTCTGCTCTACTTGAATGGAATGCTTTTATTATCCTGCCTCTGCTCTGAGTCCTGGCAGATGTGGGCAGATGTGTGCCATGAAGCCTTTAAAAATTTCAGGATTAAAGGTAGCTTGTCTTCCAGAAGCATCAATGGGAAGGAATGTGGAAGGGATAGAAACCTAACTCTAGGTTCTCTTTTTTACGCCACCTTTAAAAAAAGATGAAATTACAGCATAACACCAGGATCAATAGGCAGTAAAGTTTATGTAGTGTTATTTATCATTGTTAAGTCTTTATTAAATATGTACCTCTGCCTGCAAAGGGCTGTGCAGAATGAAGAGGGCCCAGTTTTATAGAGATATATTTATAAGATTGGATTTTACAAAGCAGCTTGTAAAACCTGCAGGTAGAACATACGTTTTCCACAATATCCTCAAGGAAAGAAGTATTCTGAAAACTGTTCAGGATAGTTTGAGGGAGTGGGGACAATAGCTTTTTTTTTTTTTTTTTTTTTTTCAGAATAAATTATTAGAACGGAAACTTTCTTAGAAAACAGTTTGTCACTAAAAAAATACCAACTGGCCTTATTTTTATAAGAGGTTTTATGAGACCATGAAGTTTCAATGCAGCACGTTTTCAGATTCAGGGTCTATGTTTTAGTCAAACTGAGCTGTCTCAGTTCAGTTCTCCCTTCCTCACAACCTTCTTGGTCTGGGCATTTGCATGGAATCTGGAATAATTGCTGCTGCTAGTTTAATTGCTGCCTAGTTTAGCCCATGGGCATGTATCCAGTGCTTCTGGATGTAGCTTCCATTGGGTGCCAACTTAGGGGTAACCAGTATTGATGTAAAGCAAACTACAATTTCCCATATAAATAATTAAGAAAATTTACTATGAAAATGCAAATCCAAGGCTGTGTTTTGTACTGTGATATGCAACTCCAGATCTGAGAAATTTTTTCATCATTAGGCAAGTTACTACCCTTATGCCAAGATAAATATGAGCTCTGATATATATTTCAAAATGAGAGCCTCATTTGTTGCTTATCCAAATGGTAGAGAATAGCAGAGTATAAAAGTTTTAGGATAGACTCTGACCCAGTAAAAGAAACAGCACTGCAGAGGAACAATGTGGATACCTGTATAACAGCACAGTTACCAATTAGCAACACACAGGTGGTGTGTTCTCTGACCAAAGAAAATAGAAAACTTAGATTTAAACCCATAAAAGAATAATCTTTGCTTTAGTAAGCTAAAGGATCCAGTGAAGCCTTTCCAGATGGAATTAAACAAAATCTTGGATATAAGACTCAAACAGAGATATCACAATGCAAATAGCAGGCTTTGTCCTTATAAAGAACATCTGTTGTGAAGTTGTTTACATTCCTACCAAAGTGGAAAAGGGTATCACTAATTCTCCTTTGCAGCCAGGCATGTAATGGGGGAGTACAAAGTTACTGCTTAATATTTTTTAATAAACACACAGAGCTTTTCACTAACTCACAGTTTTTTCACCTGAAAAAACAAATAGGGATTTGGGGCAAAGAGAAACATTCTCATTTCTCCTGATGCTCGTTTCCATGTAATTTCCCAGGGATTTATTTCTCTATTTCCCATTATTTTATATTTTATTGCATGAATTTTGTAATCTATTTCCCTCCTGTTACAAGGAGGAAACAGGGTGTCCATTCATGACTGCCTTGCTGAGCACTCCGCTAGAAATGAAGAGCTTCCAGCCTGTGGGTCAGCAGTTTGCTCTCACTCTTCCAGAGATAAAAACTAGACTGTTCTTAGCCTGAGTTCCTCAGGAAATTTGAGATAGGCTATAAATTATAGGTTATTACTGCATTTTAATATTTCCCTTCTCTCTTGTCCTGCTCCGGGTTTTCAGAAGTAGTTGAGGTAGTTATGTGGCCAGCGAGAGCAGGAGAAGCAGCACACAAAATGTTCTTGATTTACATTGAAAACACTTTATTTGATGTCATCAAGTTACATTGCTTGCTGAATTTTAACAATTTCAACAAAGTTTTAAATAATAGAGTTAAAGCCGTGCTGTTTAGAAGTGGCATTATAAAATTAATTTTTAATAAGTCTGTGATTTTTTTTTTTAAATGCTGATTTATGATAAATAATTACTGGGTTTCTCACTGTTTGTGGTTTCTCTCCAATAGAATTGCTGCTCAGCATTTTGTTCCAAGTCGCTAGAGCACTCTCATATGTATTTTTGTTTTTAACATACACACACACACATATATATGGGCTATTTCCTGTAAAGGAAAGAGCACTTCAGCACTGAATGCAAAATGACAGCTGTGAATTTATGCCACAGAACAATTTGGCTTTATTCCTTCATGTGAGGTAGACAAAAGTAGTTGCCAAATACAAAGACCACCAACAGCAAAGGGAGACCAGAGAGATGTAAATTGGTAAGAAGGTTTGCTATAAATAAAACTGTTCAAAAGTAAGCAGTGTAGTTTGTACATGGAAAAAATAATATTAACTGTTCTTAAGACCAAAAGACAAAATTTATTTGTAACTATAATCCAACAATTTCTAGTTCTTATCATGCATTTTTTATGGTGAAGACCATATTGCATCGTGTAACTTTTTTCCTGCCACTTCTTTCCTTTCGCCTCTATTTTTTGGCTTTTAGAAAAACAATTTGTGAAACAATCTGAGTGTATATGGTTTAGAAATAAATTACAGTGATTTTTTTTTTATAGTGTCTTGAAATTACAAGCAAAATCTTTCTTTTCTTCTTCCTACACAAACTAGAGAAGAAACTTGTAGAAGAAACTTTACTATCAGCACAGCAGCCTGATTACGAAGGGCAATTAGTAATTTTGAAGAACACTAAAAAGACATGACCTGATTACAGCACAGTGATTAGGATACAGATATAGATTAAGATTAGGATGTACTGATATGACCAACAGAATGAAATTAAAGTCACCTTTCTAGCAGCTAGTGATCTACCAAAGATCTTATGCTTTGCAAAATTTAGAGTCAAGCAAAGGTAATGCACATTTTATTTTTATCCTGAAACATTCAGGTTTGTCCCATCTCATCCCTTTCCATGGGGGCAAGCAACTGCACACCTTTGATCTGATGGACTTGATCCTGATTCTGAAACCACTGGTGTATGTTTCACATGCGTGGTTAAATTGACATAATCCTGAGTTATTATTGTGAGTAATTTACCATATGAAAATCAAGCACATGGCAAATAGCTGCAGGAGTCAAAAGCTGTGAAGCTTAATGTCAAATACTTGTCCCACTGTATTTTATTCTGAAGGAAACTCTTAGAGAACTGTTAATGGTCATTCTCAGACAGTGAGAAGTGCAGTTGGAGTCAGACTCCTCTTTCTGGGGAGAACAGCTCCTTTGCCATAATTAGAGGCGATGAAGCACCCTCCACAAAACACAGTCGTTCCTTTAATAAGTGACACTGAACTCTAGCCCAGCCTACAGCAGCCTTCTCAGCTTCAAACACAAAAGCACTCAAGTCTCAAAAACTTCAAAGAAAGCTTTTCATTTTATTTTCTCCTTGATCCACTGATAGAGCAGTTCATTTTCTTGAATTTTTTAAAATGACTTTTTGACTCATCAGACCTGTGTAACAAGTCACTGTCTCAATCACCAAATGTTCTCGTTTGACTCATCTGCTTTTCCTTTGGCCTTTGGGTAGGAAGCTTCACTTCTGAAACATTTTCTAAATACACTTTTGTGAACTCTTCCCCCTCAGTTGCACTTTGTGCCATTTTAAAAAAAATAATTGCATTTCCTGCAACATAATGTGCTATTTCAGAGTTTTAAATTTCATCAGAATCCACATTTTCTTTCTTAGAGAAATGTCTTTCCTTTAAAAAAACATCATTTTCTAACACACTAACAGCTGTAACATGGTGCCTTTTTAGCAGTAAATGCTATAACATAAGATCTTTCCAGAATTCTGTTTCATTCTGCTAACTTAGAACAGTGTTTCATTAATGACACATTTGAACTCTCATGTTTGTTTTGGTTTTTGATGGTCAAAGACTTTCTAATTTCTGAACTTTGCTGCTGCAGTCTATGCTAAGACAGTTATCTCCTCTGAGGAAAACTATAACAACACAGGACTGTCAATAATCCTAATATTTTTTAGTGTTAAAAAGGCTGGAAATCTACAAAGTTTCATTCCTCCAGGCTTTTTCTGCCTCAAAGCAAATAGGCAAACTTCACATAGTTATTCTCCGCAGGGAATGCAGTCAATCCTTCCCAGGATGTAAAAGCAAACCCTGTAATGTGAATTACATTTTCAACCAGGTGTTGCTTACATTTCCAGGTGTACCATCCAGTAATGTACAAACCAGAACTTTTGCAGGGACTCAGAGCATTGCAAATTTTTACACAATTATGCTCCAGAAGAGCATAAAATGGGCTGTGTTGTGATCTTTGCTTACTGGGACTAACTGGGACAGAAACACTGCCCGTTTTACACTCATGGTGAAATGGAACCGAGCTGATCACTGTAAATTCCACAGAGAGAACCTTACCATGTTCTCCTGTGTGATAGCAGATTTTAGCCTATTTCCTTAACTTCTCACGTTAGACATCAGTCTTCAAAAGATCAGTAAATCTGGGCAGATGTAACGTTTAGAAAGGATGGTGGTCGCTCCACAGAAAAAGGAAGCAGTAGAGAAAAACAGCTTCTGAAGGACAGAAAAACTGTGGAGCACATGGTCCTAGAGACTAAAACCCCGCAGATCCTGAGTCAGAAGCAGTGTTGTGGCAGGTGTGCCCATGTTTGATGTGGTTCAGTGTCATCTGGCTGTTTCCTTCCCCGTTACCTTCTGCCCGTGCTGTGCTGCTTCCCTGCCGCCTGTTCCCCGTCTTTGTTTTCCACGCGGGCTGCCCTGGCCCGTCACCCGCATTTCCCTCTGCCTGAGGTCTGCTCTCACTGCCATTTCTGCCCCCTCACCTCCCTCTGTGTCCCCGTGTCCCCTCAGCCGTGTCCCCGTGTCCCCCCATCCGTGTCCCCGGGCCTGTGTCCCAATCCCGGCGAGGCCGAGACCTCAGGGCAGGGCTGTGGGGACCCTCCGGGCGCCCTCACACAGGGCACGGCACACAGAGCCCACGGGCTCCACGAGAAGCCAGGAATGAACCTGAACGCTCTGTTCCAGCAGATACAGTTCACAGAGAAGCAGGCGAGGGAGAAGAGGAACTTCATCCAACAAGGTCAGCCCCGTGGGCGCCATCCTGAGGGGCCTCCCCATTCCCTGTTCCCGGAGGATGAGTGCCCTGAGGGGACTCGTGCTGGGGAAAGCTTGGCAGAGCCAGCACGGCTGGTTTTGCCACCAGCACGTTCCTATAAGGATCTAACGTTTACAAACCGAGCACATACTCTTACAGGTTGTTGTTGTCTTGCAGCTAAATGCGACATAAATAGAAGTTATGAAAGGATTAACCAAATAAAAGAAGAGCTGAGCGCTGCAAAAATTAACTTAGAAGCCAAGGTGAGCAGGCATATTTATAGTGTACATAATAATGAAATACATTGTGTTTACAAATACACGAGCTATTCTTTCAGGAATAGATCCAGAAGCACTTTGGAGGAGTGTGCTTCACCTGCTGAGTAGCACAGCGTGGAGGAAACCTGCCCTGTGCCTCTATGTGGTAAAAAAAGTGTCTGTCAACATCCTCCCTCCCACAGACCTCACCCTTGGGGCTGTGCTCAGGGCAGGATGACTTTTGGGGCACGGTGTGGGATATCCTGTTTCAACAGTCGTGCAACTTCTTACAGCACTTTCCTCCAGTGTACCGAAGCCATCCCTTGGTTGCCCAATGCCATTTATAATGGCCTTTCGCAGAAAACATATGGAAACATTGCCTGTGTTTATTTCACAGGATCTTGAGTCACAGACTGAAGATCTTTCTGTGAGCTTACAGTTAAGGTTTACAAGCCCTAAGTGTTTTTCTAGGCAGGCCCAAAACAGAGGAAAGTTTTTGAATCTATTTAATGATTTTATTACTCTTTCCATTTAATCAAACTGCAGATGTATTTTCAGATTAAGCCACCGGTTTTGCAGAGTTTTTCACCAATAACACCTGTGGTTGCTAATAATTTAAAAATCCATTTGCTTGTGTCTGAAAATTAAGTCTAAATACTCTCCCCTGTGCTCCTAAGTGTCTGTGCTGACAGAATGTGTGTTCGCAACAAGAAAGCATGTGGAGCCTCCTTTGAAGTCAGAACTGTTGGATCCTATCATTTAAATAAACAACTTCAAGAACCTTTGGGAGATTGCCTCATCTAGTTGTGAAAATAAATGTTTGGGGGATGACCTTCATCCTCCCTAGAACACTTTCTTCTTCCTTTTGTAAAGGACTATTATATATATATGTGTATATATATAAATAACAACATTGCTGAGAAGGGATCAGACTAGAACTCATTTACAAATATTTACTTGTTGCAAATTGAGACTATAATCATGCAGGCAGTTATTCAGATGCTCACATTTATGCCTGCCACAATCTCAGAGCCCAAAGGTGCTTTAAAATAGTAACTTATTTATCCAACACATATTATATCTTGATGTTGCTTGTTAGATGAAGTCCTCAGTAGTCTTACTCTTATTTATGAACATCACAATTTTATGTTTCTACTACTTATTTGTTATTGATGCATTGTGATTTATAATCAAGGTTTATGTGGTAGGTCCAGAAGGTCCCAAGAGTAGAGCCATTATGGTAAATGACTAATGGGAAGAGCTGAAGAACTATTCCTAATTAAATTTTATGTGCTTTACTGACCAGTATTAATAATATTCTCACTGATGTCCACAAAAATACATTTTTCTTGCTTGCCTAGTCTGACATTGATTCAGTCATAGGTAGGAAATGATACAGAGAAGTAGTGGAATAGAAAAATTCATTTCAATCAGACTGTATTTAGGTTTAAAGATTATATAAGTATTGACATTATTTAAAGTAATTTATTTTTCAGTACAGGAATTAAGTTTACATGTGTCTGCAATAGTTCATGTAAATCAAATAATATTAAATAATGCTGTTCAGCTGATGCTCTTCAATTTATCCCACACCAAATAACTGCAGTTCTTTATAAGCAACATATCCAACCATGTGCATGCACAGCAGCTGATGCCTGACCAAGATGATGAGACTGAGTTCAGAAGGTTTTTGACATCTATTTCACAGATACTGCCTGTGGTCAATCAAAGAGTCCTAGGAAATGCAATTTTCCCCTCTCTTCTGTAAAACCAGGTAGCATGTAATTAGAACCCAAATTACAGCATTTTGCTGTTTGTAGCTCAGTGACTTCTTTAAAAAAATTGGCTGCAAACGCATAGATGAATTTGGCATCTTACAGATGGAGAAACTACACTGAAGCTCTCTATTTCAGTATTACAAATACAGTGCTGTAAGACCACCTATTCTCTTTGAATTAATATATAAAATAAAATCTGAGCCAAGCATGACCTGCCCACTTAGCATGCTGGACATATCAGAGATGAGGAAGAATCTAGTCCTTTCCTTTCCAACTCTCACATTCTAGTCTTTGGGCATTTCATTCCACTCTCCTGTTTGGATCAGATGCACTTCATGTGTGCCCTCGCCACAGTCATGTGCATTATTTAACTTTAAAATATTTTCATTTTTACCATTGTAATACTACTCTTATTTGTTGTTTTTTTTTTCTGCTTCTACACACAAAAAAACTTGTGTATCAGCCTGACTATTCAGCTTAATTCCTAGTACTTACCCTGTGCCTTTACTCTCCGTGGGCAAATCTATCTTTGCTTTCCCTATTCATTGCTCTGAGTCAAGAGAACTTGACACTCCATCAAATAAATGATTCTCCTCCATTAAGACTCAACAACACATAGCTGTTTCCTATTTGTTATCCTTATAGTTTATCCCACCATATGTCTGGACTTAGTTTAGATGATGATACAGTAGAAGGGCTAGAAAAATGAGAAGTCTTCAGCAAATTTTGAAAATGCAGTGGTTGGACAGCATAACTTCCTATCAGATAAACTAATGGTTAAAATTAATAAACCTATGTGCAAAATCAAAGTTTAGGACTTGGGGGGGGGAGGGTTTATGATCAAACTGTCAATAACCAGTGAGCTAATTCCCATTACCCTTTCTCAGGTAAAAATTCCAGAAATTGTGCTCAGAAAAATATCCCACTCTCCTTTATGTATTCCATAGTAGCATTGCAGGTGACATGTACAGCCATTCAGCCAAAACCAGGATGCTTGGACCCCTGTCCCCCTGATATTATGGTCTCATTTGGTTCCTGATGAGCTTTACACGAGATGGAGGACAGGCAGCAGATTATGTTGGCTAAAGGATCTCATGTGGTCAATATTTTTCCTGGAAAAATTTTCTCCTCAACCTAGAAGATTTTAAAATGCCATTTTAGATAGACAGGGCACCACTAAATGAGTCTCTCAAAGAAAGGAGACTTTTCAAAATCTTAGCAGTATACTGAAAGGTTATTGAGGGAAAAAAAGATGCTTTTGTCAGTCCAGCAGCTATGCCAACTCTTTTTAAACTGGACCAAGATCTTTTTGTACAATTTCAGTGTAATAAAACAATAAAACAATAACCTTACTTTATATTTTTTTTTCCTTTTGGAAGATTCAGCATCTGTCTCTAAAGCAATTCAATGTAGAAATTCTGAAGAAATGTGAAGACAGCTTAGAGAAACAAAAAGCTGAACTTCTTAATCAAAGAACCAGTCTTCTTCAAACCCTGGTATGTTGCCAGCTGTGATATTCACACAGCTCTTTTCTACTGTACAAGAGCAGTTAGCTTTAAAATTTGAAAATCTGGAAAAACTAATGTTTTAAATCAAGATTTTTTATTTTTTTTTTTAGTATATGTAACAATGTAAACATAGATAAATTCTTGCATTTAGTTTAAACCTCTAAGGTAGTGTATATTGAATTTTATCTCCAAAGCTGATTTTATATTCTTGACTTCATTTTCTAATGTTTGCTGTTGTATGACTGAACTCCAATTCTGACAGATTATTTCCTTTGTAAAAGTAAGCTAGGGAAGCCTCGCCTTAAATTGGATTGCCTCATCCACAGTAAAAAATATTGAAAAGGATCAAAGGAAAACCCCGGGGAGGCCCACACCACATTTTAGCAAATGTGGACAGTTTAGCAATCCTGCCATAGCACACAATCTCTTTGATGTCAGACACACCTCACCACCTCTTCAAAGGTAGCTACTTACAACAAGTTTTCCAGTTCTCTCAGCTGCTAACCTGAATATTGCCTTCCTCTTATTTGTTGAGGCTTCTTGGATCTGTGCATATGAAGAAATACCACAGAGGAGTCTTTTCTGCATATGTATTTGCCCTTTAAATCAGCAGAGCTAAATTTTAAGCATTCAGTACAAACCAGTATTAAACCTAAATCTTTAGGCAGATATCTTTTTAACTAAGTCATATTTCTGCATCACCCAAAGTATTCCCAGTATATGTGTAAAGTTTGATATGCAAGTTCTCTTTTCTTTTTTCCTGTATATAGGGGTCATTTCATTTGAATTAATTTAGCAATCAATTCAGATTTCTTCGAAGGAATTCAATATAACCTTACTATTTTGATTTTTTTTCCCCAGAAAATTGAACTGTTATTTTCTATCAACAATAGCATTTTTGGTAGTTATAAAGGGAGTTAGAGTACATCTGCATTCTGCAGAGGGTTAAACAATATTTTTATTTAGTTTAATAACAAGCCAGAAAAAAAGAACTGCTGTAGTATGCTAGTGACTTTAAACAGAATTTTCTAATTTCAGTACAAGAGTTGAACTGAAAATCTGCTGGTTCAAGTCTATAACAATGTATTGATTTTTTAAATGCTCTGTTATCAAGAATAGAACCCTTCATCTTTACAGGAAAAAAAAAGTTTAAAACAACAGGCATAATGATAAAGCTGTAGACTACTTTCATGTTCTTAAAAGAAAAAGTAAATATTTTCTTTATTTTTGCATTTCTTTTTTATTTATTTACTTTCCTACTACAAATTTAAGTATAAAAAACAACAGTGTGTCTCAGTCTACCTAGCTTAACAAAGACTTTTGGTTTTTTTTCACCTGAACATTCAGTCTTCCCTTTCTTTTTTTCAGGCAGATGCAAAGAGGAAAATTACTGAAGAGGAAGATAATTTTACCAGAGAAGTAACAGAGTTTAACATTGAATATGGACTAACAAGTAATAGAGATCTTCTTATTAAAAAGAAAGTCAAGACTGAAATACATGATTTAGAGAATGAGGCCACTTTGCTGAAAAATGGTAAGTCTTATATTAAAACAGTTTACCTTGGATTAACACAAATCAATAAAATTTAGCTGTGCAAACCAGTCATTTAAATTTCATTCCCCCGTTGTCTGGAGCTTCCTTTTAGCAGTGAACTGAAAGAGTGTGGTCTGACATACCAAGCATAACTAAAGGCTCTTCTGTTCCCTATCCTCTTCAACCTTTCTGATGTGAGCACTGTGAGGAGAAGAAGCCAACCTGAAGAGGCAGCTCCAATGTCTAGTTCAGCCAGCACAGAGCTCACGGTCATACACAGCGACTGAATGAGGTTTAGAATCAGCTGTGGCTGAGCTCTGTACATTTCCTTAGCTTTGAAAGAATTGTATACACAGATTGTCCTGTAGGATTGGGCCTTTACTGCCACAGCTTGATTTTCAGTTGAAGTTCAGAGTATGAGATCTCTCAGAGCACAGGGTGACACTGCAGGGCAGCCCCTCTGTAAGGAAATCGGGGTCGTCATGGTTCACGGGCTGAACGTGAGTCAGCGACATCAGAATGCCAACACCACGCTGAGACACAAACAGAATTCTGACCTCTAACACATGAAAACAATTCCTCACTCTATTTGGGGCAGTTAAGCTCTGAGTTGGAGTGCACTGCATCTCATTTTGATCTTAAACTTCAAAAAAAAAAAAAGTGTGGACCAGCTGGAGAGAATCTACATAGGACCAGTGAGAGTGATCAGAGTTCTGGAGCACATGAGAAGGAAGAAAATGAAAGAATTGTGACTAAGCTATTAAGGGAAAGACTGATGAAAGATGAACATCACTCTTCAGATTGTTTAAGTGTCCTGTAGAAAGGAAATAAATATATTCTCTGAACCAAGAGTGAACTGAATAAAAAGCAACAAGTGTAAAGCACAATAAAGGAGGGTCTGTCTGACAGCTTAGGAATCTTTCTAAGAACAGAGGACAGCTGAAGCTCTCTGCCTTAGAAGATTCCATTACCAAAGGAATCAGGAGTGTTCATTACCAAAGGAATCAGGAGTGTTCATTACCAAAGGTCTTCAAAAAAACGCCAAAGCAGCATTTCTCAGAAAGAAGAATTACAGCTGATCCTGCTTTCAGGGGAAGAAGGCAGTAGATGACCCCTCAAAGTCCATTCCAGCCTCATGATCTGTCAAGTGACAGCACTTTCAATTCTGCATATCTGCTGCAAAGTTACTGAAAAAGGACTGTCCACTGGAGTTTGCACTAGATAACACCTTCTTATTTTCTGTGGCTCTGATACTAATCTACAACTGAAAAGTCTGTATTTGGTGTCAAGTGCTACTTTTAACTTTTGATTTTTACATATTCAGGCAGAGCTGGGCAGTTACATGATCAGTAGTACCTGAAGGGTGACCAAAATTCTTCTCTAACTTCAGTTGCCATCTCAGTTCCATCCTTTAACTGTACCTTTTTTTGAGACACAGCTTGTCTTTCTGTTTGCTACACTCCTGGGCACCATGACAACTCTGAAGTGAAAAGTTTAAGCAACTCATAACAAGGAAATTATGTGAGGACCTCCAGTTGGTAAAAAAACAATCACAATTAATTCCAGATGCTGTCTGATAGTAAGGTTCAAATATATATAACACCAAAAATACTAAGAAAGGGGTTTTTTTTTAGTCCTGCTGAGAGGTGTGTGTTCTCCACCTATTCAATCAGTCATCTTCCTTTCTTTATAGCTGAATTAACTCTAAAGCAAAACATTCTTTTTATGCCCAGACAACAAAATATGTTGAACAGCTCAATAACATTAAAAAAATAATTTTCTTTCATAGCTATGAATACATTATACGACATATAATTTCCTGTGAACTGTGTTACATATGAATTATTTTAGTTTATTTTGGTTTTATATTTAAGGTTCTTTTGACTAGCTGAAGATTGGTAGAAGTAGTTAAGAATATTTAAGATTGTATCATGAATGCTAAACCTGCAATGCATTTTAATTTAAAACGTATTTTTTCTTAGAAATGGAGTCAATGGAACATAAAAATGTTCAGTTAAATGCACTCCAGCTGCAGAAGAATGAATTAAAGCAGGATTTATTTACTCTCCAAAGTGAGCTCAAAGGTGTGCCTGATAACTATTTCTTGTGATAATTATTTCTGGCTTGACAAATGCTTTTGAAAAATGTTTTCTGTCGGTTTTCTTTTCTCAAGCAAAAGGAATCATAGTAACAATATTTTAATTTATTTTAACAATATGAAATGCATCATTTTTAAACATGATTATAACAAATATTACGGATTACAATGAGATTTAATTGAAATGTCATTGATACTGAGGTCCAGAGATCTGCTGAATTGTGAGCTGTAAATATGAAAAAAAGTTCTGCTTTTGCTGGTAAGTCATATACTTAGATGTAGAATTTAGTGTTTCAAAGAACTTAAAATCAACACAAATATTGTTTAAAATCTGCGTCAAAGGTGATCACAGTAATAGGGAATATTTTGAAATCTGAATTAAAATAATATAAATGGGTGCTTTAGTATCTTTTTTTACAGATATCTAAGTAAGGTGTCACAGTAAGAGCTAAGAAAAGCAGTAAATATGGTCCTAAATTGTTCATGAAAAGGAATGAAATTTTCTAGATTGCAATATGTGATTACAATAATAATAAAATATTTCATTTTCTTTATTTAGATACCTTTACCCTTCAAAGTGCTTAATGAAGAAATACTAGAAAATATAAATTTAGAATATGTAGGAGGTCTTTGAATATGGATGATTAATATATATTTATAGGGTTATTCTGATTTCATGTTTAGACCTTGAGAAAGCAATCAGGGAGGCTGAAAGAATGACGAAAGATTTAGAAACAGAAAAAGTTCAAGTCACTGAAAAACCTCAGACTGATCCTGAATGCTTAAGGTAAAAGCCTCATGTTGATTAGTTCCTAATTTAATTTTAGGACTGTAACTGCAGTCTAGTCCTGGTAACAATGTCTATTTTACCTTTCATGTACAATATTCCTTCTGAAATCAGAAGAACCATTCATTTTTTATCAGACAAACCTAAGTCCAAACCTAAATTGATTACAGCATTTCATTCTCACATACATATTCCAATGAACTCAGAACTGCAAGTGTTTGCAGGGATGTCAGTCAAACCCAGAGGAAGAACAAACTGCTGCTGCTCATGTGGAAGATCAGCTCCTGAGGTCTTGAGAAAATGGTGCTGATGCACAAAGCACTGATGAACTACCCAGTGGTAAACTTATTTCTGCTGCCTGGACTGGCCACAATAACCTCCTTGGGTAGATGGGGTCTCTATTTGAGCAACTAAATGCAGATTTATTTTCTCTATGATCTCTGTTATGTGTTCTAGTTTGCCTTTTAATTAAGATGGTTTAAAAAAAAAATAAAAAAAATTGAAGACTTAACCAAGACAGAAGAGAAGACCTTGCACAGTCTCCCTTAGCAGTGAAGTTTTCTTCTCAGGAACTGAGTGGTAACAATTCATTTCTTGACAGTTTGCTTAAGTGAAACATTAGGTTTTCACTCCACAGAAAATAATGTGATTTTTTTTTTAAAAAAAGAAATCTCCAAATGCAGTAAGCCTAATATCAGAAAATTGATCATTTTTCCTATGTTATGATGGTCCAGATGAAAGTGCCTGGGAATATTTAAAAATATTTAATAGACAGTGCAAAGGAGCTCCTCTTTATAAAGCTAATCCAAAAGATTCTCTAACAGAAATTAAGGAAAATGCAACTTATATTACCATCACAGGCATTTTTTCCTATATATATCCCTAAGCTTTTGACAAAAATAAATAAATATAGTGGGGATTTTTTTTTTAATCTGAAAACTTTCAATGGAAAGTTATAACTTTGCAGAGAACCCTAAGCAATTTTCTGAAAGATGATTTGATAATGACCCATTTTTTGCTGAATATCTGTTTTTGAAAGAAAATGATATATCAGCCCTATTACTAACTCTCTTCAACCTCTTACATGGTGTTGAGACATGGCCAAAATCCCCTCAGCATAAAAATTAATTAGCTCACAATCCTGCATACAGTAGCAAAAAATTTGCATTCAACACATACATAGAAGACCCAGTGTAAATAATAATAACAACAGTAAAGATTCTCCAGGACAGCACGTTATAATTCACTCCTTTACATTATTCATTCAATCATGATATATTGGGCTTGGTGATACATGAGGCTGTCAGCTTCCTTCCAACTAACATACTTCCCTTGGAATGGTTTACTGCTATGATGCCACTGAATATCCAAATTTGTGTAATTAGTTTTCTATTATAGGTTTCCTGTGTGGAAGGTACAGAAGTAGCCAACATTATCATACTTTTAATCCCCACTGAGATTTTATCCCCATCCTTTTAATGCCACTGAGATCCTAGGGATCAATCAAATCCACGTGTGTCTGTCTTTCTATACAGTGAAATTAACTCACAGCTCTGCAGAACAACACTTTGGTTTTCTCTGGGTGGAAAAGTGGATAAAACACATTAAATTCTATTAACTGCAAAATCAGCAAGTGTCATTTACAACCAAAGCAAGAAGGATGATGAGATTTTCTTATTTCATGAAATGCCTCCTTTTATGGTCAAGATAAGCTAACATTATTTGATAATTGCGTGTAGTGCAAAATATAAAGTGCTCCAGTGCTATTACCACTATCACAAAATACAAGCCCTTCTTGAAGTCTAGTAATATACTGAACACATTTTCTTAAAATTGAAACATTTTTTTTCATTTCAGATACTGGAAAAAAATTAGGACAGATTTGCCTAAATCATATTTTTATCTTGCACATGCTTTTGATCAGAAAAGCTCAATGCTTCATAGAGAGAGATAGCCCTGCAAAAGTTAACTCAGATGCCAGAAGCAACAGAGCTGTGCTACTGTATTTCCATGTCAGCACTAACAGATTCTGCTTTTCAGAGGAGCCAAGCAGGCAATCCTCATTTGTCTACCTTTCTATGTCACTGCTGGGCTCTTTAGAACTACCCCAAACTTTATCAGACTCATACAACTCTGGCAGTTGTTTGGGTTTTTTTCGATTTAACAAAGCTTCCTCATCACTTCTTGGTTTGGACTACTGAATTAAGAGCATGAAAGGGGATTTAAAGTATCAGACAATGTAAATAATGCAGCATATAAATAGTCCCCTGGAAGGTATCTGATCACTCTCTGGTCCCTCAGTGTCATCAAGAGGATGGAGCCAGGATCTGCACAGTGCTGCACAGTAAGAGAACAAAAGGCAAAAAGCAGAACTTGAAACAAGAGGATTTAGAGTGAATTTAGGGGAAAAGCATTTTTATCATGAGGAGGCACAGCATACTCAGGGAGGTTGCATAGTTTTCATCCTTGAAGGTTCTCCTTCCTGAGATACATTCATATACTTGTGTATGTCTTATCAGGAGTCAGTTTTGGTCATGTTGAAATCAATGTGACTGAACCTTCTGTGTCTGAGAAACAGCCCTTTTTAGCCAAACAAGAGCAGGTTTTTTTATCCCCATACAGAGTTTATTGCAAGAATAGAAGTCTAGTTTTCACTGAAAATCATTTTTATTACACATAAAGATGATAATATTTTGACACATATAATGTGAGTCAGAAATACATATTTTTTTTTATGAAATAAGCACAAAATCTGATTTTATTTTTTACAGAGCTGGAAACCACACTACTCTTTAAGTGGTAAAAATACGTTAGTTTTTTTTTTTTTGATGCTTCCTTAGAACAAACATGAGAGACAGTCAGCATCAATAACCTGATATATGTAGCTCCCAGATCACCCTGCAAGTCTGTTACTGTATCACATCCCTAGTCCCAGCTTAAAAATCAATATCAAAAGTAGCTGGCAAGGCAAGAATCTTCATTGCAATTAAGTATATATCTAAAAGTAAATTGCGTTTCAGCTGAAGAGCGTAGCCAGCTAATTCAAATTACAGCAATTCATCTTTGATCCAAGAAAAATGCCCCATACCACGTCTGCACTTTCATAAAATTTCTCTCAGGTCCATCAAAGAATTGCAGAGGGTCATGAGAAGCACACACGGGTAATTCCAGCAGCTGTTGAGGCTGTTGGAAAGGCTTGTCCTGATGGATGCAGAAAAAAGCCAAATGGGATTGGAATGTTAAGCACAGATGTAGTTAGCAGGCACCTTGGAAAATTCAAGTCTCATGATACAGGTGGATAATTCAGAGAATTTTTTGAGAAAAGAGGGCTCTTTTTTTTTTTTTTCCCTCTTTTTTTTTTTCCCCCCAAAGAGAGCTGCAATTAAGATCAAAAGCCTTGTTTTAATCATCTCTTCTGCCAATGCCATCCTCAAACACAGAACAGCAGGAAAGAACTTTGGCATCAGCTCTCTGGAGTCCCATTTCCCTGGCAGGTAGCAAGTAACATCACTTAAGTGGAACAATGGAGGAGTCAAACAGAGATTAACTGATACCAGTAAATTTCTAACTATGACATTTCACTGTAATATTCATTGTAATTACTGTATTAATTATTTATCCTCTTTCACATTTTAATTTTAAATTTTTGTGTTGCCTTAAGTAAAACAGCCTAGAAATAATTTTAGTTGAAGTTCATTTAGACTAAAACCAGAGCATTTCTACCAAAAATAGATATCTTTCAAGCTATTTAAAAGGTAGAATAAGGATAAAATGCTGCTTTGAAACCTGAATTTCTCTTCTACTTCAGAAAAGAAGTAGCAGAAAGGAAATGCATGAAATCTGCTTACTTTGTAAATAGTTCACAGCTTTGTATATATGTCTAAGTCCTAAAAATCTAGTATTCCTTCTTATTCTTCATAGTCCAGAAAAAGAAACTCCATTACCAAAATTAGGAAGGAAAAAGTAATTTTTTTCTGTCATACAAATCATACAGGAAATATATTCCTTAGAGCTCAACAAATTGTTCATGCAAACAACAGACTGCCTAAGCCCCATGCATGCTTCCGGTGGGTTAATTTTTTTTTGTTTTTGCAAGTTAATTTGATGTTAAATTTTATAATCAGAAAATATCAGTCTCTGGAGTAATATATGTGGTTCAAAATGAGTTTTTCAACGGCAATCTCCTCATTGATTTTTTGAGCTTTTCTTTTTAATAGCAGTGCCTACTGGAACTATTATAGCTTGAATTATGTTAAAAGAGCTTTCCATTATGAATTGCAGTATGGATTTACAAAAAGTAGATCAAATCTGACTAATGATGCCTTTCTCTGATAAGACAACAGATAGGTTAGACAAAGAAAATTCCAATGCCATCCATCTAGACATTAATAAAGTATTTGATGTTATCCCACATGGCAAAATACTAGTTAATCTAGGGAAGACATATTAAAAAAAAAATAAGCAAAGAAATGAGTAATGGTAATAACAGTCATAGGTCTGCAATTTAAAATTCTGGGACTCAAAGGTAACAATAGTCACAGTTGGTCTTCCTTAATGTTTGAATTAATGACTTTAGAATAGAAAGTGTTTTAAGACACCACATTATCCTAAACAATTAAACTCAACACCTTGCAGAAGAGTCACTAAAAAAAGGAGGAATATAATTATAAACAGTATAAGTTTATCTCCTTGTACACAGTTAGGGACTTCAGTAACAGGTACTTGGAAGCAGAGAGGTCTGAGCATAGTATGTGTGCAAAATACAGCTATAAACATCAAAAGAAAATATAGCTGTGGACAAGATAAAAGGAAGAGTTATTTCCAAAAGAATACCAGGAA
The DNA here is from genome assembly GCA_013397395.1 of Sinosuthora webbiana. Taxonomy (NCBI): domain Eukaryota; kingdom Metazoa; phylum Chordata; class Aves; order Passeriformes; family Sylviidae; genus Sinosuthora; species Sinosuthora webbiana. The sequence continues at coordinate 662,325 of VXBN01017358.1, forward strand.
GGTGTAAGAATACTTTGTACAAATCTCTCACCTACTTGTCAAAAACGATTAATTCAACCTGGAAGATGAGCAGAGCATGGAGAGCCCATAAAGCAGAATGAAACAAGGACAATTCTAAATTCTTTTTGGCTCTATTATGCACACGGAGAAAGCAGTACATAATAGAGATACTAATTTCAGCAATAGAGTAGCCATATTAATATACCCAGATTAAGATCTAATTTTCTCTGTCCAATAGAAAAATCAAGATAATTGAACTAGAAGAACCATTGACCCCTATTTACTTTCCCTGTCTTTCAATAGGAATCTTATTGACCCCTAGAAACACATTTCATTTCACATTTCACATACATGCTTGTTTATTTTTTCTTTCCTGTGTAGCTAATTTTTACAGTTCCAATGAAAAAGTGTCCACACAACTTTGGTTTGCTGTCTGCACAAAAGCAAATCTCATCCTAGATGTGCAATTTAATTTAGTGTGCATTAACCTTTCCATGTTTATTCACCTATTATTATATGCTCCTTAAATATGTCTTGGAATGTTTTATGTATTTGGAAAATACCGCCATAGTTTTCAAGACCTCTTACTATTCTTATCAATAGTTGCCTGACAGCATTCACAAAATTCAAGCTTTAATCAATTACAAGTATGTATTTTACATTTAACATTTTATCCAGGACAAAAAAGCAGAAAATTCCTTATTTTGCTTAAGGTAGATCAATTTCTTTTAATTTACATTTAATTTCCTTTGTTATGTTGTCGAGTACCTTTTTTTGTGTTCATGTTTCATCTTCTTGCTGAACTTTATTATTACTATTAGATCACTTGCTTAGTTTTATTATACTTCTGCTCCATCAAGCACAGACTTTTATATTCAATTGTGTAACTCAAGTACTTGACTTTATATTTTGGGATACTGAATTCCATGCAGGACTTTTTTTTACTCTTCTCAATCAATTGATAATAGTCTGAAATTTATTGGCTTCTTCAACTGTATCAATAGTATATTCTGTTTAGTAGTGTCAGCAAATTGTAAATACCAGCAAAATCTTGCTCTCACTGTAGAAACATACACATTAATTTAATCTCGGTGTTGAACTGGCAGAGAATTACCTCAATGTCTTACCTCTACTCAAGCTTGAGACAATAAACTAAAGTCTTCAATACTTTTCTTCAGTCCCAATAAAGTCTTAAAACATTGATAAATGTATCTCCTGATGTTCATGATGAAATCCCAGAAAATCAAAATATGTACTCTCAAGTTATATATAACTTCTTAAGGAATTTCATTTTGTACCGTGAATTCTATGCCCCGTATATCAGTGTAAAGCAATTCTGTTTTATAATGCACCACAATGTTTTCCCTCAAATTTATGATTAAAAAATAAAATGGTGGTCGTAAACAAGGCGAAGACAAAAAGGAGAATACAGAAAAAAATTGTACTTGTGTCAGCAAAACATAACTAACAGACAGTCTGCTCCTTCTGCAACTTCAACAACAATTAGGTAGGGTCTTTCAGACCCACTAGAAAAGAAAAAGATTTTAAAATCACATATTAGCCCTACCTTCTACAGAATTTATTTCTCCTTTAAGACCTCTTCACATAAAATTATTCTTGGAATGCAAGTTTTGGATACTAAAGTCTTGATCCAGTAATTTGAATCTATGGATGATTTGCAGAGAGACCTGTTTGACAATAACATTATTTTTTTCATAGTTCAATTTATAATACCAGCATGTATTGATTTCAAATTATTTTTCCTCTTTGCCATGTGCACATAGGGCTGAAATTCAAGAAGAATGTGTTTCAACCACAAATGCCAATGACATTTAATAGCTGGGCTCATTTCAGAGCTGCAAAATCGATCATCTTCAGTGATCTCCTCCTTCTTCATCTGTGTCACTTCGAGCATTCAAGACTAATGGAAAATGGGCCATTGATAGCAGAGCTCGGTCTAGGACAAGATAGCACCCCAAAAATGCTGATGTTGTTGTCCCGCCTACTTGATTTAAGGCTAGGTTTAGCTATTGCAAATATGGCATTTCAGCTCCAGCTGTTCATTAGAGCCTGTGATATTCTGACTTGCCAAGACATTGTTAGGGCAGTACAATGACTTATTTTAGAGCTATATTTTATTGTCAACAAGGAGAACAAAATGCTAAAAATAAAACCAAAGGACATGGGGAGCCAAATAGTAATCTGATTTTTCAGATTATTTTTCCTAAGAGATCTGTCTTTTTCCATGGTCATAAAAAGAGTATAATTGTCAAATTAATCCTTGTTCTAGCAAAAGTTACATCTTTTTCCATTTTCAAAGGTGACAGAAAACCTGCCTTCCATCTAGACAGTGTAGTTTCATGAATAATTGGTTTGCACATTCAATCTGATAGTGGAAAGATGAATATGAATATCCTGCTTATCTTAAATGTAAAATGAAAAAAACAAAATCAGCTTTCAGGTTAAACATTTTTTTTTTAATAGTTCCATTGTCTCACATTCCTTCTGGTAAAACTTCATCATTTATTCAGTAACTCAGGCATCTCCAATGCATTAATTTTGTAGACTGTAACCTAACAGACAGCTCTTATTTTGTGAATATAATATTCCTGGCACATACTGTAATTATCTAGCTTCTAAATAAGAAAGGAGGAAGACCTGAAAGCAGAATCAATTGATTAATGTAAGAATTAAACACCACGTTTGAAGGAATGTCTTGTATCACCACTACCTGATGCTGTGTAAGGAATTGTGCTGTCACTACATTTTAAGATTTTATAAAATATTTGAAATAAAATTTTAAAATCCATACACAGTATGTTAGTTTCAAAGCCCATCATCAACAGAAATTAATTCACAATCCCAAGACACAGATAAGCGACTCCTACTGCTTATCTCCTGCTTGTTCTATCCCTAATGAGGCCCTAGCATGGACTGGTATCATTCTTAGCTAACAAGTAGCAAACAGTTTTACAGTGTGAAAGATAATAGGAGAGCATTTTGTCTGAGACCAACAGACTCTATCTTTTCCTAAAGTAAATTAAACAAAGTAGGGCTTTTGTTTGTCTCAAGCAAATTAGGGTTCTAATATCACACTAGCAGAGAACACAGTGAGAAAAAATGCAGAGGCAAGGCAATGAAGTTAAGGAGATTTAATCAAGATCACAAGCTGATCTTAGACCTTGAAGTGAACTTCTCTCAGTGAAATGGGCTGAAAACTAAATGTACTGCAGTGCAGTGGAAATTTCATTTCTTAAAGCATCGTTCAAAATTCTCTTTTCAATTCTTGTAAGTGTTATGAGAAATATTTCTGAAAGAGAGGACATTTACTCCTTTATAATGCAAGCACATAGAGCTCATGCTTTTTTCCATATTGGTGATAAGATATTTGCATTTTCCACAGGAACAGCAAAATTAACTTCCAGTCCAGTCTTCCATTATTCTAAAGCTGCACAGTGACTAAGCTATTCCTCTATTTAAAGATATACCTTTTAATAAAGCCATTTTCTGAGTAGAAAACCAACTCTCTTCGCATTAGGACAGCTAAAGAAGTACATCATCTCTATAATAAGGTCAAATAATTTATTGTCTATTATATAAAATCAACATTTGCTACCTTCTGTTTCAACTTCAGAAGAAACAAGGTCCTGCTTTAATGCATTGGTTTAGCTATTTAATGACAGGCAGAATATTTTCAGTCTATTTGTATGTTCTAGAATATTCAGATTGTTTCCTGAAACTGTATTAAGGGTAAACAACCTTTTCTTTGTCATTATGCTTTTCTTCTGACAGGCATGAAAAGACCCAGTATAATCTCATCACCTTGTATTTATCAGACTACTGAAAGCTCTGCCATAGATTTCTCTGGGCCTAGCAAGTATTAATTTAAACCACTACAGTCACTGATGCGCAGAGTTGAGGTATCTCTTTTTAGCAGGACTAAACAATCTTTTGAACGGAGAAATCCCCATATTAAAAGTAATTCTTATTGCAGAAAAGTTGGAGAACTGGTTGAGAGTTTTGGGAAACAGTAAGTGCTGAGGAATAGTGGGAGGACTGGGGAGAAAAGAGGAACAAAAGCTGTGGAGTTTGTGGAGGGGTAAGGAGCAATGGCATAGGGGCAGGCAGAGCATCCCTCTAATCCAGCATTCTGTCCCCAGCAGAGGCTACAAGAAGATACCCAGGAAAGATAAGAACAGTAACATATGGTGCTTTCTAAGTATCATCATTCCAATTCACATGTTTAAATAAGGAAGATGATGACTAATGAGGCCATGTATCTTTCACAGTTTATGGAAACAACATGGTTCAGAAATTTGTCTAACTAGCAAACTTAAATCCTGGCTAGGAAAATAGATCAATGAGGCTTTTCTCATGCAAGTCAAATTGAGAATTGGGACCAAAGCTGAAAAAATAGTTACCCAGCAACAGATCTCTGACCTGAAAATTTATTTGCTTTTGGACACAGACTTAAGAAAGAATTGGAAAAATGCAAAGATGATAATTGGGAAGGTGTTTGTGAGACTCTTCAAGCAGAAATTGAAATTCTGCAAATGGTATGTCATTTTCATGATGTATTTTAAATGTTTGATAATTTTAGTTTTAAAGTTGTCCTTTAGGCTGATTAGCAGTGGTTTTAGATAAGCAGTTTTTTTATACCATGCACATGCCTAAACATCCTCTTGTTGCAGACACACTCCAATATTCATTTGTTACAGCTGATTTCCAAAAGTCCAGGAATATAATTTCCACAGAAAAGGAAAGCACAAAGAAGAATTTAAAGATATGCTTTTAGCACAAGAAAGATGTACTGGGGGGACTTATATAAATCGTTAGTTTATTGAAAGCTGCGAAAGATTATGCATTTAGGAGCTAAATTAACCTTTACCACCAGCTGCCAGTTAAATGGAAGATGGGAGTATGGAGAAATAAGATGATAATAACATCCTTTCATCTAGTGTTTTATTTTGTCCACTCAAAAATTCCTTACGAAAACTTACTAAAACACCTTTTTCTCTAAATGTCAGTCCTAACTTCAAATTTCTTGATTGTCAGTCTGTACCACAATACAAAGAGAAAAAAAATATTTTGAAGTCTGTTTTGGGAAACAAAGAGGTTTTAAAGGTTCATTTCAGAGCCCCTGATTGAGCTGTATGAAGACACAGCTGCTGCTACTATCAAGCAGAATGACAGTTCTGAGAAATTTGCATTACTCACTCTTGAAATCAGTTTCAAGTTTCTATTGCAGTAATGGGACTTACTGGTACTTTGGGTTTTTTTCATTAATTTTTTTCAGAAAGAAAAAAATGCTCAATGTTTTAAGATTTCTCTGTAAAAAACATGCTGAAGTGATAAGATTTCATTTTCTACAGTTCCATTCTTTCTCTTTTCCAGAATTTATCACAAAAGAAGTCTTCAGGGAAGTGAATAATATGTGGCATATAATTTAGAGTGTCATAGAAGCAAGTCTGAGAATTTTTACACTGTTTTACTCAGGTTCTATCAGATTTGCTTCTATTTTGTTTGTTTATTTGATTAATTCACAGTTTGTATCTGCCTTTACTTTTCATTAAAATAAAATTTGATTCATTTAGAAGTGAGGGGAGGTTTGTGTTTTATCTTTGTGTTCAACAGCTGTCCCTCTGTAGGTTCCTCTTTATGGTCCATGGATTACAGAACCTGGTAAACTACAAAAGGCTCAGTTCCTACATTGCAAGCTCTTTTCTTTATGCACTATTTTTCAAATGAATAGTCTCCTATTTATAAAGGTAGTGGCATGGTCTTATTTGAGAGGAAGACTGCTATTACCATCAATAACTCTTAACAGGAGCTGTGACTATTTCATTTATTCCTCAACAATGCAATTCTGCAATGAACTCCCCGAAATAGCTCAGCTCCAGCAACACAGTTTGACAGTCCAGAAAAGTCTGAAAATCTGCTGGGCTCTAGGTGCCTCCAGTAGTGCTGAGCCAGTCTGTTACTTAGTGCTTGCCTTCTGATAACACAAAAAAATCTCTTCTCCCTCTCCCACAACCCACAAAATACTGGGTGCTAACTTCAGCACTTGAAAGCAAAGATAAAACCTTATGCTAAATGAAAAGTCCGCATTGGTAGAGGATTGGTGCAGAATTTTGGTTGAATCAGAATCCCTGTTCACTCCAGCATGTAGGTTGTGAACTGTAGCAGCAGTTCCCAGACCCACAGTGGGGTAAAACCATATAAGAGCATTCACTCTGCTCAGCCTCAGTCCACTCTGCCCATGGTCTCATCACATCTCACTGAGCATGCAGATATTTTTCAGTGCTTTCCACCTGGGGGTGGGATGGATAATAGCTCTTCACTAGTTTTTCTACACCCTGAGCCCTCCAAGCTACAGCGAGTGTCAGTCACACATAAAACTGCAAACGATGTTTTATTAAGAAGGGAGGAATAAATCACTTTTGGAAGCTGACCAAATTCTGCCTTAGATGGAGAAAGTTTTTCCTCTTGGAACACAGCTGCAGTTTGAAGTTGGGCAAGGTTTGATCTGCAGCACTGGTATCAAAGAGTCTTCTGATCCACTGGGTTAGCCAGCATAATTCCAAGTGGTCGGTATTATCATTCTTAATAACCAGAGCTGTTGGAGCTGACATCCTTATAAGACTTTTTTTTTGTCTCTACCCTATGATAGATCCTCCTAGGATTGCTTGATTTTAAACAACTTAGTCCCACAGACTTCTATGGGACTATCTGACTTTTTTAAAGTTAGGCAACTGCTGCTTGTGGGTTTTGATCAAATCCAAAATAATACAGTTACATATCAAAACAGCTACAGGCAGCTAAAGCAGTGCTGTTTCTGAGTTTAATTGATGAAACATAAATCTAGGATTTGCTAGAATGGCTGAGTTTATCTTGATCATTTTATTTGTTTAAGAGAACTTGCTTATGTTAAGTGTATTTGGCAGTCAACCAGGAAAACCTTATTTTTATACTTTGTGTTTGTTTACTTATAGTTGCTTTTATTTACAGGAATCCTTGAATTTCTTTTGAAATGGTCTCATATTTATACAGCTCTTTGGTCTATATAGATTAAATATTCAGACAGGACATAAACCAGAGCTCATTTACCTCAAATGTATATTGGAAATTTTGGTCTAAGTGGAATGAGCAATAGCATCCAATAATTACCACTTAGTACTGTACATTAATGTCCCTGTATCACCTGAAAAATCATCTGGGGAAAAAAAAAATATATGGTAAGCTCTTTTCAGAGACTTCAGATTCCAGCAAACCAGTTGAAAGTTCAGTTTTGTGTGTGTGCATCTTTTTATGTTGGGTGTGTGTGCACGAAAATCTGTGAAAGTCTGACTTCTTGACTATTGTAGTAGAGTCACAGCATAAATATAGCAACATTTGTAATAACCCAAATGGCTGAAGCTTTCAGAATCAATATAAGAAAAAACCCCAAGAATAAAGATCACCAAAAAAAGCAGCGAAACAGAAATCAATACAAATCCTATTGGGCTAAACAAATCCCTCAACAGCTCTGGAAAAAAGTAAGCCAGACTAACCCAGCCATTGCAGGGTGAATGTAAGTCATACTAATTTTTCCAAGTATAAAAAAATACATTTGTCACCACTGTCTTAGAAGCAATGAAATTTTGGACAAATACAGTACTTCTGTTTTTAAGACTCAAACTCAAAATTAAGCTAAAATTTTTGTTCTGTTGATTTCTTTAATTCTCAAACCTGAGTATGAGTAATCTTTTAAATAATGAATGCAAAAGAATCAAATCTTTTGCTATGCTTAATAAATACAAAAAAATAAGAATTGCCAGGTTGCCATGAAAACACACGGACTCATTATGAATAAGTGAACTCTTTCAGACCTGACATAATAAAAACTGCATTTTCAACTGCAGGTTGCATATTCTATGAATGTAGTTGTTCTTTATTATGACCAAAAAAAAGATGAATTACAGAAAAAGAAATACTTGAAAAAGTAAATGAGAAAGAGGAAGATAGTACAAGCAAAATGTTATTATTCTAGAGGGGGGAAAAAAAGACTGAGAAAATTAGCTATGCTTCTATGTTGGACCTGGGAACATTTGCTTCTTAGGATTAACAGATAAAAAGTCTCTCATCTATGAAGAGAGACAGAGAAATCCTTTAGATAACTACATTTACCTCTTAAAAGCTCTGACAAGCACCAAGTCCTACCTCCTTCACAAAAGGGGTGTTAAGTGCAGTTTCACCTCAGGCTGCCGGTGGCACCAGGGTGCCTCTCTGCTGCTGTGACTGGACCTGAGACACAGCTGGGCAGCACGATTTTACCCCCAAATCACAGCTCCCAGCCATGCTTTGTGAAAGGCCCTTCCTTACCTAATGCAAACAGGTTACTGCAAAGGAATCCAGGATCCATTTGAAAAAATAGAACAGGATGATAATCAGGCCAGACCATGGACATAAGATGGCTTGGGAAAAAAATCATTGGACTTTCCAAAACAGTTTTCCTGCCAGGATGAGTAAGGACCAAGTACAAGGCCCTAAAGAGACATCTGTTGAACCCTGAATTTACAATTGTTGAACCTTGAATTCACAGTCTCACGACTATGGGAGTATAGCAAGGACAAGTCAGGAGCCAAAGAAACTGAGATACACAATGACAAACTCATGGTCAGAGGCCACGCTGAGGAGCAGAAGACCCAAGAAACTGCACTCCCAACTGGCCAGGACACAGAACAAAAACCATATGGATTAACTGTGTAAAAACTGCCCCCATGACCTAATGTTATTTGTCCAGAGTTGTAGCTATTCTTGAAGCAAGGAACAGCTACAAGAGAGGAAAAAAACTCATGCAAATAAAAGGAATTAAAATGCAATTATTTTGTATCTTATAAGAGTGATTTAAGCTACCGCATTTTCATGTTACCTTATTCATTATTATGAACAGATTATTATGAACATTTCAAAGACTAACAAGAGAACCACTACAATCCCTGACCACAGAATGAAATTACAGTTAGCTAATGCAACAGTGCCCACACAAATTATCTCTAATTGGTTGACATTAATATGATTGAGCTGCTGATAGTGCCAAAATAATGTCATAAGATGAAGAACAGCAAGAAAAAACTCATTAAAAAAAAAAGTATCTGTAACCGAATGACAGAATGAGTTAATGAGAAAAATTTCCTTTGTATGACACGGGAAAAATACATCAACTGAGGTCCCATATCCTTGTTCAGATGCCCAGCTTATGAGGTCCTTAGTCACAGAGGGAACTGACAGTCAGGGCTGGTTGCCTGCTTTGAGCTTGACAGTTTGGCAGTTGGCTAATCTAAAAAAATTAGACACCAAGATCTGTGTGGACCTGTTCAAGTGCTTCCTGCTCTGATATCACAGCATCCAGCCCGAGTGAATTTGGATGGAACTGTGGGTGTCTCTCTGTATTGTCATGCTGGTCCATGTTTAACCTCATCCCAAATCAGCCCAGGTGTAGAGCAAGTCATCTTCAGTTTGATAGTGGTTTGTTACACAAGAAAAGATTTCACCACTGACTGAGCTGAAGAAAGATATAGGGGTGTTATAAAAAACCTACAGGTGATTTCCATCAAGATAACACTCTTAGCAGCTGTGCTACAGACCCATTTTCAAGGATGACAATGCAATAAACAGATACTGGCCAAAGAGAACCAGCAAAACAGTTCCAGTTCTCTGAAGTTAAATGTGACACTACAGTGTGGTGACTGGGTTACAGATCAGATTCAATGTCTAATGACCTAAGTCTTGGTTGTCAATAGAGTATTTAAGCAAGTAGTAGCTTTGCTTCTTTTATTGATTGCTGCTGATGTGTAGTGCTTGTATATTGTAGTGATAACTCCACCTTCCAAATTCCCATCATTCTTATTTTTCTGCTTAGGATTTGTCAGCCCCTTGTCCAAATGGCTTTTGCAATTATTTGCTTGTTCAGTTGGTGAATTTTTGGGGCTGAGTTTATCAAGTTTCTACATGCATTTTTTTTTTAATATTCTATATCAGGCTTCTGTTAGTAGCACTTCGTGTAGCAAAGCATCTGTATTCTGGGCTGAAAAACAATTATATTTACTAATACCTTCTTCTGCAGAAGGACAGTTTTCACCTGGCTCAAGTAAAGCTCCTAAAGCCCAAACTGTAAGAAACACATACAGACTCTGAGTCCCAAGGAGGGGACATGCCAGCTCCCATCATCTGAAGGGCCAAACTCAAGGCACATCCAGACATTTACAGTCACCTCGAGTCACCTTGCTGATATGTGTAGGGTTTGAATGTGTTTTCAGTATGAGGCTGCCATCAGCAGAAGGTTTGTATTTTTTTTTTAATTTTTGACTAAAATTTTATCAGAGAGCCTAATACTCTATCACTTTGAATTTTAAAATACCAGATGTGTTACACTCTTTGTATATACCCTCTAAATTTCTTCAACCAGACCTGTAGATTAATTCCCTTATTTTATCAGTATCACCATTCCTGTGATCATTCCCACAAGCTGATCACCCTGAATAGCTGAGGATCTTAAAAATTTCTGGGAAAATGTGAAACTGGAGTTGATTCCTTTCTTCCCACTTAATGCCTTGAGTATTTAAAGGCAACATCTATTTGTTTGGAAGAAACAGCTTCAAAGTAATCAATTTTACCTGTAAATAATTGATTATATAGATGAAATCCCAGAAAAGAGTCTTTATAAATATGCAGCATATTTCTTGCATCTTACTGGAACAGTAATTCCTGTTACTGTGTGTTAATAGAATTTGAGGCAGTTTAGATGCCATGTCCTAGTGCAAGAGGAACCCATAGCCTCTATTTCGCTTTCAAATAGAGAATTGATGTTATTAATTCAACTAAATTTACTCTATCAGGAGGACAACAATGCCTAGCCAGAAATCCATGTTCTAAGCAGGATTTAATACAATTTGGTGCTGACTAAGTTCCCTTGAACAAAGCCTTCAAACATTTAAGTGCATAAAGATAATGTAGATCATAAAGTGAACAGTATATTATGTACAGTAAAGAGAAAGAAAGAAAGAAAGAAAGAAAACTCCTCTTGTATAATATCAAAATTTTATGTCTCTTAGATTCCTCATACTGTGGTTCATAAATTCCTTTTAGCCTTGATTAAAATATTTGGATAATGAAGCTATTGGTCAAAGTGAGAAGAATTGTAAAGGGATGTTTCACTGCCATCTAGTGGGGTTTATCATGTTAATAAAAAAAGTTCCCTCTTATATGACAATTTTTATTTTATAATCATAATCCGAATACAATTTTTGCTACTGCTCTATGCTTCCTTTTCCTTCAATTTTGTACATAATGATGTTGGACACATTACCATTTAAATGTTGGTGTTTATTACTTCTAAGGCCATTCTGTTTCTATGCAAAAATAAATCCTGTGCAGGGTGGGAGTGTACTGGGCTATACGGTGTACAGGGGGGAGGCATCATACTCTGAGTCCAAGGCAAATAACCTAGTGAGGCAACCCTCCATCCTTTGGAAAGGAACAGCTTCAGCTTGAGGACTCCGAGAGTGGGGATGTATCAGACCTGTTCTGCTAATTGGCATCTTCATCTTCATCTGAGAGACTGAATGTGTTTGCTACAGCTTCTTGCCCTTGTTTTTCCTTATATTTTCTTCTTTGAGGTAAAAAAAGCCTTTTAATATATTTTCCACGTGTTAGTATTTCTGTGCTACAATCAAGACTTACCTTTCAGAGTCCTTTTTGATATGCTTAACAAATTGCATTAATTCTGTCCTTCACAGTAAGGCTCTTTTTCCCCAGCATTCAGATAATCTTTGTGGATTTCTTTTCACACCTTCTCCATTTCTTCCACTGTCAGAAACACTTGACACCTGACTTGTAAGCAATATTCTAGTACTGGCTTCATCAGTGCTTATATAAACAAAAAATTGCCTCCCTACTCCTACACACTGCCTTCCTGAATAGATTTACAAATTCACGTTAATCCTGTTTACCTCACACATCATGTTAGAAGGGTGTGTTGACTCAGTTGTTCAAGACGATTTATAAGCACTTTTCAAAGTTGCTGTTTTCAAGGATACCATCCTCCCCTCCATAGTTATAAATTTGATTTTTTTTCAGACATACGACTCAGTATGTGAATATATTAAAACAGAGCTAATTGCATGGGATTCATTCTGTTTACCAAACTATCCACATTACTCTGTCCAACTTCAGCATCAATATCTGTCATGCTGTCAACCTCTGTGTCATCTGTATATTTTATCTGTGATGATTTTTATATCTAAATCAGGTTATACATAAAACTAGCATCACTTTCCATTGAGCACTCATCTTTGGATGAGTTTGGACAGTTTTAAAGAGCCTCACTGGAGGATTATTTCTCACTGGCATTATTTTTCTAACCCATCAGTTTCAGACTGTAGGTGCTACAGTGGCAGCTACTTTAAATGAGCAGTAGCACATCGTGCTTGCTCAGTGTCCTCTAGCAGTTGAAGCATATGGTATCAGCACAGTATGATTACACCTGTAATCTCTCAAAGACCTAAATCAAGCCTATTAATTGTATTCCTATCATTTAAATCTTTGTCACTGAAATCCTCTGCCCTTTTCCACTGTTTTAGCTGGATCATGTCAGGTTAGCGACGAGTCCTTTTTAAATGCTCATAAGTTATTCACAGCTTTCATGCCTCTGCAATTTCCTCAGCCCTCCAAAATTCATCTCAGAAGCTGTTGTTGTATATGAAGTGCCTCAGCCAAATGTGTTTTCTTTATGGACTTTCAGATTTGATAATTAAAAAAAAAAATAATCATCCCAAGCAGAAGCTAAACTTCCTCTTTACATATTAATGAATTCAGTGGAATTTATGCATTAGCACATTTTGTTCCAAACACAAGAGAGGAAAAACATACTGAAGCTCTTTGCCCTTTTTGCATCCTTCTAAATAGCTGTAATCCAAATCTCTCTGAGGAGTCCACTTGAAATGTGTATTTGGGAGCACGGCCCAACATCTCAAAGAAAATTCACCTGGAGCTCTGTGGCCATCAGTCACAAACTTTCACTCCTTTAAAGCTCCCACAGTTAATCCATAGGCACACCTGCCTGCCATGGAAGCATGATAGGGAAAGCAAAATCAGAGATAACCCATTATAGAAAGAGCCACTGCTGGTGTGGTGGGCAAACTGACACCACAGCTGATGTTTCTTTAGAAACATTCACTCTGTCAGAAAAAGGTAGATATTGCTTCTAATGGTATACTTGCAATACAACTGCTTGTAATTATGAAATAAACTGATTTACATTCTGCTCATATTTGAGCCCCTTCCAGTCTTGCTAAAACCTAAGAAATTACCCATCGAGCACCAATTTATTCCTTTAAGCCTGTAGCCTAAGATTTGAACACTTAGCTTTACACGGGGACAAGATCCCTTTGCCCAAATCACACCGGAATTCCAAATTCCTGAATTTTCTCAGCTATTTATGTGCTTATGGAGAGATTGACCCCTCTGGTCTCTGTAGAGGAGACCAGAAATGAAAGGGATACAAAAGAAAAGGAAGTCTGAAAAAAGAATACTTGCTTATTGAATTAAAGTATATGTAGTTCCCTCAGAGTTTAGTTACTCCATAACCAAAACTACTATGAATAGATTTGTTTTATTTTTTTAAATGAAATAAGTATATATTCTATATTTTTGAGCAAGGATAAATACAGCTAGTTTAGAGAAAGCATTGTTCAGAAAGTGGTTCCAAACACGAAGTTAATTTTCTATGTATTTTTCCTATTGAGAAAGCATTAAAGTAAGGCCGGGGAATTAAACATAAAAGTAAAAAATATCAACTTTTGTAGCTTCTTTTTAAAAAATGATAATATCTAGTTGTGACTGTAAAACAATTCATTGAGACAAATGAGGATTCCAATATAAAGAAAACTCAAACACCAAAGTTGCTTGTAAATGGACAATGGGTTTGTATATTCTTTTTATTATTTTATGTATTATTACATAGCCATAGCAAAGAGCAACTCTTACATTTTGCCCTTAAGAATTTTATTTAAATAATTCCTATATCATTTGAGTATGTATATTGGACATACCTTTTAAAAATATATATTTTTTATGGAAGAAGTAGAATAGCACCAAAGTAACAGCTACACACTAGGAATGAGCAACATTAGCTGGGCAATCCATATTGTTCTTTGTTAAAACCAGAATGCTAATTCTTGTGAACTTAGAGATTTACTGGCGATTTACATACCACAGCACATGAGATCAATCTACCCTCCTTCTCCAAATCACACTTCAAATATTAACAAGGTGTTTGTACAAAGCAACCACTGTGCATTCATATAAACCCACAGCTGCATAATTCAGCAGCGGTGTAGGTGTGTACTATTGTGCTACAGAATGATTGCTATCTTAAAATTGGTATATACATGAGAGAAAACAGGCAGATAAAGCATGGAAGGCAGGGCACTCTTTACAGAGGACTTACAGGAAGAAATCCTATCTTGTTCTGTGTCTGTTTCTTTCATTAATACAGAATTAATGATACATTCAATAAATACCTCAGAGAGATTAATTATTCCAAGCAGTTTATAAATAAGAAAGACAGCAGACAGAATAATGCTCTTGCATTGGAACAGGAATTGCACTAGGTGGTAGTGTGAACTTGCTCCTCACGAGAAAGTGGTTGAGGCTTAAAAATTATGGTTGTGATGCTCATTAAAAAAAAAATCTGCTGCTTTCTACAACCAGACATCCTTTACCGAGGAGATGTTACTAAGCTGAACAGGGTAGCAAGTACCAAGAAATGGAGAGATTTTTCAGAATGAGCTTTCAAAAAAACCCCACAACTTCACCTTGTCTCATATTCATGCCTGTACCCCTATAACCAAACACATATCATATATCTTATTGCTTCCTCAATACTTACAAGTACTCAAAAAGGAGACCAAAACAATGAGTTCTATTCTTTTTTTTCAAACACTTAATCATTTTTTTCATTCCTTCAGAAAAACTTTTTCAATCTGAGTTACTTATGTTGATCACTACTTCTAGGGATTTTTTCCATTTTTTTGCCTTACCTACCTGTATCCTCAGCACCATCTTTCAGGTGCTCATATTAGCAGGTTTTTCCAACTTGTCCGCTAGAGAGCCTCACCAAGTTCAAAAGAACACACTAGATTTTGGAAATCTACATGATCACCAAAATGGCTCAAATTTACCTCTGTGATGGTGGCTCAGTTCCAGCACCCCCTTGCAGCATTTCCCTTGGAGGCTCGGAGACTTCACAGCTAAAATGCTCCATTAGAGCTCCCTGCAAACGTTCCTATTTATTTATGGGACCTGGAAGTGAACAGGTGCCTCATGGCACAAACAAATTACAAAGCATCACAGAAGAGCTAAAAATCTCTAGGAGGAGGATGTACATCCACCACAGGAGAGGTGAACAAGCAAACCAAGGCTGGCATTATTGGCTCAGCAGGGATTGGAGCGGTGCAAAGAGCACAACAAAGTTGTGAAACCAAATAAAGAGTTCTGTTAATTCACTTCCCTGAGGTAACCAGCCATTAAAAAAATAGAAAAGCATCAATAAAAAACCAAACCACTTGACTTTCACTGAAGGATATTTAGGAGTATCAGCTGTTATCCATCTCTCTGTACCACTCAGAAATGTGACTTGTAACTCTGGCTCCTGGCTCTAACTATGCCATGACCAGTGAAAACACTCATTTAATCAGTGGAACTTTTTACACCCTTCAAGGATTCAAATAACATAAATTGTAACTCTCTACCTGACAGAAGATACTGGAATGTGCCAACTGTGTGGATGTACTTTAAGATCTCAAATGCACCGATACACCCTTATATCCTAAACTCTAATAACAACATGCTGCTGACATTGTAGATACATGGTTGCATGCAAATACTGCCATCCACTAGCCAAAACTCACAGATTTTATTTTATTTCATTCGTGGTGCTTCAGTAAAATGTGAACTCCACTGAACAGCACCAAGATGTTTTCAAGCCGTATCTGATTCACCACTGGAAAAGTGGTTTCTCATTGTGATTTCTGCAAGGAAATAAGTCGTCATGTCTTTATTCACTCATGGAGAGTAGGAAGATGCAACTCATCTAATATAAGAAAATTCAACCAGCTCTAACATTTTATGTATAGAACACAGGTATGTACTAGAATAAATTTCACAGAAGGAATGTCATGAAGCAGTAAATATGAAAGGACAAAAATATCAGAATAGTTGTCACCTCTGCTTCCTTTAAATCCTTCTAAGGGATGCTGCAGCAGGGTTTTACCTAGACAATCCCATTAACTCCTGACAGCTATGGGGAGGCAGCAATGACTGCTGTCAGCTCAGTCTTTGCTTGGTTCATCACTGTCAGGCTCTGCTTCCTCCAGCCCTCCTGCTCATTTCAGCTGTTGCCTGGTCAGGATCAGGATTATCCCCTTTTGTCTCTGTGCACCTCTGGCCTCTGGGTATTGCTGTGATGCAACAGGCAGTAAGGATGATGGAAATGACTCTGAAGTGGAGTTGAAAGGTGAATGCAAAACTGCCCTCAATTTCATGACCCTCTCTATTAACTTCTGAGCTTTTTTCTTCTGCATAAAATATCTACAGATGGTTGTTGATCCTGTCCTGAGTAATAAAATGCTTGCACTGTTCAGGTGTTTCTACAACTGCAATCATATTTATTAGCTTCAGAGGAAACTCCAAGCACATTTTGAGACCCAGATAATAAAGTTCATTTCACAAGAGTTTCCTTCCCTGATTAATACATGCCTGTTAAAATCTTTTATAATTTCTAAACTGTCATGGAATGTTGCAGTGCTTGAAACACTTAAATACTGTTTTGAGATTAATATCTGATAATAAAAACTACTTGTAATTTATTTTAAGTAGATATTTTAAAGTCTCTGCCCTTTAGGCAAGTGGTGAATAGATCTGACAATGCCAGGGTTAGTAAAATACTTCTGTGGCCGTCACAGCACCTCACAGACTGAGCCTCATGGAGTGCCATTGTGTCTCAGGTGTGGATCTCTGAGGTAATGCAAACTCCAGAGGGAAGAACTACTTACTTAGTTCTTCTTGCACTAATTTAAGATTAGCTGCAAGTATCCTGACATGATTCTTGTGCAGTGCCTGGCATTTTTGCATTCCTGGTTCATGCAAGGCTGCCTAGGAACACCAGTAATGCTAATTGATTGTAAAAGTAGAACATACTCTCCGTGCTACCATCTGACTTCATTTGTAATGAAGTATGGGTATGATGTTTCATACCCTGAAACATCACCAGATGCCCTTTGATCTGAACATGAGAAATGAGACCAAGTTTGCCCTACACCAAAGCAAGAGTGTTTTCAAGTTATTTCTTGATCTGCTGTACAACAGGAAATGCAAGCAGAAAAGTGATGTTCCTAGGAGTTTACTTTCAATTCTACTGATAAAATGCCTGCATATATCAGTCTAATGGGATTAACTAATGAGACAAGCTGATAATTAATGCGTTGTTTAGAGGCTATGCTATTTTAAGGCAGTAATGAACTGCTCGGCAATGCAATGCAGGCTGGGTGTTTTTTAGTTTAGGTTTAAGGACTGGGGAGGGTTGGTGCCCCACACAGCTCCCTATCCCAGCTGACTGCAGTGTGGAGGGGGATGGTGCAGGTTGGGTCTCACCCCTTGTACAATGAGAGCATTGTCAGGGCACAGACCCCAGCCTGAGAACCAGAAAATGTTCCTTCCTGGGGCTGGTGGAGTAGATGAATCACCAGACGTAATTAGAGTGTCGCTGCAAATCAACTGAAAATAGGGGTAGACAGAGATTCTGGTATTTACACATCCACCTGGCTGACTGTGGAAGGACATTTCAGCTATTCAGGGAGCCCTCTAATAAAATGAGATTTGATTTTTCTTACAAAGTAATCATTTTTTGAGATATGTTATCGTTCCTTATCAGTTCTCTAGATGAATGTATTGCATCAATTGGAGACATACGAACATTTATGGCACAGAAAGGCAGAGCTCAGGGCTTGTTCCCTCTCCCAGTTCAGTAACTGAGATAGCCACTCCCCTGCTGCTCACTGTCCTGAAGTTGTTCCTTGCTGTACCTTTTCTTTATGAATAGGGTAGGGAGAATGAATCATTAATGAAAGAAACAAGTTTATCTTATATTGGGATACCAAACGTGCCATGACTTTTTGGCCTTTGTGAATGACAATCTTGCAAGTGCTCCCTGTTGAAGGGGAGGGCTGTAATTGCTTCTATTTGAGACCCAGAACTCCCTGTAATCAGCATTTACACAATGGAGAGGAGGATTGTGCAATAGAGGATTCTCTTCTATTACTTGAATTACTTAATTTCAGTGGCATTAAAAAGCATGCCCAGTAAATATCTTACTCGTGTATCATACAGAGTGCAGCAAGCAAGTTAAAAGGCACCCATGTACACAGTGCATAAGAAGTAATAATTTAGATTATTAAATTTCTGCTGTCTGTAGAGTATTGCTGCAGGATAAGAGAAAAGGAAATCTTTCTGGGATAAACAGAGAAAAGCAGAGAAATTTTCCTAAAGGCAAAACCAAAGACCCCTGAAGTGACATTTTTACTGTATTTAAGATTTCATGACAGTGAATGCACTTCCAGTTATTTTAAAAGGAGTGTTATACTAAAAAACTATAAAGGCCTTTATCTTCCACATGGCCTTAATTCTGTGTTATAAATTTCAAATTAAATAAAGAAAAAGCATTGCCTTACACCACCTGGTAAATTTTCTGTTTTAAAGCAAATAGAGAATTATTACTTAAAGGAGAGACATCAGGTACATGAAGAACAATCCCTTTGATGTGTGTTTTCAAGGCTGGCAGGAAGTCTTTCAGAGGAAAAAAAAGAGCTGGTTTTCTCAGAATCCATGAAACAGCCAGTGATGAGGATGGACTTTGATTTCTTGTCCAAATGCTGCATCTTCTTGGGTCAGGCTCTGATGTCCAGGCTTAAATCTGGAGGCAGTGGAGCAAGCTGTCTGCAGACCCCTTACTTTTTATTATCTCTGATGCAGGCTCTGACTGCTTTTCATATAACCACTAGTCTCCAGGATTTTCGCAACCCCTGGCTCCCAATACCTAGCTAATAGCATGTTCTCATCCCAAATCAGTGTTCAAGGCTCCCCTTGCCATTTGACAGCCCAGGTGTCATTTGACTCCCACCTCTGGTAACTGCCAATAATTCTAGCTTTGATCATTAGGTGTTTTTCATGAATCTCAACAAAATTACACTGGAGTCTAGGTGGTAGTAACAGAAAGTAGATGATAGTTGTTTAAAACACTTACATACATGGTGCATAACTAGTATGGCAAATTCCCAGAATAATCAGTACTTCCTCCTTTGCACACGCCAGCATTGCTAAAATCACTTCATGGTTAGCAACTCCGTAGCACATCACACTGTTGTTATAATGCACTAGGAGGATGATGAAATAGCCATTTCTTTTCATAAGATATAAGTGTTGAATAATCCCAAAACAGGCACAGCTCCTTGAAAAATCAAGGCCTGCATGCTGCAATCACCTACAAGTGACGTGTTCACAAACCACCCAACTGGTTTTCAGAAGCAGGAAATCCACACAGAAACCAACCCTAAAGCTTTTCACTCTCCAGTTGTTCACCCTTAGCATTTAGTGCCTGTCCAGTTACAGATCACTGAAATATCACTGAAATCTGACAGCTTTTTCAGACATCTGCATGCACTCAGATTCAGCCATATACACCTTGATACAGCTACATAACTCTGAAATCAATACTGCAGTACAGGCTTGTACCCTTGCTTAGTGAAAACAATGACAATCACTTCAGATCACTTAAAAAGAGGCTGGGTTGGACTTACATTGTGAAATACTCCAGTTAAACTTATTAAGTCTAATTGGTGTGGTAATGTTGAGTGCTGTGCTGGTTGCTACATCCCACTCCCACATTCCTTAGGCTTAAATGACTTCATGCTTTGCAGCCCTGCCTCATAACTCTCATTTAGGGAAACCCTTTAAAAAGATTTTCCTGTTCCTCATGATTGTTTTCTTCAATTTTTTTTTAAAGCTATGTTTTTTAACTTCAAAGCCAAAAGACTTAAAATCAAAATGATGATGGTCAATTTTTCTGAAGTCATTTTGAATGTGATACTGATTTAACTGGCCTGCAAAAAAAAAGTGGATGTCGTCCTCTAGCTTTTTCATTACTATATTCACAGAAAGATGCTATAAACTAGATGCTTTTCATCAGTCTACCCTGTATTAGGTGGCTTCTCTCAAAGGAGTTTTGCAAGATCTTCCAAAAATAGCAGACAGTGAAGGTAGTGTCACTGAAACCAACCTACTGGATTTAATTCCAGTAGTGGCCAAAAAATTCATAAAATTCTGATAGTATTCTCCAAGTACACTAAAAACCCAAGTTTCCTGAAGAAACAACAGTACTCTAAAGCAAAATAAAGAAGGCCTCCTGTTTACAGTCAGTCTTGCTGCCCTTATCAGCAAGTATGATAAAAGAGTATTCCCTGTGCAAGCCATCCTTTTGTTCAGGGAGTGGCAAAGCCAGTGGGAGGCACCAAGCAGACTTTGGGAACCATCCATGTGCTGCTTCTCCAGGAAGCTTCTCCATGGATGCTTCTTCATCCATGTCAGCGTTTCCAGGAGTTCTTCTGAGGAAGAAATCTCTAAATCACAGCTCCAAACTGAAACCTCCTTGCTGAACACGACACGAATGAGGCGCAAACACAAACCTGTGGTCACAAGTGGAGAGGATACCATAAAACAACACAAAATTTTATGAAAGCATTACAGGTGTTGCCACACCACAAGTAGTGAAGAACATATTTACAATGGCACAAACATAACAGTGCCCTGATGGAAACTGGCTGTGTTAGACTGAAGTTAAAGGGAATGTGATGGAACAGAAGCAGCACCTGCAAAATGACAATGAAACCCACAAACACCAGGTCCCATATCACATCAAAGGTCTGATATGGAACTATCTGGGGGTTTTGTTATGTATTTCCATTTAATCGTGACTAACAGCTTGTATAAATTAATATAATTTCTTATTTTCATTTTTTGCACTGTAATTTGCTAATTTGCGTCGCAAAAAATTAGATCAATGGACACAGTGCCCATAGGCCTTAAAATACCTTGGTGTGGGAGATTTTCTGTTTATATCACATTCCTTA
>VXBN01017359.1:0-24249 GCA_013397395.1 Sinosuthora webbiana
TCCCTCCTTGGGAAAGGGAGCTGGGCTCGGGCCGCCCCGATCCCTCCCTGGGAAAGGGAGCTGAGCTGGGGCCGCCCCGATCCCTCCTTGGGAAAGGGATCTCCGCTCGGCGCCGTCGCGATCCCTCCCTGGGCAGAGCAGGCTGCTGAGCCCACGGCCGCCCCGATCCCTCCCTGGGCAGCGGGAGC
Organism: Sinosuthora webbiana; assembly: GCA_013397395.1. NCBI lineage: Eukaryota > Metazoa > Chordata > Aves > Passeriformes > Sylviidae > Sinosuthora > Sinosuthora webbiana. Next base: position 189 of record VXBN01017359.1, read on the forward strand.
GGAGCCCGAGGCCGATCCCGCCGTGGGGAAGGGGGAGCCGAGCCCGGCTTCGCGGGGATCCCTCGGGAAGGGGGGGCTGATCCTTTTGGGGTACGTCAGTCCGGCCAGATGAAGAATCCCGGTGCTGCTATTTCCCTGCGGTTTTTCATTTCTTGCTGTTTCTAGGCCGATCTGTTGGTTATGGAATCTCGCAGGCTGCTCCTGGCGGACTTGGGCCGGGGAGGGAGGCTGGGACGGTGTCGGGTGGTACAAACGCATTATTCCCTCTGTGAATATGGATGTCACACCAGACATCCATTATTTTTTCCATGACTAATTCAGCAGGAGGGTTTTTTAGGAGTGCGTGTGCCTCCACGCGTGGCCTTACATAACTGACATTTTCACTAACGTTTTAGGCCAAAATCACAAGAAAGCCTCGAGTTGCAGGGAGTAGATAGAGAAGGGAAACATTCCGAATTTTAGCACAGATGTATCAATTCCTCTTGCATGGGAACATGTGCGTTTTGGAATTCTCTGGAGGTTAAAAATGAACCGAAGAGAGATCATATTTTAAGAAGCATCAATATAATTTTTTAACTGTAAAATGTAGGGCCTGATCTTACAGGTAGTACAGTTGGCTGGAGCTCACATTGGAAACAAGGTCAGATATTGAAAAATGAGTTATTGTGTAAGTTTTTTGTTTGAGATTGAGGAGGGGGGACTGTAGCGCAACACAATGAGTTATTTTGAATGTTATTTCATAGGTTAAAGCAAATACAAACTGAAATTCAAGCACTGGTTTTATTTCATACTGAAAAGCATGTTTAGCACATCTATAAGCAGCAGTTGGTAAATTACAGGCTGTATTATGGTTTTTTCCCTAAATCTGCATTATCTTACACACATGGAATTTGTGTGCCTATGATTTACCTGAAAGGCCAGAAAAACAACCTGCAGGAATTTGATTATATGATAAATCAGAAAAGCCAGACAGAATAATTTCTAAGGTAATTTTTCATGGCATAGGAGTTTGATTTGCATTCATGAAATTATAGGTAAAAATACCAGTAAGCTAATTTGCTTTCTGGGTTTTGATTTTGTGCTCTTTTGTAGCTTTCATGTTTTAACTGTTATGGATTTTACAGGTTTCATAATTAGGAATCTTTTCTCCTTTTTTATAAACACAAGCTCCTTACCAAGGCTCACAATTATTAAATAAAAGGCAACCCAGCAAAAACCAACTCCAGGTGCAATATTGATGAAACATTTGAGAATAACCAAGAATAATATATTTATGCAGTTATACTCTTGTCTCGTGAAGCAGAAAGACCAAATTCTTAGTGTTTAGTTGATTTGAATTGTTAAAGTTTCAGCTGTAAAATGGGAAGGCAATTCATTGGATATTTTAAAATTTTATAGTTCTCTTTTTCACCGGTTTCATTGGAATTTTTTTTTTTTTTACTCTGCATTTACTCTTAGTTTTCTTAGTGTTTGTAGCAACATCTGCTAATATTTGTAATTCACAGAAATCTTTTTACAGGAAATATCCACTTTTCTCCTGGAGATTTGGTAGCAGTAGCTGCAGGGAGGATTCCAGAATGGTTTCTGCTCATATCCTTGCTTTTCCAGATTCAGCTGTATCCTTGGGTGGGGAAACTTCTTAACCCTACACTTGAGGGGTTTGGGGAAATTAAGGAAATTATAATGAACATGATTGAAAAGTAGTTAATTAAAAAAGAAATAGTTCTGATTATATGATACAAAGGAATGGGAGGAGAAAGATTTTTCTGGATTAACTTTATGCATGTGAAAAATTGGGAGTCTGTGTAAGGTAATATTTGAATTAAAAAGCAATTTAAGAAACTCCTCCAGAGGGTTGTGAATTTTGAATTCATTAGTGACCTGAACAGATCAATAATTTTTTTTAAATTTTATTTTGGCCTATGTTGCACACTTTGTGTTGTCTTACACACTGAGAATAAAATATAACCAAGTAAGAATTGCTCCATTCTAACAACTGTGAATGAGTGTGTCCTTTAGGAACACGTTTTCCAGAAAAGCAAAGTGACAGTTTAATACCTTAAGAATGACTGGACAAGACATATTATGATTTAATGATACAGACCACGTAGTTATTAGACAAAACTCATAATTATTTATTAAAACAAATATCCTTTTGAGTCTTTAATGCATCTTAAGTCTTATGCTTGAACAGTTAAGCTGTTTATTATTTGACAGATCACCTTGTTCCTGCCATTGGTGTAATGAGCTCTTGGCAGACCAGAAGAGGTGCCCATTTCACAGGTAAAAAATGGGCTGTTGTGCCCATCAGTCAGTGCAGTGCTGTAACCTGCTCATGGGGCAGGAGGAATCCTTTGGTGCTGTGGGGCAGACTGAGTTACCAGCAGAGGCAGAACAGGCTGGAGTTGGAGGTTTGGGTGAGCCAGGCCTGGGCAGACAAAGTCCACGCTGAGCTGCTCGCCCTGACCTTGAGCTGCCCTGTTTGCCACTGATCCCTGACACCATAATCTCCTTTGCAGTGGATCTAGGCTGGCACCTGGCAGTTCTTCCAGGTCCCCATCTCCCTCCTGATAGTTCTGGGTTTGTGTTCTGCATTCAAACTCTTTATAGTCTCCAGATGTTCGTGTTTGGTGGCTCCTGCCTGGCTTGGCCGTAGCTTTTCTTAGCTCTTCATCTTCCTTTTACCATGCACAGCAGCTCGGGAGGCCTGGAGGGAAAAGGTACTTATTGCTGATTTATTTTCATACATTGGAACACTGTGTGATGTTCTTAAGGTACATTTGAGATTTAGAAAGAAATTTAGTAGGATAAGAAGGCATGGAGAGGGATGGGAATGCAACGTCCCAGAAAGGAAAACCTGGTGAACGTGGGTCCCATCAGAGATTTTTATCAGAGCCAAGCTGTTAGCCCTGCCTCAACTACACAGTTCACAGCCAGCAGCTCCCATGGCCAACAATAGCTGAGATTAGTGGGTTTTTTGTTTCTTTTGCATTTTCTGAAATTTCTTTTTTTTTTTTTTTTTGTTAAACTCTTACCATTGTTTCTCCCAGGTTGTAGTTAATGTGCTGCCTGCCAAGCTTGTAGGGAGATTTGCTCAATCAAATGCATTAGCACAAGATCTTTTATTAATTCTCCTTCTAAGGAAATTAAAAAGAGAACAGCTTGGATTCACTTTGCAAGTTGGGTTCATGTGTCCTTGAGAGAAGTAGTGTGGATTTTTTTTGGTCTCATCCGGGCGTTTCTTCCTTTGCTTGTGACAGGAATAATTTGTAGCAGTGATCAGGAATAATTTGTAGCAGTCAGCAGTAACATCGACAGAGTTTCCTTCAGAAAGAACACATGGAGCCTCTGGCTGCAGACTCAGTCTTTCTGGAAAAAAGTAACTTTGCAGTAGCTGAAGTGTTTTTTTTTTTTTTTTTAAGAAAGGATGGTCGTTCAATAGGTGATCACACATAAGGATATCCAATGTTTTTATCAGGCTGTAATCTGCTTTAAGGTGCTGCACAGGCTCCAGAGTGTGATCAAACAAGGCTAAAATCTCACTTCTGTTAAGGATTATGTGGCAGATCAGAAGTCTGGTTTTGAAGGAAGAAAGATACAGATGTTACTCAGGATGAAAGCTTGCCCTGCTGCATGCTTGGGAGTAATACCTCTAAAACAGCCTTTTTTGGGGAGAGGAGAATGTTTTCCCATGCTTGTTTCTGTCTCTGGAGGTGCTCTGGCCTTCACTGTGTTCCCCTCACTTCAGGCAGGCCTGGGGCTCCTCCCTGGGAGCTGCACTGGGGTCAGGCTCTCAACAGGGGGGAAAAGTCTTTGATTTCATTCTTCCAAAAGCACGTGCTACAAAATGCAGCTGGAGTGGATTGTGAAACCAAAGGATCTCTCAGCCACAGTTGTGTCAACTCCTAAAATATTTCTCTATTGTAGTGCAGGCAAAGCACCTGCACCAGGGTCACCTGTGCTGTGGACTGCCCCTGGTGATTGTTCAGGAAGGTTTTAAAGTCTCAAACCATTGCTAATAAATCTTTTAAAGCTTTGTTAAACTTAAATGATTCCATTACTAATGTTGGTGCTTCCCATAGTTCTCACCCAGTTTCAGGCAGAACATTTCCTACTGGGATACTTGTAATAACAAGTAAAACATAGGGGGTGAAATAAGCAGGTTAAATTCCGTGATCGTAGAAATCCTTGCAGTTTATCTTTTTTTGTTAATAATTTTAGGCATTCTCATGCAGTTCCAAATCATTAGCTGTACTTGAGAGTGCTGTAAATATACATAATGTTTATAAAATGTAGGCCTTGGATTGCCATCTGGATGTCATCCCAAATGGAAATCGTGGTCAAATGATGCCCTGATTGTCTGGGGTTTAAGTTACACAAATTTATCAGGTTTGCAGTTGAACTAAGTTTAAAAGTTTGTTTCTAAACAGAAAAGAGCTTGTGAGAAAAATGATTGTGTATGAGTTGGAATGTAGCTTACAGAGGGGTGTGCAAATTGTACATTTACAGCAAGGATATCATGAAGTGATATTGTTATCTAAGCTCTATTTCCAATAAACTTAATGAAAAACTCAGGTGGGAGATCAAGGCTTCAAAATTTCCTAACCAATGACTGGGAAAAGATGAGGGAGGAAGAAAGAAGTCATCGAGATCATCTGGAACAACATCTCAAAATGGAATTTACTTTGATTTCCCCAAGTCACATTGGTTTGCAAGTTTATACAACTCCAGTTCAGAAGCAGCATTTGGGATGTCAAGGGATCATCTCTCTCCTGGAAGCATCTGTCTGGAGAGTAACTCATACATCTGAGGTCTTCTAAGCAGTGCAAATAATCTTTTAACCCCCATAAATGGGGGCCTTTGAAAGGGAGGTTTGGATTACTTTAAATTCCCATCTTCACCTCTCCAGCAGTGCCCCCAGCTCCCAGGACAGCTGCTTTGTGCTTTCAGAACAGCCAAGGGAGATTGGTGTCCCTCATTCCAGCCTTGGATTTAAGAATGGGAGAAAAGAAACCTTCATTTGAGGAATAAAAAAATCAAATTACCTGTATTTAAGAAAATTTTAAAAATTCAGCACTGAATTGCCTGTGTTGGCCCCTTAAACTCCGTGTTTCTAAGTATAAACTTCTGGAAGTACTACAGGCACCTTGCACACACTGTTACTTTATCTCTGTGGGGTTTTTGTGTTTGACTTAAAATAACAATCTGGCCTTCATGGTTGTTACAAGCTGTATTTCTAGCTACTGACTTAGTTCTGCTCAAAGCAGGTGTAGATAGTTACCTAAGAGAATAAAAGGTTTTGGGTTATTCGGTAGCTCAGATTCTAAAGGGTTCTGTATTTTTTTTTTTCCTACTTTTGCATTTTTAGTCACACTTCCTTAGACTGCTTTTCTCAAGTTAAAAAAGTGAAATATATCTAGAACCACAGTTGTGGCATTTCCCAGGGAATTTGCTAATGCCGTCTTCAGTTACATAATCCACAGTGGGAAGTGAAATAAGGCACCAGGCAGCTTTCTATTATTAATCAATTTTTTTTTTTCAATTGATCAGGATTGGCTTTGAAGCAAGGAGTTGACCTGGAAGAAAAGCAGCTTGATATTTCACTGCTATTTTTTTAAAAAATAATCCACTGCATTTGGAAATTATTCTCCTCCTTTCTTAGTAAATATTGTTTTGATTTTCCTGAAAATAAGTTAAAAGCTTCTAGGTTGCTATTGAAATACAGGTTTCCTTGTAGAAATATTTTATTGTATTGACATTTCTTAAGACTTTCTTAGACCAGTTTGTTTGTTCTGACTCAGAGAATTGTTTAAACCCTTCTGTGTAGATGTGGAGAAAATTCGATGGTTGCTCTTTTAGGGAAGAGCTTTGAGATAGATTTGGAGGATTTGTTCCAAAATAGGAGGGGGATGAATTCCTGCAGAGTAGAATAGACACTGTTTTCCAGAGAGAAGAAACAAGTACTTCTGGTTTTTATTCCTTCAAGTATTTTGCGATTTAGAGTTGTCTTGTTGCTTATAGATTCTAAGAGAACAAAATCAATGAGCTGCTGACTGCCTTACATCTCACTAAATCTGGGGGACTTTTGCTCACACGAATAACCCTCTCTTGAATTGCCTTGTGTTCCCTCACATCGAGTCAAGGCTTTAGGAGCCACTGTTGCTCTTTCTGTGGTTTCCTGACCCTCCTGTACAATCTCCCACTTCAGTGTTTGTTTCCCAGTTGGAGACTCTGGGGTTTATGCTAAAGTCAGATATTGACTTCCAGTGTGTTCTTATTTTATTTGCCTCCTGCTTGAACCATCTTTTTATTTAGGGAAGGCTCTAAGTTCTTGCAATTAGAACTTCTGCACCTCTTCATCATTTCTACTGCTTTTCTCTAGATTTTTTTTTAATGCCTCATCTTTTCAAAACCATTCAATCAGAATTAATATGAATAATGTTGTATCATTAACTATACTGAACTTTTTAATTGCAATTCACCATGATTTTGCCTTGACCATTTATTTGATTTGCATTATTTACAGGGAATGTCTTGTACTGAGGGCTTATCTGCAGATGCCCCGTGTAATTCATTATGCAGTGGTGAACAGGCAGATTAACTTAACTCCAGGAGTGTGCACACCAAGTTTTGGTAGCTGGTTTATTCATGGAACACATGCAGGCTCCATTTGAGTGTGTGGCTGAGAGCTCTTCTCTTTAATTGAGATCTCGTTCAGAAGGTAACTTGTGTTTGTCAACTCTCTGAAGATTCTCACTGCATTACAAACCTGCAAAATAGCAAAGAAATTTTATATTTTATTTATTTACTGTTTTGTATATTTTTCAAATGAGCTAAAAAGAAAACCATTTGTGAGACTAGAGTGTATTTATTTTTTTTTTCCATCTGTCAAACCTTCCAATTTATTTTGTCATTCCTTCCAAGAGCCTTACACAGATTGACAGGAATGACTTTGTTCTAAAGAATTCTCACCAGCCTACACTTGCTGTGTTGAGTTCCTCAAGGAAATGTTACAGCAGACTGACTTTGTGCTTGGGTTTATTATCAGTTACTGAGACAAGACTCAGTGGTATTTCAGCATTTGTAGCTAAGAAATTAGGCAATGTCTGACAATTTTCTAGAAGTATTTACTTGCCTTTTATACACTTTTCCCCTGGTAAATCACAATATTTATTTGGATCAACAGTACCTGAGAGTTATTTAGGATGGAGCTTTCTGAGCACTTCTGAGCTTACCAACCTTGAAGAGTTAATTCTGTTGTTACACTTTGTTATCAGAGTTCTGTGAGAGCTTTTGACTGACTGTGATGAATGCTGCAGAACTTCAGAGAGGCACTGTTATTAATGTGCTGATTGACATCGAGTTATTCTGCTGAGACTATTATAATAGCTGAAAAATCCATCATCTTGATTATTATTGCTGCAAAATGCCATGGAAATGAGTAGTCAGCTATACATTATTGTAACTCTTGTTGAGAGCCAGATGCCTCACTGGAGTCTCCTCAGATACAGATCTCGTATTCCTTGGCAGTCCATCAGAAACAATTTGACTGGTGAATGGGGAAAGGCCTGGTGTTTGTAAACGTGGCTTGATTCATAGAAATTTGGGCAAATTTTCTCAGGCATCACCATTATTCAGGGCCGAGTCCAATGCAAACTTCCAGCCTGTGGGGATAGTGAGCTGTGGTGGAAAGCAGCTCAGTGCAGTGAGATTCGACCTGTCCAAAATCAGAACATTCAAACACCCACCCTTGCCATGGTTGGATCCTCAGCCAAGTCTTGGAGTTGTCTTGGGCTTTTCCCAAGGAATAGGTGTTACCAAGTGGCAGTGAGGAAAAAATGGACTTTCCTGCCAAGTGTTCCCTTTCAAGTTGCAGGTAAAGAGCAGCGAGTCCAGAGGTTCTGATCTTCCAGACCCTTGTCAGGGATTGCAAAAGCCGAGTGGACTTTGTGCTTTGAGCTCACAGCTCCCAAATCCTGAACTGTTGGGTGTCAGCCTCCACTCTCCCCACTCACATACCAGAGCTGGTTTAATTTTCTGGTTCCTTACCTGCAAATTAAATTGTCCAAATTATGTTACAGTGACATTTTATTTCTGGAGTCTGTTTTAGTTGATGTTTTATACTATAAATAGGTGTGTGCAAAAAACTTGTGGTTTTAACCCATTTGGATTGAATTAGACTTTCATCTTGCACGTAGCAGTTAACTGAGCAGTACATTTGTGCTCTGAGATTTGTTTTCCTTGTTTGAAAAATGGGAGAAGTTGCTGTTCCCTGTAATGACTCCATGAGCCTGTGTGACCTTTCCTGGTGTCACAAATTAAGCACATAACAATTTGCTCTTGTCTGGTTTGGGGCATATTATAAATTTAGAACTTCTGTTGTCGGTCTCGTTAACACGAGCACCAACTGTTGCCATTGTCCTGCAGCACAGTCCTTTGGAGAAATGGACTGATTGGGCAACTGGAGGATTACAGTTCCTTTGGAAATAGAATTCAGTGTATCTCATGTTATCAGAGAAGGCTGACAAGAATTTCTCTAAGAAAGTATCAGAGGGCTGTGGCTGAAATGAATGAAGCACTTTGTTTCGCCAAGGAAGTGAAGCAAATCTTCCACAATTTCCCAGCAGATAAAAACTATTTGGTGACTGTATTGTGCATTAAAATGATGAGTTCACATGGTGATATTTATCCTCATTTATCTGCTTCTGTAAAGGACCTACTGTGACATTCTGCCATATGACTTTGTATTTGTCACTCTGAAGCTGGAAGGAGATGAGTCTTTGCAAATTTACCAGATACAGAGAAGCAGAGTTTTCATGCTGCATGTATGTTTTGACAGGAGCTGGTTATTAACAATTAATGTTCTTTGTTAGGTTGGAGACCCAGTTGAGGAGATGCTGTAATGTTTTTAATGGGGACTGATGGAAAAACACCGCTTACTTACCAGTAGGTAGTTGGTTGTAATATTAAGGTTAAAGGGAAGAAATTTGGGAATGGATATCAAAGAGCAGGTGAAATACACTGTAAAACACAGAGGGGTGATTTTACTGGGAGTACTTGTTAGAGAAAAATCTCTGAGAAGTGACACGCTGCAGGTGTGGTAAACATAAACGGCATGACAAATCTGAACAAAATGAGTAACAGGACAAAAGTGAGTGACTGTAAATGAGTGTGCCCTTGTGCAATTCTGAGGGGTTTAATTTTATCCGTGGGAGCTTTATTGTGGTGGTGGCACTGTCCAGATCCTGCGTCTGCGAGAGGCTTTGCTCTTGTTTCCTCAGCAGTGGGGACTCCTGTTACAGTAATCCCTGGGCTCCTGTTGGACACAAAGGCTGCCCTGTTTGCTGGGGATGGTACAGCTGTGTTCTCCCGGCAGAGCCATCGCTCTGTCTGGCCAGACGTTGGGATCACTGCTTCACTTTCCATGCAGTGACAGCTTTTCATGCCTGGCAGAGAGAGGCAAAATTGCTCTGGATAGCAAGACACCACTTTGATCAGTGTGTGAGAAGGGCCTTGGGGTCTGCAGTGGACTCAAAAGTCCTTTTTTTCTCTTCTTTTTTTTAAAAATGTCACCTATTTGTGTGAGTGCTGCTGAATTGGAAGATACCTGGTTTGTCAAAGAGCAGAATAAAGTGGCAGGTAAAGGTCTGAGTAGTTATTGTTGAAGATAACTTAGCTAAAACCCCAGATATTTTTGATGTAATCCCCTCAAATGTTCAGTGATCCAAACAGGGCCATGACAAATATTTGGGTTGTTTATTACAAATGAAGGCAGACCGATCTAATAGTGAGAATTTTAAACTTGCTGGTACAAATAGTTGTGTGAGGGTTTTCATTTGCATTACACCTTTTAAATGCTGCTGTCAAAATAGATGGTATTTCTGATTATCTGAGAGTAACTTCATTTCACAAACACTTTGGAGCAAGCTCTGGTGACTGGAAGCAACATTTTCTGGGCTTAGATAAAAGCTCTGATTGGTTTAAGCAGAGATGTAAATTTAGACATTTTCTGTATTAAATACACAATTTGGGTGCTCTATTTTTAACTGAATTTCATATAAAAACTGGCTAAATATAGAGAACAGTTATTTCTGGAAAGTGTGTGCGCCAGCTGACATTTCTTTTGCTGCTGCTTTTGTCTTAATACTCAGCAAAACAAAAACTCCTGGAATAGAAGCTCAGAGAAGAACGTTCATCATGTTTTCTGTCCTGGCCTGGCTGTGGGAGCTGTGGCAGCCATGGAGCAACTTGTTAGGAATTTTTAGTGAATGAGGGGAGGCAGGAATACACCAGGAGTTGGAGTGATTGAGAAAGTTTAGAGCAAGTCTGGTCACATATTTGTGTCCCCTTTCTACTGTTTTAGAGATATTGGCATAAGGGCAGAAATAACATTTTCAACTCTTGCTAGGATAAAAGCTCTACATTTAATTATTTATGCTTAATTGTTCCATCACAGCTCTCGTGTGGGTTAAAATTGCATGGAATTAAAGCCTTGTTTGCCATGCCTTGTAATTGTTGGGTGACATTCTGTACCACTTAAGTCATTATAAGTAAGTCTTGTAGTCTATAAACTTAAGACTTCCTGGGATGTGCACTCAGCTTAGTCAGAAGGCAGAACATGTTGGGGATTGGAATGAGTTGCTGCAAGAGTGGATGGCACGCTGTGACAGACAGGTAATACAAACTGCTTTTGTCTCTTGTCTGGTGCAGAGTTATGGTCCAGAATTTCATTTACAAAATGTAACTCGTATGAAGAAGACTGGGGATAGCTCATGGTTCAGCTTGTGGGGGTCGGTGTAATACCACACATTTAACACAGGCTTCCCACTCGGAATTTTTCACCAGTTTTTTTTAAAATCTGTTAATCTGAAATTTGTGAGCAGCGTCGAATTTTCTAGTCTCACGAACTCCATAAAACGGCAATATATTCCCTTCTCCTTCTTGTGAACTGTTGGGTCATTCCTTTCTCTCGGCATGGCACACCTGTGGTGCCATCCTCATTTCTTGTACTCACTACCATAATTCCAGAAATTTGTGGCGAGACACAGTAACATGATCTTCAGTGCTATCATTAAAGTGGAGGCTTTGCCAAACATTTGCAGAAATTGGTGTTTTAAATAGCCCAGCTCAGAATTTTCCTACGCTTTCCCATGGCAACAAGTTGATCTGTTATGCAAATGTCACGTTAACAGTCTCTGTCAGTGCATGGCTCTGTTCCTTTCCTGCAAAGGGTGTATTTAGTGCTTGGCACAAAGAGTTTCGTGCACAGTTTGGTGTTTGTACCTCTGTCTTCAGGTGTCCTGAAACACCTTCCCAAGGTGAGGCTTCATTGCCCCTTTTCTGGTTGGAAAATGCAGTGATTAAAAAGTGCTCTTTGTGAGTGAAGCCATGGTTAATGGGTAGCAATAGGCTTATACAACAGGCGGTTTGGTATTAATAGAATTGCTGTGAAGTTTGGCTTTCTCTTTCTGCTGCTCCTACTGGCTGAGCTTGAAAGTGTCTTTTTATGGAAGAGGAGATGCAAGTTCTGCTGGAAAAAAAATTACAGAGAAACCTTTGCTCACTGCATTTGCCCATAACCTGTAGATAATTCACAAGACTGTTCAATTTTCTCTGTGCTATATAGCTGTATGTATTCTGCTTCTCCAGCTTTAATATTATTTGATACATTAGGTCTGGGCCAATTGACAGTACAGAACCATGATCTTCTGCAGCTCTGAAACACTCCTGTGGTTCTCAGGGGTTGGAGGTTAAAATTCTGTTGTGATTGTTTTTGTACACTGTGAAACGGTTCATGTCAATTTTAGCGTTTCATTTGCTTAACAACACCTGAAGTGATGCCTACACAAACTAGTTGTATCTGATAACTCTATAATGGTGTTGCAAGAGGAACACTCCACCAAATACTTACAACGATGACAGATTGAATAAAACAGGGTAATAAAAGCATTTACATTTTGCCTTTTTCTGCAGGTTTTCATACCTGACAGCACTGTTGAAACGGGCCTCTTAATGATACTGTGTGTGGAGCCATTCACATTTCATTGACATCCCTTTTTAATGAGGTGCTTGTTTCAAAAATTGATCTGTGGCTTGAATTTCACCTTTAGACTTGCTGGAATACGATTAAAAATGTGCTGACTTTGTGTGTAAAATTTCCAGTTTTAGAAAGATACAGTGCTGAAAATGGAGGTTTTCATGTGTATGTGCCCACCACTGCCTGGGATGATCTGTAGCCAAAGTGGGAAATGCTCCTAGTACAGCGTATCTATCTTACACTGACAAAGAAATAAAAATTAAAAGCTTTTTCTGGCTTGTGGGGGGAAAAAAATATCACCAAAGGTGTTCTGTGGCAGCATTGGAATTTCTGAGCTGTGGGCTCCCTGTGTTTGGGTTTTGTAGCCTTTGTTGCCAGTACAAGGATGTTTTTCTCCAGAACTCTTGGTAGGCAGCAGTTTCATGTGTTGTTTCATTTGAAGTTGGGAGCTTTAGGGTTCCAAAGTTGTTCCCTCTCCAGGTAATGTGTGTCTGTTCAGAGGTACTTGCAGTTCCTCAGCTAAGCTTGCTGGAAACCTTTCAAAGCAGGACTGAAATGCAAGTACTTAAAAGGAACTTTGATATATTGTTGTATTAACAGTAATATTGTGGAAGAAATATTGGAAGTCGATGTTACAACATTTAAGCCATGTTTGTTTAAATAAGGCAGAATTGTTGAGGCTTTTTTTGCTTTCAAGGCTGCAATCCTTTTATTCTTAGCCTAATATTAGGTTTTTCTACTGTTTTTACCCTTGCTTCCTTTTTCTCCAGTAATTTACAGTGTGGCATTTTGAACTTCACCTATCCTAGATCACTTAAAACTTTGGACAGCAATTTAAAAAAGATTTAATTGGCACTGTCTGTGAGCTGGTGGATGCTGTGAGTGAGACACTGAGCCAGGTGCTGGAGCTGTAAGGCTGTGGTGCTGGATGGGCAGCAGTCACCCTGTCTTGTCTCCTCTGAAATGTGGCACTTGGCTTAGATATTGGAACAAAATATTTGTATAACTTTGTGGGTTTGAGGTCATGTTTTTTTTGCTAATTTCTGTAATCCCCCTGATTATATGAATAATCCTCATATACATTCTTTTTTTAAAATATATATATGTGTATATATATATCAGGCATGTTGTGTTTACCAGCTTTCCCTAAATATTGGGAGTTCTTTGCTGTCTCAGTTGCTCAGAGCAGCCCTTAACACACAGCTATGTTCCCCTTTATTTAGCCAGGTGTGTTGTTTTTTTTTTTTTTTTCATTTGGCTTTGCTGTGCGAGCAGGTGCTGCTAGACAATAATGAAAGATTTAGTGAATAATGTAAAAACTTAAAAAAAAAAAAAACCAACCAGAAAGCAAACCAAAGACTCTTAAATGCAAACAGAGGAACATATTAAAAGAACAGCCTTAGAATTCACATCTTAATAGTGAGCATTTTGAATTAAACAGCTTTTTTGGTGCCTAGTTATCTTACTAATTAATCAGTTCAACTTATTCAATATGTAAGGTCTTTAACACTCGTGTGCTGTGCCATTCACAGTTGGACAAGATTTTAAGAAGTCACTGCAACGTTTCTGCATCTTGACATGTTCCTCCAGCCAACACAACTCGGATTTAATTTTTTGAAGCAATTTGTGCTGTTCTTTTGGATATAGCATTCTGTGTGTGAAAAAGGCATTCATGTGTTCTGGCCTGTCTGCAGAACAAACAACCACTCAGATTTTTACTGAGGCTTAAGGAATTTATTTTGAAAAACATGACATCAACCAGCATTCTGGATAGAGGAACAGATGAATCCCGGTGCACAGCAAGCTGTTTCTCAAATTAAAATTCAACTTACATCAATATGTTAAAATTCATTAATCAAAAGGATATGGAAATGATCGTGCAGTTGTTTTCTGTGGAATTTTCCAAAATAATGTTTTAGCTTGAATATTCACTTCATCTTTATTCCATTATTTATAATGCCAAAGTACTGATTTTTTTTAATAGGAGAAAATAATTAGAGGTTGTTTAATAGAATAGTAGCAGTTACTGCATGGGATTGATGCAGACTTTGATCTCAGCCAGTCCCAAAGGGCTAACTAGTGAGTGTATGTGATTACACTGTGTGGCATTGTCAGTGTAATGTGCCAGTTTGTGTTTCCCCTTCAGCCACAGCCTTGCCAAGTGCTGCCCTTGTCTGTGCCCTGCGTTTCAGGGGGTCTCTGAGGGAGCTTCTCCACTGTTTTCCAGGACACTTGAGATTTGGGCAGGTTTCTGTGGTGCTTTTCAGCAGAGCACTCACGGAGTAAGATCTGGTTTGTTACTGGGCTGCAGTTACTTGTTGGCTACAGATCTCAAAGAAGTAACAATAATTTCAGCTCATAGCAATTATTCTTCTCCCTTATTAACCCAAGATTTATGGGGAGGCCAATACCCACATTCTGTATTTCTGTAAAAGACTGAAGCAGTGTTTGAGCTCAGGTGTGAGTGTCCTTCTCACTTTATGATCTTAACTGTGGACATGTTTGGTGCTGCAGTTAAAGGTTATTAAAGACAATGGCATCTTGTACAGTTGAGCAATATTTAATTATAGAGTTCAGCTCCAAGTGTATGGAAAGACTGTGTTAAGCATCTTCCCTCCCAGCTTCTAAGTATGCTTATTCCATCCCACCAGAAATTACTCAGTGGTTTAATAGTCCCATTAGTAGTTTGGTTAACAACAAAAGCGTGAGCACAGCTAACTGTAGGTTCTTCTGTTGGTTTTATCAATAAAATGAAGTGTGGTCAAGTAAAGATTTCTTCTCTCTTACCCTGTTACTCTGCTGTTATCTGAACATCTCCAAAATTAGTGGGAGTACTGATGATCTGGACACTGGCAGTAGCATGAGTTCTCCTGTGCCTGTTCAGTGTTATAAAGGGATTGTAAAGGTGTGAAGGCTGAGCTATCTTAGAGCAGAAATGGAGAGGAGAGAAAAAGGAACCCTATTGAAAGTTAGGAGACAAAATTGCAAATTGGTGAATTCCTCTTTTGATCTTCATCACTGTAGTCAAGTTCCTACTTTCCATCTGTTTATTTCATTCATTTTCCTTTGCATCTTTTCTTTTCCAATTCTTCTAAAGCACATACACATATATTAAGTTCTGCCCTTCATTTATTCTTTTGTCATTGTTTCCATTTCACTTTCCCTGTGTTTCATTCCTGTATCTTTCTTGTTTAGACCAAGTGGAGGATCCAGCTGGCCGTAGCAGCCATGTAGGACCCTTCAGGAACCTGATGGTAAGTGCACGTGTGTACTTATACTCAGGCTTCCACCAGCTTCTGTGTTCAGAGGCATTTCCCCCCTCCTGCAGGCTTCTGTTCATTCCTGACCTCTGAAACAGTAGGAAAACTAAGGGACAGGCCTTGGACTACTCATTGATACCCTTTATATCAGTAGGTGATTGTGTTTTTATTGGGAATCTGCAGGAAGAAAAATATGCAAATCTTTCAGGTTTATGTGGATTTTAAAAGCACTTTAAGAACTCGTGGGAGAAAGTCTATCAAACAGCTTTTAAATGTCTTCAAAAGTTCCTCAACTCCAAATATATGAAAGCTGGGAGAACATATCAGTGAAGTATCACCTATTACTCTGTTCTTAAATTCTCTTTCTGGGCACGTGCTGTTGAATGGTCAGGACCATGAAATTGTGCATCTGGGACAGTCATTGTCATGTTTGAGTACAGTGAATTCTCTGAACCCTGTCAAAGAAAGCTGCCACCTAGAAGATGAACAAACTAAAGCTGGGGCTCATCTGCAGTGGTTTGGTGTCTCTCATGGATACGTGTCAGAAATGGATCTGACACATGTGAAATGTTGTCCTTGCACAAGAAGTTTGTTCACTGTTCAGAGAAAGGGCAGGTCAGGTGCTGGGTGAATCCTCTCTTCAAATGCGTCCGTGCTTAGAGGGCAAGAACTTGAAACATCTCCAGCTGTATCATGGAGCAGGTTACATCACGAGCAAGTTGCATCTGTTTTTAGGGCTGGCAAGAGAACTTGCAAATGATCTGCTTTCCATCACTAGCATAAGGTATGTGACATAAGTACCTTGATTTTGTGTGCAAATCCGGCTATTGGAGTGATTTCTCAGGTTGTAATTGGATTTGAGGTACTATAAATTTTATATTCTCTAACTGGATGACACTTTGAAACATATCTGCATGCTTTAGCACTTGTGATTTGCATTGGTGCCTTTTCATACTTTACCTCACCCTTGGAAGAGCACAGTATATTGCCAATATTGCTAAAAAAATAATTAATTGGGTTTTGGTTTGAAGACTTAGACAATAACCTGTCGTTGTGCTGAAATTCAGGGCTGCTGTAGAGTTAGATGCAGAATTGCCCTGTGACTTCATCTGCAATGCATTGGACACTGCACTGTGGGGGGAAAAGTGTCTCTGAGCACGGGCCAGGTTTGGCAGGTGAGAGGGGCCTGTGCACCAACCTTTTCATTCTTGTTTCCAGCCTCACCTGTTGAGAGAGATGAATCAAGAATTTTGTTGGTTTTAGGTCAAGATACTGATTGTGGTTTTCAGATGATGAGTGGTCTGCAAAAAGGTAGAGAGTTCTTACAGTTCTAGGAATTAGGTAGGATTTGTTATGTCACTCATAAGGTGTATGCATGTTTGATTGCTAGGAATATGTTGAAATCTTACATTTCCACCTTTTTCCTAGAAGTGGAACTGTTGGATTGTGTTACTGAACATTCTCAGAGCAATTTCAAGTGACTTGGGGGATACTTCTGGAAGCTTCTTTGATATCCTTCTTCCTCAGATCTTGGTAGTGTTGGTTGTAATTATGAACATTAGAGGTGCTGATAAGAAAAAACATGGTGTTCAAACTGGACATTCAGTAGCCTGTCAGGTAAATAAAGATGTGCTTAAACTTCCTTATGCCTATGTGAACCCCCAAATATGTGCTAAATCTTCTGAAAGTTGCAGGTGTTTGGTATAAAAGCAAAATCGAATGTTGCGTTGTTCAAACAATCCAGTATCGGTCATTTATGGCAGGTTAGACATGGGAATCATAACAATAATTGAGAATATTCAGAGAAAATTGCTAGTTCACATTGGGAAGGATGTGTGTCTTTTCCAAAGGTGACAAAAATTTAATCTGAGTGACTGTTGTCAGGTTGTAAGACTAAAATCTGTTAAATTAGATAAGAAATCTTAAAAAGTTTATTATATACATAAAACTGAAACACATTGGAATTTGGGGACTGCCTATGAAATCTGAGCTCCTTGAGAGGAAATATAGATAATTATTTAGATAGAATGTTCCAATCAAAACAAGTGTTTCCTTTTAAAGCTCAGGCTGTCTGAGCGGTTCTCTTGGGGGGTGTGTGTACTTGGAACTTCTCAGTTTGAACAGAGGAGCTTTTTTTTAAAAGACATTTCAGTTTCTTGGCTCAGGATGTGAAAAATATTTTCAAGGGGAAAAAAAAAGGAGGAATTTGTTGACAGGATTGTGACGTGGAAGAATGTGCTTCTAACTAGGAAGTGGATTCAGGGCTGCAATGGACATTTCTGATCAGAGGGAACGGGCAGTGTGTTATGAAGTAGCATTTCGTGTGTTAGAGGGGGCAAAGGAGGAATTTGGATTGCTGCTTCTGGCCAGTTCTTCCCAAGAGTTGTGTTCAGAACCGTGGAGTTTCAGTGGTGTTTTCTGTATTCTGTGTGGAGAGTACAGTCTGCAGTGAAGTGAATCGGAAAACCATAAACTTCCATTTGTTATTACACACTCCTCATCGTGATTTCTGTATGTTCCAGGCCTGGATCTCTAAGATTAATGGCAAAAATCAGCAGTACTTCATAGTGCAGTAGAAAATGAAATTCTCAGTGTGTTTACATCTTACAGTACTGGTCTGCTCTTTGCATATAATGCCCCTTTGTGTTCATCATCCTCTGCAACTAATACATGCTGCTTCATTTTGCTAACAGAAAGTGATCATTTGGAAGTGGTGTTTGTGTCAGGACCCAACAAAGCACCTTCATCGTTTGCTGTTTCCCAGTTGTGTCTCATTTGGTTTTACTGCCTTTGCCATGTTGGTCAAGCTCATGCTGCTTTCAATCTTCTTACGATGTTATTACTTCATTGCTTTTATCATAACTCTGCTCATCATTCAGAATGTTTATACAACTAGAATAAACCTCTGTGGCTTTCTACTTTGTAAGGTCTTCCAATTAACATTAAGGGTTTATAGTACATGAATAGGTTTTCTATTTTCCATGTACTTCTGGAGATTTTCTGTCTTCCATATACTGCAGGAATTTAGTGGCCATATTAAGGCGTTGGGTAACTGCACGATGTGAGCTGCTTTACCCTGAACAGGCAGTTTGTTCTTGGCTTTGGAAGTGAGGAAAGTATTCCAGTGTCTGGAGTTTTTTACCTGAACGTTGTCTCTTCTCCTAATCAGTCATTTGTATTCCTCAGGAAAGCAGGGTCTCTATAGGAGTTTGTTATACTCCGAACAAAAAAACCCAAAAGGGTTGAAATCTGCCACTCATATATGACAAACAAAAATTGTTGAGCAGGAATAATAAATGCTTTTTTCTCCCCAGGAAAGAAGAAGACTCAGGAAGGTAAAAACAAGGGAAAGAAGGCAGCAGATACAAAACAGAAAAAGACTGATTTGGATTCTACTTCTGCAGATATGAAGGATTCTAAGGAAGGTGAGTTCTGAAGTGTCTTATTTTTTCCTTCTGTTTATCTTTTTGAATCAAAGGATTGTCATGTTTAGTACATCAGCAGGTTATCTTACTGTAGCAAAGTTAACATGTTTATATTGTTTACCCCAATTGTTTTACTAGTTAGGAACTTGACTTTTAGAAGCCTGTCATTAAATGTACAACTCTGACCACAGGAAAAACTAATGTGCTGCAAAATTTAGACGTAAACCCAAACTCCTCAGAAAATACCAGCAGAGCAAAGTCCTTACTCTGGTGTCTTTGGAGCTTAGTTACATGGTCATTATTTATTGCTAATTAACAAAGTCAGGACCAAGGAGGAAAAGATACAGTATTAATTCTTTTGACCCATAACTCTTCCATCCCTTCCCTCTGTTGTCCCTTCTGCTTGCACAACACGTTGCACCACTGTTGAGGTATCTTACGGCCCAGCTAAGGAATGGAGAAGGATTTTTTGCTCTATAACGTACCCACTTAGACAACATCGTGGGGATTGGCAGCAAAGGTGTTTTCCTGGAATCATCACAGAATCACAGCACATTTTGGGTTGGAAGGGACCTTAAAGCTTATCTTCTTCCAACCCCCTGCCATGGGCAGGGACACCTTTCACTAGAAAAGGTTGCTCAGAGCCCCATCCAACCTGGCCTTATTTTCTCCAGCAATGGATATACCTGACAACAGATAGGTAGAACTTTGATGCAGAGGTGAAAACGTCCATCCACATGAGTAAATAAATGAGAAGTGATGGTACTGCATTGGGTCAGGAACATTGGATATGTTGTGCTAGAAGAAAAAGGAGAAGAAAGGCATAGTATATCCTGAAGTGTTTGGTAAAATCCTTTCATGCATTTCTTTATTACACTCTTACGTTCCAGGTCATAAAGAGGAAGATGAAACACCTTCTGTTTCTGCTGTGCTGTCTCTGGAACAAACAGCTGTGATTCAGGAAATGGTAAATCAAGATGTGCTTCCAAAGCTGATGATCCCCAGTCCGACCAATGAACCACAAGTGGTAACTGAAGACAAGCAAGAAGAAGCAATAAACTGTGCATCAGATGATTTAGATGACGACGAAGAGGAGGATGAAGAAGAGGAAGATGAAGAGGAGCTAGAAGACACCAATATGCCTAAAGAAAACGCTGAAATGCCTTTGATATGTGAAGAAAAGTTGGACTCCATGGAAGAACAAAAGAGTACGTCAGAGGAATCTCCAGAAAGCTCTCCAAAGAAGAAACTTGTGGTGAAAATTCCAAAAGCACAGGGGGAATCCAACGGTGATGTTCAGGAAACATTCATGTTTCCCTGCCAGCACTGTGAGAGGAAATTCACAACAAAGCAAGGGCTTGAGCGCCACATGCACATCCACATCTCCACCCTGAGCCACGCGTTCAAGTGCCGGTACTGCGGGAAAGCCTTCGGCACTCAGATCAACCGGCGGAGGCACGAGCGACGCCACGAGGCCGGGCCCAAAAGGAAACCATTCCTCACACTGACGTCCTCACAACACTTGGATAACGTTGCTGATAACCAGGTGATTGTGGATGATGGTCTTAAAGACGACCTGAACGTTTCCAGTCTTGGGCAAGACTCCGTTGTCTTGGATTCTGAGAAGGTTCCCCAGGAAATGTCAAACTCCGGGTTTGCTGAGGAGAATAAAGAGCCCAAAGAATTGCATCCGTGCAAATACTGCAAGAAGGTTTTTGGTACTCACACCAACATGCGGAGGCATCAGCGTAGGGTTCACGAGCGCCATCTTATCCCCAAAGGTGTCAGAAGAAAAGGGTTCTTTACTGAAGAGCCACCTCTCCCAACAGAGCCGGCCCCAGCAGTCCAGAGTGTGTACATAGCAAGCACAGAAATAGAAGAGGAAGGTGAAGGAGATGATGTCTATCTTATGGATATATCCAGCAATATCTCCGAGAATTTAAATTACTACATTGATGGTAAAATTCAGTCCAACAGCAGCACTAGCAACTGTGACGTGATTCAGATGGAGTCCAACTCTGCAGACTTGTATGGATTGAATTGTATAATCAGTCCGGTCACAGTGGAAATTTCCTCAAATTTAAAGGTTACACAAACACATGTGAATGAACCTCCTAAGGAACCCTCTAGCAGTGGGAGCAGTGAATCCAAAAAGAGAAGAACTGCCAGCCCTCCTCTTGTACCAAAAATAAAAACTGAAATAGACCCAGAACCTATAACTCCTACTAGTTCTTTAAATCTTCCTCTTAGCATTTCAACAGAAAGCTTACCTTTTCATAAAGAAAAAGGGGTTTATTTGTCATCAAAATTAAAGCAGCTTCTTCAGACACAGGACGACAAGAAGATAACTCCGTCAAGTGAAATCCCTAAAATAGGACCTTCTGTTACATCATCACCTATTTTGCCTCCAGTATCCAGCAGATTTAAAAGAAGGACCAGCTCTCCTCCCAGTTCTCCACAGCACAGTCCAGTGCTTCGAGACTTTGTCAAATCAGGTGAGGGAAAAACTGTGTGGAATGATAATATTCGGAGTTCAAAAATGCCAAAGTTAGAAAGCCACAGCAACTCACCTGCTTGGAGCTTGACTGGAAGGGAGGACAAAGAGACTTTGAGCCCTCTTTGCTTTGAAGAATATAAAATATCAAAAGACTGGACGGCAGCTCCGGCTTTCGGCAGCGTGTGCAACCAGCAGCCACTGGATTTATCCAGTGGTATGAAACAAAGGTCTGATGTCAAAAGCAAGACTCAGGTTCCCTGGGAATCCGTTTTAGATCTAAGTGTGCATAAGAAGCCTTGCAACGACGCTGAAATCCGGGAACACAAAGAAAATTGCGCCCAGCCGACGTGCAGCGGCGTTAAGAAGAAGAAACCCACCACCTGCATGTTGCAGAAGGTTCTGCTGAACGAGTACAACGGGACAGACGCAGCCCCAGACAGCGCCCTGGGCACGGACGGTGCCGCCAGCCCCAGCAAGGCCGCGGAGCCTCAGGCAGAGCCCGACGCGGATCCCGCTCTCTCGGCGGCGTCCTCCACCGACACTCAGCCCCTCAGCTCCGCCGCCTCCCCCGTGCCACAGGCGGCTGCTGCGCCTGCCGTGTGCCAGCTGCCTCCACTGCTAACGCCCACCAACCCGCCCTCCCCGCCACCCTGCCCGCCCGTCCTAACTGTGGCCACCTCGCCTCCCCCCCTGCTCCCAACCATGCCCCTACCCATCCCAGATGTCTCTGCCAGTGCCACTAACACCTCCTCCTGTCCCTCGCCGCTCTCCAACACTACCACCCAGTCCCCACTACCAGTCCTCTCACCTACAGTTTCTCCTTCTCCATCCCCTGTCCCTTCTGTTGAACCTCTTATTTCTGCTGCTTCACCTGGCCCCCCTACGCTGTCTTCCTCCTCTTCCTCCTCCTCTTCCTCCTCTTTCTCGTCCTCTTCCTCCTCATCGTCTCCATCTCCACCTCCTCTTTCTGTAGTTTCTTCTGTTGTTTCCTCTGCTGATAACCTTGAAAGTTCTCTCCCAATAATTAAACAGGAAGAAGCTGAAAGCGAGCAGCAGAAAGCAAGAGAAGATCCTCATACTTCAAATGAATCAGGAGTAGTGCAGGAAACGTTCAACAAGAGCTTTGTGTGCAATGTCTGTGAATCACCTTTTCTTTCCATTAAAGACCTAACGAAGCATTTATCCATTCATGCTGAAGAATGGCCCTTCAAATGTGAATTCTGTGTACAGCTTTTTAGGGATAAAACAGACTTGTCGGAACATCGCTTTCTGCTTCATGGAGTAGGGAATATCTTTGTTTGTTCAGTGTGTAAAAAGGAGTTTGCTTTTTTGTGCAATTTGCAACAGCATCAGCGGGATCTCCATCCAGACAAAGAGTGCACGCATCATGAGTTTGAAAGTGGGACTTTGAGACCCCAGAATTTTACTGACCCCAGTAAGGCGAACGCGGAGCACATGCAGAGCCTGCCAGAAGATTCTTTGGAACCTTCGAAAGAGGAGGAAGATGAAGATCTAAATGATTCTTCTGAAGAGCTTTATACTACTATAAAAATAATGGCTTCTGGAGTGAAATCTAAAGACCCAGATGTTCGTATGGGCCTCAATCAACACTACCCCAGCTTTAAACCACCTCCGTTCCAGTACCACCATCGGAATCCTATGGGTATTGGAGTTACTGCAACAAACTTCACGACCCACAATATCCCACAGACTTTTACTACTGCCATTCGATGCACAAAATGTGGAAAAAGCGTCGATAACATGCCTGAGTTACACAAACACATACTGGCCTGTGCATCTGCCAGTGATAAAAAGAGATACACGCCTAAAAAAAACCCAGTGCCCCTCAAACAGACAGTGCAGCCTAAGAATGGCATGGTGGTTATTGCTGGGCCCGGGAAGAATGCCTTCAGACGAATGGGTCAGCCCAAAAGACTCAATTTCAATGTTGAGATTAGCAAAATGTCCTCCAATAAACTAAAAATCAGTGCATTGAAAAAGAAAAACCAGCTTGTCCAGAAAGCTATCCTGCAAAAAAAGAAATCTGCCCAGCAGAAGGCAGAACTGAAAAATAACCCATCTGAGACGGACTCTCACATCTGCCCCTACTGTAACAGAGAGTTCACTTACATTGGGAGTTTGAACAAACACGCATCCTACAGCTGCCCCAAAAAACCCATCTCTCCCTCCTCCAAAAAGAATTCTTCCAAAAAAAGTGCAGCTTCTTCACCTGCAAACAGCGACAAAGGCGGCAACCAGCGCAGGCGGACAGCAGATGCAGAAATCAAAATGCAGAGCACTCAGCCTCACCTGGGCAAAACGAGAGCACGAACCTCAGGACCCGCACAGCTCCAGCTCCCCTCTGCCTCCTTCAAGTCCAAACAAAACGTTAAATTTGTACCTTCCATGCGATCTAAAAAGCCAAATTCATCTTCATCGTTGAGGAACTCTAGTCCCGTAAGAGTGTCTAAAATGTCCCACGTTGATGGGAAAAAAACTAAGGTGGTTTCTAAAAACAATTCCTCTGGAATCTCCAGCAAAGCGTCCCGGAAATTGCACGTCAGAATACAAAGGAATAATAAAGCCGTTTTGCCAAGTAAATCTGCTGTGGCGAGTAAGAAAAAGGCAGACAGGTTCAGTGTAAAATCTAGAGAGAGGATTGGAGGACCAATCACACGGAGCCTGCAGCAGGCAGCAAATGCAGAGGCAGCAGAAAACAAAAGAGATGAAAGCAGTACAAAGCAAGAACTTAAAGATTTCAGGTAAGCATTTGATTTGAAGTTGAAACAACCCAGGAACATGTTGCTTGCTGTTTTGCCAATTTTCTTGGTCTTTTTTTTTT
>VXBN01017359.1:24263-48344 GCA_013397395.1 Sinosuthora webbiana
TTTTTTTTTTTTTTTTTTTTGAGTTTCTCATGCTTAAATAAAAAAACAAAAAACAACCTTGCATTTCCTAAAACGTGGATGAGCAGCTTACTGATGCTGAGGTATGATGTACATACTTGATGCATTTTGTCATGTCATGAAATAATACACGGTTTGTATAGAGAATGTCTTTAATTATAAACTGAATTGAAAACTCTGGAAAAATAATGTCAATACCTGAGTGCGAATAAAGTTAACGTCATTAAACTCGATGTTATTGGAGACACTGACCTTGTATTTGGTATCTGACATTTGAGGTACCCCAGAATCATTCTAGATTTATTTATGGCGGTTCGCTAAGTTAAACATGACTGCATTCTTTTACTTACTAAAATAACTTGCTTTGGTTTGTAATAAAAAGCATTCTCTGCATATATATAAATATATATATATATATAAAAGAAACAAACCATGACCAAATACTTCAAAAATGTATGTGCATACAGACTGAGATCATTAAATACTTAATATAAGGGAAATAGACATGTAAGAAAAGTTACATGAACATGTAAATTTGTTAGAAGTATCATGCTTTTATGTTTCGCTATAAAATTTTATAATTAAAGTTCTATTTCTTTTTGAGAAGAAGCATTTTAATCACAAGAAAGGGTAATCCTTCAATAAATAAATAAAAATCTTAATCTACGTGCCTGAGTCCCGATTTACGTCTTCATGTAGTCTCTCAAATCAATAGTATATTTTGCACAGTGTTTATAACCTTTGTTACCTTGCTCCTGCCCTGTTTGTCTTGGAAACAGGCGTCTGATTTGCTGAGGAACTTTCACAAAGCTCACTGGTAATTAAGAGTTGTTTTGGGGTTGGTAATTGCAGCGCCTGGCTGTGATTAACACCAGATTTGGGGCCAAGGGTAGGGTTTTTTAGTCGAAGTCATTGCTAGAGGAGGAGGGGGAGGAACTGGCAGCCTCTCTCAGAACAAGTAGAGCAGGATCTGTTCATTGTCAAAATCCAAACTGTTCACGGCTTATGTGTCTTAGAGTGAAGATCTCCGAGGTGCAAATAGTGAGGAAATACTGCGTGAAGTAAAGGTTCAATATAGCAGAATTATTCCCAAGTGCTAGAGGAGAATTTGACTTGAAATAGTCCATACCCAAATTAGGATATGTTGAAGGAGAAAAATGTTATTGGAATTTGGAGACTAATGGTGTAAAAATGCCTTTTAGGAATAAGAAATGTCTACTAGGCCTATTCCCTTGGGGACATAAACATCTTCATGCTAATTCTCATCAGCTGCTCTCTCAGTTATGTGTGAAACTGTATTTAAATGATGCCAGAACAGATCAGTAGAATAAGAAGCCAAAACACCACATCTTTCCATCTAAATGAATCATCTGACCTTAGGCAAAATAACCAAGT
This sequence comes from Sinosuthora webbiana, assembly GCA_013397395.1. Taxonomy (NCBI): domain Eukaryota; kingdom Metazoa; phylum Chordata; class Aves; order Passeriformes; family Sylviidae; genus Sinosuthora; species Sinosuthora webbiana. Next base: position 25,677 of record VXBN01017359.1, read on the forward strand.
ACTTGGAAATGGGTGCATATGGGAATTGTTCAGTAGTATTTGGGGAAATAACAATTGACCTGGGGTAAGGTTTCCTTGGCTGGCTCAAATACCGTTGATTTACTTTGGCTGCTTGGAGTCTTTCTCGGTTTAACAAATAGTTACGTTAGGGAATTATTTTTGTCTCTGAAGTAACTTTCATAAATCTAGTTTGTGTAGTCAACTTCTTTTTTATATCAGTTTTATAGTATGAAGAATTTTCTTGCCTTCATACACTAATATCAGCACAGTTTAACTCTGATTCTACTCGATGTAGGCACTGTTGGATTTTGATTTTTTTTTTTTCCAGGAAATCTTAATATTTTTTTCAAGACTTGCTTTATGTATATTTGTCTGCCAGTTTGTTTTTCACCCTTCAGTTTTTCCGTGTAAACATACTTGTTCACAAATTGTTTTGTCATCTATCTTCAGTTTTTGTTTTGTTTTTTTAATTTCTATTTTCTAGGAATCTCCTATAAAAACAAAAAAAAACAAAACAAAATATCCCTTAATGCCATGGTAGAGCTGTTGCATGCTCATCTTAGGATAAGCACTACGCCAAGGGATGTGAAATCCAAGCTTGCGAAACCCGCAGAAGCTGAGTCACAGCCATAAAATTGCCTGCAGGCTTCTTACTCATGCTCAGTGTCAGGCCCACATTTTCTTACTTAGTGCTTCACACAGGCAGGATGATTCAGATGAGAGCAAAGGGTCCTGTTAAAGACAAACAGAACCCCACAGGAAATCATCAAAAGAAATAGTGCGATTCACTGAACTGAGTCTTTTTCTCTTGGTTTTGTCCGTACCTTCACGGATGGCGTTGGGCAGTTCACTTTCTCTGCTTGGCAAAGCAGGTTCCTTCAGCCTGTCCAGAAATCAGTGTAGGTTCAGGGCCAACAATTGCTGCACTCCCGAGTATTTTTGTCATGTATTAGGTCTCTTAAAGCCTTTTGTCTAAATGAGTCAGTAGAGGCCAACCTAGCACGGCAGAATTCCCTTCTCACCTTCTCCTCACTTTCTGAGTCTTAGATGTCCAGTACACAATGGAAAAAGAAAGCCTGATTTGGATGTTTTATGGATTTTTCCAAGTTCTTATTTACACATGCAAGTAAAACTTTATATAGCAGTGACGAATTTCTAAACACCAGATATCTATAATGGATGCAGTGTATCTTTTTATGGACAGGAAGGCTAGAGCAGGGCTGCAGTCCTGCATATTTTGAAAATGAAATATATAATTATTCTAAAAGGTTGTACGCCTCTAATTGAAGACAATGAATTGGTCTATTGTTCATAAGAGCTTTTTATGGAAATACTGTTTGTCACGTGTTCATAGAGCTTTCACAATTAATGACAGAATGGATGGAAAGTGACTAGTTTCTTTATGCAGACACCCCTTTTATTTTTTGTTCTTAAAAAGTAATCTACCTCTTTAAAATTTGTAGTTTAATACTTGTTTGGTGAATTTGTGCCACTTTAACTTTCACTTTCACTATCATTCCCATTTTGTTACATTTCTGTTATGGGGACTTTATGTTGAAATATTGTATAAAAGCATTTGTAGCAAGTTTAAAAAAAAATAAAATATTTAAAATTATTTAAATTGTTTTGGACACTTCAATTGTACTATATGTGATCTACATTTTACATTAATTTCATTTTGTTTTCATTTTGGGTTGTTGATCTTGGAGCATGTTCCTGTATTAAAGTTTGCTGTTAGTTATATTGTTTCTTCTATTGGAGAGTGATATAAAGACTATTCTAATGAAAATATTAAAAATTGCAATTTGACATAAAAAATGGGGTTGTCCTTGCTTTTGAACGCTGTAGCCTTGCTGGAGGGCTGTAAATGCAGGTAAGGAATTGAAGAGGGAATTTCCTCCTCCACGTGCCGTCCATCCCGTGCTGGGAGTTCCAGTCGTAGTTACGAGTCCGTGGTGTTGCAAGGACTTAATGACCAGCTAGATGGAACTATCGTGACACATTTTCTAAAACCAATAAAATAAACCTTTCAAAAACTTTGGGGGAAATCTGCCTTTTGTGTGGAAAGCAGATGTGCCAGGGAGAATGGAGCAGTGTACATCTAGGAGGAGTTAAATGTGCTTGTATCCTTCAGTTGTGTCCCCGTGGTTCAGTGACGTGAATTTGTATCAATGGGCCACTTCTGACTTAGCTTGAGGATTTTAGGTTTTAATTGCGGACACAGCTAATAAATTTGAACTATTTAAGTGAAAATGACATACAGTATTTCAACTTCTGATACTACAGTTTTCTGGTTTTCTGATATTATAATGTTCTATTTTTATATACTTATTAAATAGTTAAATTAAAAAAAAATACATGCAAAGATATTTTTTGGCTCTTGAGAATTTTGGAATGTTGTATTCCACCCCCAAGATGTGTGTTCTGCCTCTTGCAGTGGAGCTGGAAGCATCTGTGTCCATATTAGTGTGGCAGTGGGGTGGAATAATGCGACATTGATAAGGCTAAACAGCATTACAGCCGTCAATTCCTTCACATGCTCCCTCCTAATCCAGTAGGAAGTTACTATTTTATGTAGTTGTCTGTTCCAATTAATGCTTCTGTCTCAGTAAGACTCTTGGGTAAGAACTCCCAGTTCATTTTTTCATGTGGGATGTCATGCCTTGGACGTGTTCTCTCCATAACAACATTTTCTGTGAATTTTAACTGCTGGGGGAAGATCTGGTGGAATGATGCCGAGGTTCCAGCATTGTCCACGGGCTGTTTGTGCACTCACTGCACTTTGGGATTTGCACCACCATGGAAGAGGTGAATCCTTAGTCCACTTACAACCTGCAGTTACGCCAAGAGGTGGGAGAAAGCCACAGTGAAGGTTTTCAGTCTTCATTAGGTTTTACTGTATTTACCCAAGGGAAGAAAACATTGTTTTACATACCCAGTGTTGTATTTGGATGCTTTTAAGAAAAAGGAAACATGAAAAAAAAGTGAAAACTCATAGTTTAGAGATTGCTGAGGATGGGACATAAACTTGATTCATTGTTTCAAATCTTTTACTGACAAAGGAAATACCGGTTGGTGTTTGCTCTTGCTGCAGTCTGGATATTTCAGTCACCTTGTAAGGATTTATTAGCCGTGTCTAGCAGTGAGCTGATGGTGAGTAAACTCATGGCAGAAATCCTCTTGCCATTTTATGTGCGGTTTCTGTGCCGTCATGTTAAATCCTGTTGGGTCCTGAGGATGTGACACGCTGAGATGTTCACCTGTGTTTGCCAGTTGATCAGGGAAGTGCTGGGCGATGGAGATCTCCAAATGAGAGAGGATCATCAAAGAGTTTCAGTCCTAAATAGGTGACTCATCACAAATAGAAATGTGCCAGTTTCATAGTTACTATTGCTGTTGCATCTCATCTGCATAATTGAATTTCTCTGGCTTTTATAGCCGCCTCTGTATGATCTGAAGCAACAATAAAGCTGTAACGTTGCCCACAAAGTGCTGACACGTCTTGAAATGCATCCAGACAGGCAATGAAAACAATTAAACTTGTCCTGTTTACAGAGACCAAGTGACACGCTGGGCGAGATCAAATGAGTGTCAGTTTAATAAAAACAGCGATGCTGGAGTTGTTGTGGCGACAGGAGATCTGGCAGGTTGTGTTTACCTTTTTTTGTTTTCCATTTTCCAGTTTGCTGGAAGGCATGGGAACCAGCTTGTGGCAGCAGCTGTGTGAGCTGTATTCAGTCCTAGGTGTTAGTGCCAGTGCAGGGGATACACCAGGCCCCTCCTGCTCTGCAAGCCCCTCAGCCCTGGTGGAACCTGCCCAAGGGGGTTAAAAGGCTGGGCTCTTTCTGGTTCTCTGGTTTGTCAGCATTTGGTATTGCAAGACTGTTATTTAAAATTCCAGTTTGGTTCCTGGTGATTTTCTTTGGGGAGATGTCATAGAGTTTGATGTCTAAACGTTCCATATTGAATGCAAATAGGAATAGCATTCACTTCATTTAGTGGTTTGTGACTTCATTTCCAAAATTACGGGCTCAGCTCCGGCTTTCTACTCGAGCTGGGTTTAGCCAAGGAGCTGAATTGCTAGAGACAGACAAATCACTTGTCAATGACCTTAAAAAGAGAATTTAGAAGACCTTACATACTAATTCTGCCTTTTATTTACTGACTGTGTCACATGATGTTGTAGTTCTGCTCCTGATGAAAAGGAGCTAAACAATAGATTTTGAACAACAAGTCCGTGCTGGTTTGGAGCTGAGCTTTTATGGTAAGTCTGTGATGAGAGAGGGGTGAACTTCCACATCTATTTAATTAAACTGTAAAAGCCAGCCGCTTTCTAATGGAAAAAAAGGATGCACCTTCCAGTACTTTGCAAGAGCGGGATGGTGAGGAAAATGGATCTATTTCAGAGCAACATGCTAATAAAACACTCTTAAGTAAGGCATGATGTAAGTGTACAGTTAATGGTCCATTGTACACATCAAATGAGAGAGTGGGAATTGGATGTTATTAGAGGGATCTTTTTTCCATGTGTATGAATGAGTTACTGTTATTTCCTAAACTTTGTTTGGGATCTCTTTTTTTTTTAAATTTAAGTGACGTCTTACGATATTTTTTTGAATGAAATAAATACTGAGCAGCAGGAGTTGGTGGCTCTTTGTGCCCATCAGTTACAGTCAAGCAAGGGTTAGATGTTTAAAATGCAAGTAGATTGTTAGAGTGGGGATGGGTGTAAAGCATCCAGTGTCTAACCTGAGATAACAGAACACAGGACCAGGAGCCCTGTGCTGCCTCTGCACCAGTCTCCAGGCACTAACTGCTTCTGATCCTCTTCCTCAGTAAAGAGGAAACCATTGAGTCACCTGACTGCTGCTTCCCACACATACTTCATCACTCTCCATTCTCATTTTGCTGCACCTTATCTTAGTAAGTCTTCAAAAATGCTTTTGGTAGATCATCCTTTTAGAGCATTCCTTGGGAAAAGAGCCCTGAAGTACTGCTTGCTGGTTTTTTCAGATACAAGGCAGTAAAACTGAAACTCAAAGGGAAGCTTGAGCAAGCATCAAGTTGGAGGGAGGCTTTTTCTTAAGAGATAGGTAGCTGCTTTGTTTTCCTAGTTTATTCAAAGCTGGAATACTTAGTGAAACATAATGTTGTAATCAGCAACATGCACTTTGTTTGTGTATGTATCTCTCTGTTTAATTTTTTAAGACTTTTATGTTTCATGAGCCAAATGGGGTCTCTGAGTCATGTTTTGTATGCCAGTACTCCCAGAAACTGCCAGAGGGCTGTGAGAAATGCCTTTGGTTGTTCAGCAGGTGATGTTCCATTTCTCTGAAGTACAAGGCTCAGCATTCAGTCATTAAGGCGGTCTGGCACACAGCAGGCGCGCAGCAAAACTGACACTTGCACCACTCAATGTCCTGTGTCGGTCAAAAAGTAAGAGTAATTATATCTGAGCCTGTTACAGCAAAGCCTGCCTTGTTTCCAGCTGAGGGAGCTGGAGGGGGCTCAGCCTGGAGAAAAGGATGCTCAGGGGGGACAGTCTCTCTACAACTCCCGGACAGGAGGATGCAGCCAGGTGGGGGGTGGGCTCTGCTCCCAGGGAACAAGGGACAGGACAAGAGGAAGTGGCCTCAGGCTGTGCCTGAGGCTGCCCAGGGACGTGGTGGAGTCCCCATCCTGGAGGTGTCCAGGATGTGGCACTCGGTGGGCTGGGTGACAAGGTGGGGATTGGTCACAGCTTGGACTCCATGGCCTTGGAGGTCTTTTCCAACCTCAGTGAGTCTGTGATCACTTTGCTGTGATCAGGCAGTGCTGCTCAGCACAGTTCAATGCCCGTGGTAAGGGAGATGCAGGGACTTGTTCAGGGCAGTGATTTTGTTGGGGATGCAGAGGATGCTCCCTGCTCAGGGCGTCTGAAGGCTCATGGCCACGTACAGACCGTGTGTGCAGAGCCCCCAGCCGTGACTCAGTGGGGGAGTTTATGTAGTGTTTCCTTTAGGTGTCGAGATCTCTGCTAAACATTGCAGTGTGGAAGGAGGTGGGAAGATGAGAAATACTGAATTCTTACATCACTGAGCTGCTTTGAAGGGTTTCACACCCAAACTCCACTGTCACTGGAAGTTAAAGTTGTGTTCTCCATTCATTATGGCAAATTCAGTATGTCACTCATCTACCTTCTCAAATCAAGAGCACACTTTGTTCTGTGGTTTTTTATGTAATGAGATGTGCAGGACTGAGGGCCCATCCTTGTTCTGCTGCCCTCCAGCAATCCTGGACTCTTTTGGTGTCACCATTTCTGTATCAAGCTAAATAAAATCAACTGCAGTGTTCCCGATGTGTGATGAAAGTTTTCTCATTCTGTTAGGGATGTGATTCAGTAAATACAAACTTCATCAAATCTCATTACCTGACAGTATAGAAGATGAGTTTGACTACTTCTGTTTTTAATCCAAACTTGTTCACCTTTAGGCTTGTGAAGTACACTGTGCTGCTTCAAAAGGGCAGGAAGATCCATCTGAATTTATAGGTTTACACCAAGATTTCTTAAGCGATTAAGACTAATCTCTGAGCTCAACTTGAAGTACCTTCAAGGCAACTGATTTTCTGAAGGAGCCCAGAAGCTATCTCAGTGCTGAATTCCTTTTCAAATGGCTACTTTAGGTCACTGGTTGCTTTTGAAAAAACAGTTCTATTTAAGTAAAATGGTGTTGATACATCAATTTTGGAGTCCCCCAGGTGAGCTGTAGGCATGGTGTGAGATTTTTTTCCAGCAGTTCTCGCTGTTGCTTTGGTGTTCATCACCACAGTTCCTTGTGCTCCACGGGGAGTGGAACTGAGCCAGCAATAAAGAAACTTAAACTGTAGAGCACGTGTGAAACAAAGCAATTCTTGAGTTCTTGTGAGGCAGCAATGCTGCTTTAAAGGATTAAGTTCTTTGAAGCACTGTGGCTGGAGAGTGCTGTTAGGTGTCTTCTGGGAAGTCAAGAATGCAAAGGATCTCATTAACAGGTTTTTCCAGTTTAGATTCATAAAAGGCCTGACCATAATATTCATGTTCTGGCCATGTGAAGGAAAGATAAAATCCTGACGTGCTCCAGCTCTTTCCCTGCTTCCATGAATAAACACACCTGAGTCTCCAAATATCCACAGTACAGCACATTAGATCCTTTTTGCTTTCTGCTGCTTCCCCATTTTCTATACAGCGAGTAAGGACTTTGCCATAGAAGAGAGAGACATCCCTTTCAACAGAATCCTATCCATAAACCTTTTTGTCTTGAATACTTTGTTTCACTGAAACAGACGAACGAAGGTCTTTCCCTTAGTGGTTGGTGTTTTTAATGTTTTTCCCAGTCCTTGTTTTGTGTATTTACTTTCCCATTAAGCAATATACTGCTGCCAGAGAGTACTTTTCAGTCAGGGTAGCAGCACTGTGGTTTAATCTCACTGAGAGCAGAAAGTCCAGAAATGGCATTTATCACCCCCTGAACCCTCTTGCTTCCCTTCTGGCCTGTGAAAATCTCAGCCTAATTCTGCAAAAGCAAGAATTTGGGCTTAATTTTTCTTTTTTCCTAGGCAGTCAATGATTTGTGTCAGCTTAGCTATTCTTTTACTTAAAAGTAGGAAACAGTTGATAGAATATGTTCCTGGCATGCTTATTGTTAAACATAATGTGGAATGTGTGTGTCTGAAATTTTGGAGCATATCCTTGGGGTTATTTTAGATTACAGAGTATAATCCTTGCAGGAAAAAAAAAAAAAAAAAAAAAAAAAAAAAAAAAAAAAAAAAAAAAAAAAAAAAAAAAAAAAAAAAAAAAAAAAAAAAAAAAAAAAAAAAAANTAAAAAATGTGAACTGAAATCACCTGAATTTTTATCATATACCACCATGACTTTGTTCACTGAATTTCCCTGGTGGGACTGGCAGCCACCTCAGATCACTCCAGCCTTCATGTCCACAAATGCCATGGCTTGTTTTTCTGGGACATTTCTAGAGAATTAAACTAGCGACCCGGGGGAATGTTAATTGCAGAAGTGTGGTAGAAGACAAGCTAATTTGAATAAAAAATACCAAATGTATTTCGGGAATGTCTGAGGGAAGGGAGTGTGCCAGGATTTGGCATTTTTCCTGGCCTTTGAGTTTGTGTGTGCTGCTCATGGCAAGGCTCAGGGGGCTGGGAAGGTGTATGGAAGCAGGAACTTGGTTTGGACAAATCCTTAATTATTCAGGAGACAGTTTAACCTGTAACAGTAATGTGGGTGGTGGGGGAACCTTTGCCTTTGATCAGTCCTGTGCTTTAAGGCTGCAGATTTTCTGAGTGACCTTGGCAAATCCCTTTCCACCTGACTCCGTTCTGGATCTGAAAAACTGGGATTATGGCACTGAATCACGTTGCAAAACACTTTCAGATTTGAGGATGGAAAACTTTTAAGAGCTGGGATTTACTGTGTTTTTTATTGTAGGCAGTCTCACCAAATTGGGTTATCTCTTCTAGTTCAGGTGTGCTCTCAGTTGTGAGAGAGAGCTTTAGGCCCTTCTCCATGTAAAAAACAGCCTGAGTTAACTTCTGGGTTAGCTTTAATTCATGGAATACCTGGTGCATCCACCAAACTGTTTAGTTTGGTTTAAAAGTCCTTAGTTGACAGAGAAAAACTTTGTACACACAAGTCCTTCCCGCTACTGCATTTAGGTTCTGGGCCAAGAACCTGCATTTGGGTTCTGGGCCTATTTTCCTTACAAGCAGAGTATGTTTTCTGATGTTATTCCTTTTTAAATAATTTTCTTTTTCTGGCTTGGACTGTTCCCTAGCAATGGTTCTGGCAGAGCTGGGGTAGCCTGGGCTGTGCACAGGGGTGTGAGGGGCTGGGAATTAAAATTGGCCCTTCCCATGGGATCGTCCCTCAGCAGCACGGCCCAGGGGGGCTCAGAATTCCTTTTCTCTGCCTGTCTCCAGTTACCCAGCGCTGAGATGGTGAAAGCAGGTGCAAAGTGACAGTGCTAAAAATAACAGTTCCAATCACTGCTCCTAATGCAGCAGGGGGATTTCAGCTCCCCTCCCCCTCGGGGACCAGCTCCTCTTGCACACCCGGGAGTTTGTCAGAATCATCCCAACATTAAGAAAAAACCATCCCTCTCTTAAATGAGAGTTATCCATCCCCTGCAGGTGACTGCTGGGACAGAGGAGGGCCCTGGTTCCTGACAGCTTTGGCAGAGCAGACGTGGCTGTGGTTTTGAAGCATGGTTCATTGGGAGCACTGTGGAAAGGCAGCAGTAAGAACTCCATAAGGAACTCAATTTCATTTCCTATTTAGAAAAAACGAAATCCTTTTTTATCTCGTTCCTTTAATCCTCAGCTTCCGAATAACAAGCCATGATCTATTAGCTTTAAGGCTTGAGGAAATTTGGGGTGAAAGATCATGGAATTCTGAAATATTTGGGTTGGAAGGGACCTTAAAACCCATCTCTTTCCACCCCACACCTTCCACCATCCCAGGTTGCTCCAAGCCACCTCCAACCCAGCCTTGGGCACTTCCAGGGGTGGGATAGCCACAGCTCCTCTGGGCACCCTGTGCCACCCTCACAGGTAAGAATTTCTTCCTAATGTCTGACTAGGATGTTCATTTGAAAATCTAGGTCAGATTTTCCCTGATATTTTGTCTTTTTGCATTTGAGCCTTTTAACATTTCTTTTCTTTAGGTTTCCCATAGGATCTAGACCCTGCCTCACTGCATGCAAGAGCACGCAGGTGTCATCGATTACAGAAGAACTTTAAGAAGTCATAATTAATATTTTTGACAGAAAGCATTGCTTACATGGAGGCATTCTGAACAGAAAGAAACTAAAACTTCCCTCTTCTAGTTATAGTAAAAATCTGAAGCCAAACAAACTAAACTTATTTTGGATATTCTGCTGTTTCCCTTGGTAACAGTCCTTATATGGAACAACAAATCTGGAATTTGTTGACCTCCCTGTTACCACTTTCTGGTTCTTTCACATTGGCTGAAGGTTTCAGGATTGAATTCACAAAGGCTGGAATGGATGGTTTACAGAGAACAATAGCAAAACTTTTGGCAGGCAGTTTTAACCACCAATTTTAACTTGAAAATAATTGATTTGCTCACTTTTCCAAATTTCTGTGGGTTTTGGTTTTCTGTTGTAATGGAAAGTTTTGCGCTTCTTTGTGTTTAACTTGCAGTTACATTGTGTGTTAAGACAAACTGAAATCTCCTTTAAAGGGTGTGTATTGAACTCTATAAATACAACCCGGAGAGAAACCTGGCTTTTAACTTTATTTAGACGCGTTGCTGTGTAAGAAAGTGATATTTCAAAACCTATTCCCTTGGAAGAACAAAAGTGGTTGGGTTTGGTCAGAATTTGGAAGAATTTGCCTTGAGAAAGAAGGTATGTAATTACCTATGGGGGTGCACAGGTGTGAGGGAAAGCAGGCAAGTTTGTGCATGATAGCAAAAGGTGCTGAATTTAAAAACAAATAGGGGATTTTTTTGGAATCTTTTAGTGTCTGGGAGTTTAGCTTGGGTATACATTTGAACTGAGAGTGTACTTCTAGAATAGGGCAGAAGCAGCTGGACTTCCCTTGCTTCGAGTCATGTTTTCAGGCTTTCTTCTTGAAATAACAATCAACTGAGGCATAAAATTAATATTTTACAGTAAAAACCTATGATTTTCACTCTCAGTTTAAAATTTGAAGTGCAATAAAGGCACTGTTGTGATCTGTACGTGTCCTTGCTGAGCCTGTCACTGCAACAGTGACAGGAGTGTTCTGCTGACTTTGACCTGGGAAGAAATGACCAGATGTTCTGGTAAAGTAAAATTCCTTTTCCATAAACATGTATTTTAAAACCTGTTATGGACTGTCCTGAGAGAACAGAACATGACTCTTCTAGTTTCTGATGTTACTGTGGGTTTGTATGTCCCCGCCGGAGGGTCTGGGACACGGGGTGGGAGCCTGGATGCTGCTTCCAATTGACATTATCTGTTTCCTGCTTAAAAAACCTCACAGGGTTAAGTTCAGAACTAGGCAAAAACACCCTCTTGCCTTCAGAAGTGGCTCTTGGTACTTGCAGCGTGGGTGGAATGTCGTTTTCTTTCCTCATGGCTTACTAAAGCACGTCTCTGCTTTTGTCTGTGCCCGGTCCCTGATGCTCTTCTGCCTCTCTGCACAGTTACAGGCTCCGCGTGGCCTCTAGATGTCCCTCCTCCTCCTCGCACAGCCCCAGCCCCAGGCAGTGCAAGAAATCCAGCTCCACCACGTCCCACTTCTTCAAGGAATAGACCCTGGGCGTGTCTGACCAAACCAGGTACAGCCACACGGCCACGGGAGGGTGCTCGGGGCTCCCTTCCCCTGCGCTCCCAAACCCTTCCGTGTTTCTGTGGGCGAGGAGTGCAGACTTTGGAGATAGAACCACACCTCCGGAAACCCAGAGTGTCATTGCTCTGGGAACTGGCGCAGTTGTGGTTTAGGGAAGGCTGAGATGCTGAGAACTGGATGAGCCATAAAGAAGCTACAGCCCTTTCCACGCTGGAGGTGATGCTCTCAGTCCAACACTGTGAGACCACCAAGGTGCCATTGCTGGCTGCTCAGTCTCATTTCTTGGGTGGAGGGTCTCTAGGATTTATTCCCTTTGGGGCTTTTTTTTGCTAGCAATAACCTCCTCTTGAAATACGTGATGTGCTAATTCCAAAAGGATAACTAAGTTCTTCTCTGGTCATGGGTCCTTACGTACTGTGGATCAAAAGGATGCGTGAGGGTAGTCAGCCCTTTACCCCCAACGGAAGCTTTGAGGGGAGTTTTGTTCATGACCTTTTAAGACCTGAGGTGTTGCTCTTCTGGATCCTAGGGAGCCTGAAGATGGTGATAAGTTTTGTAAGGTGTGGTGTTTGTATCTGACTGTAATAGTGGGCCAAGTGCTTTGGGATCTTTTAGGCTGAAAGGGGGAACGGTGAACAAATATTAACTGTCAAAAAAAACCCCATACATACCTGGGAATGTGCATTTTGCTTTGGTGGCCCACCACAAGCTCAAAGACCAGCATTACAATGCAAATTGCAGTGCTGTGATAACATGCAGAACTTGGGGTAGTGGTGAGATAAACTGTGTAATGAAGCACAATGGGCTTGGGCAAATTAATGAGCCAGCCCCATGCACTGGTGAGGCTGAGTTGATTTTCTGTCAGTTTAAACAAGACACTGTTTTCTGCTTCTTCATTTCCCCACCATTAGGTTGCAGATAATAATCTCCTTTATACTGATGTAACAGCTAAGGAACAGGGTATTTAACATGTAAAGCTAAAGGTGAGAATGAGGGCCAACAAAATCAAGATACTGCAGCCTGAAGTTTATTCTTTCTTAAAACCATTCAAAAAACAACATTTGAGGGAATAGTTAGCAAAATCCTGAATTTTGCTACCTCCTGAATAATGGAGGGTCGCTAATGAATATTAATATCCCTGACTGTGGCACAGACCATGTAGTTGTGGGAAATCCAAACAAAATTAAATCGTGGGTGTCTCTTCCCTGTACAATGGTCACTGAATGACCTGTCCTGCTTCCAGCTCCATGGAACTGTGACTCCTTCAACTATTTCTGATTAAATGCAACTCTCTGTGTACTTTCAGGTACCAGAAACTTCTGACTGGAAAAAGTGAGGTGAAGTAATCCTCAAGCACTCTCCTCTCCTGCTTTTGCTCAGATGAGGTGAGATGGGTTCCTCAGCAGACAGCGGGGACAGCGGTTTCTTCTGCTGGAAGTGATGATGTGCTCCTGTCATCTCACCCTTCCTCCCAGGGGAGGGAGCACAGAGCAGAGAGTGATGAACTGGGGGTGCTGGGGACAGGATGATCTCGGGGTGCCCCAGGGCGTGGAGCCCACGTGCCAGCAGGGAGAACAGCATGGAGGCATCTGCAGGCAAAGTACCCGTGCTCAGAGGGTGGATGGGGCTGGAGAGGCTCCTCTTTCTGGGGGAGCACAGAGAGTTTAACATGCTATGCAATTAAATCCTGAAAAGACTGTTAGATCATTTTCGTTTCTGCTTTACATCCTGACAGGTAAAGAACTGGGCATCCCACACAAAAAAAAACCACTGAAGGGAGTGGTAGGTTCTCCTGAGGTTCTCACATGTGGAGTCCGTGGGCACCCCAGTCTCTTGACTTTGTACCTTTAGCTTTAAGGGGCAGATGCTGTTGCTTTTGAAGTGCATCAGGACACAAGTTTTTTTGGGAAGCTCACCTGTTATATGATCTCTGGAAAATGCACTGATAGCCCAGTTCCATGAACTAGCATCCTTTTCTCAAATCTGCCATAACTTATGTTCCCAGTCGAGTTTAGAGTCAGGATTTATTTATTTAAGGACAGTATCCAACACAGGTGTTGCTGTGCAGTATCACACCAGACTCGTCCTTAAATACATTTGTCCTCAAATAGAGCACCTATGTTTGTGTGTCTAGACACAAGTTTGTTTTTGGGGGTCCATGAGGACATCCAGTAAAGACTAATTCCAGAAACACACAGATCAGCTGGGAAAATGCAGGGCAGAAAGGTCTCTTACCTCTTTCCTGCCCCCAGATGGGGTCAGTCACACCCAGGTACATCATCTGTCAGTTCTGGGCAGAACTTCTGCCCACTTTGCCCGTGAGGTGAAGGGTTCCTTCTGCCAACACATGATTTCCCAGGATCCCTGCTAACACAGCATCCAGGTTTGGAATTTTTTAAGGAGGCCAAAGGGGTTGATTGTTGTATTTCCTCCTTGTTTCAGTCAATTTATTCCTGTCCTTGACTTTGCACTCCATGCAGATAAACACAGATCTGTGTATGCACACGTTAGTTAAGAAAAAACAAGTGCCCGGTTGATACTCCTTCCCACCACCCTGAAAAAGTCAAAAAAAGGATCAATTTTATATATATATCTTCATATATAGAGATATATATATGACAGATAAAAATATATATGTATGGAATTGCTGAAAACTGAATTCTGTATAGTTTTGATGAAAATCAAACTGTTCAAAATGAATAGAAAAGCTTTAAAGAAGAAACATTGTGCATGTGGTTTGACTTGGAAACAAAAGGTTTCACGACCTTGTATTATCTCACTAGTGATTTTTTTGGATAAACCCCTCTTGGAGGCTTTCTAAGTGCAATTGTGGTTTGGGGGGAAGGCTGAGAGGCTGAGAACTGGATGAGCCATAAAAAGCTGCGTCCTCTTCCATGCTGGAAGTGATGCTTTTAGTCCAAGACTGTGAGACCACCGAGGTGCTCACACCATTGCTGGCTGCTCTGTCTCATTCCTGGGGTGGAGAATCTCCAGGGTTTGTTCCCTTTGGAGTTTGTTTTTTTTTTGCTAGCAATAATCTCCTCCTCAAAGAAATGTACTAATTGCAAACGAAGGCTGGGATTTGTCACAGCAGCCTTGGAAGACTGAGAATCTCATTAAGTTATTCAAACTAATTGGAGGTGAGCATCCAGATCTGCTGGGCAGCTTGGTAAATTTTGGTCAAATAGCACAAAAAATTAAGTTTCCTGGCCTTATGTCTATGTCCAAGCTGCTGGTGTGCACACAGAGCTCTCTGATCAGTTTGTCTCACTTTGCTTTTGCATGTTACCTTTTTATTTTTTCTCCACATTTTGTCCAACGTGTAATTTTAGTATGCTAAACCCTGTTCTTTCAAACAGGAACGCTCTTCCTGTGTGTCTGGAGAGCACCTAAATCACTTGTAAAATGAGTATACAGTGCCAATAAAACCAATATACTCTGAGTTAAAGCACCAGTATTATTGGGGATTGATTGATTGTGATTGATTTTCCCGGCACAGTTCTGTAGGACACCTTGTCCAGGATCACAGTTGGTGTATAAATTATCACTGGTCACTTGAGGATCATTGCAGAGGAAGAGTTTCCTTGCCATGTAGCCCAAACACTTCTTTAAACAATCCCTTCTCCTCAGCCCCACTCAACTTCCAGTCAGTTAAATTAAATGCAGAGTTCTGGCACGGAGGGTGCCCGGTTTAGTGCCTTTAAGGCATCCCAGTGAGGTTACTAGAGGTCACTTCTGTGCCATATATTTTTGCTGCCTTTTTTTAGAGCGTTATCAACTGTAAAAACTGACAGACTCAAGGAGAGAAGTGTGTACGTTGTTGTGATATAGCCCAGAGAAATTCTGGTTTATCACACAAGCCTGTAAATATGTATTTACAATTTTAAAAGCACGTCTTTATGTCCCTGCTTGTAAATGCTCTGTTTTTAAAGTTTTATAATGTGTGACTCAGCCAAGAGACCACAGTGCACAGCTTTTCATTGTACTGGTCTCTTTGAAGGGTCCATTGCAGTCTAAGCTGTAGCAGAAAAAAATATCCATGGCACCAACAAGAAATAACCCATGGTTGCACCAGAATTCATCATTTTTCCTCAGATAAGAAATGCAGTTTTTCTGGGAGGGTTGGGGTGGGGGGTGAGGGGGGGTGTGATTTTTTTTCTTGCAGAAAAAAAAAAAAAACAAGCATCACTTCAAAATGGTGTCATTTCTCTGGACCAGTGAGGAGATTTCGTTCACAGTGAATTCAGGAAAAGTATGCCATTTTTTTTTTTCCCAAGGCAGAATTTCACAGTTTTGCAGCAAATTTTTACCCTCCCCTGTGCCTGCTGACGAAACATGAAATTTTGCCCTTGACCAATATCACATGTTCTTGTGAAAATTCAATGAGAGGGTGGGGGAAAAGCTCAGGTTTTGCATGTAGAATTTACAAGGACGACACTGGCAGCTCTGCAGTGCTCTCGTGGCAATTCTGGTACTGAGAAGTTTATTAAAAATAAACTTTGTGGAGATGTGGTGGGACCTGGTTTGTGCTTGGGTTCTGAATTGCTCTGCAGGACTGAAAGCTCTGTTGTCTGTCTGCCATGTAAAGCGAAAGAACAACAATAAATTAACGTGGAAAACTGCATTGTGGAAATATTTATTGTTATTTCAGCCAAGGAGATCTTAAAAATGGAGATGGACTGTGCTCTAGCTCTGAAACAACGGAATGGTTTGGGGTTTTCCTGGTGGGTGGCAGGAGAGGAGGAAGGAGATGTGTCACCTTGGTGTGACAGGTTCTGTGCACACAGACAGGGATTCATTCCCTGACAGCTCCCCCCGAGCTCTGCATGCCTGGAGAGGCAGCACAGGAGCCCTTTGCAGAGTGGCCTTTCCATCCAAACCCAAACCTGCTGCTCAGGAGTCTCAGCGTTGAGGAACTTCACAGCTGTTCTCAGTTGGGAGGGTTGTTTTCCCTCCTGGGAGTGCTCCACACATGCTGTTTCACACATCATGTGCCATCACAGCACACTGAGGCATTTTATGCCTTTTTCAGGGCCGTGGGACTTGGGTCTTTCCATAGAATCCCAAAATGGCTGGAGGGACCTTAAAGCTCATCCCATTCTCCCCCTGCCGTGGTCAGGGACACCTTCCCCTGTCCCAGGGCACTCCAAGCCCTGTCCAACTTGGCATCAAACACTTCCAGGGATGGGACAGCCACAACTTCGGGCAACCTGTGCCAAGACCTCACCACCCTCATTGTAAAAACCTTTAAATCTACTCTAAATGTGCCCTCCTTCAGTTTAAAACCCTGTAAGGGAACCACCGAGGGTGACGGGCAGCCGTCATCGAGGGTGCATTAATCCAGGGACATTCCTTAAAAATGACAGCAGGTACAATAAATGGGTTTGGGAACAGCTGAATCATGAGTATTAATATTAATTGCACATAGGCTAAAAATGGCTCTTTCACCCCAGAAAACCTGAAGGTTCTTCATGCATTATAAATCTGGTCTGTTAAAAAAAAAAAAAAAAAAAGCCACTGTTGTCGCTGTCGCCCGTCAGTGCCTGCAGCAGCCTGACAGGCAGCCAGGCTCCTCTGGCAGTGCCACAGCCTGTTTGGCTCTCAGAAAATGCCACCCAGTCTCAGGTAAGTTTGAAGGGATCTGATTGTGCTGAGCTGTCATCCTGTCCCTGTGTGAGAACCTTGAGAAATACTCTTTAAATAGCTGCATGCCTCCAGTCTTCTGTCTGCGCTGTCACATGAAGCAGCACTAATGACTCCTTTTTATGAGAACTGTGGCTTTTTTTGGGAGAAGGCTCCATCCAAAAACAGACAAGGAGGATTCACTTTCTCATCTCGGAGCTGCTGCCTGGAGGCTGTTTCAGCTCTCTGTGTGTGGTGCTGGCAGGAGGATGCAGACACCACCACACTGCTGGTGGCTGGATCCCCTCCCAAAATCCCAGTCAGCAAAGCCAGGGGCTGCTCCAGAGCTGACTGTAAATGCCCTCCCAAGGCTGTGGGACGTAGAAAACTGCTCAGGTGTGGGCACAGAGGACACGAGTCCATCCTGCCTGAGCTCGGCTGAGACGGAGAGAGCGGCAGGAATGGAGCTGCACCTCCAGCACTGCTGAGTAACATTTTCCTGGGCTGTGAGCAGCGGAGCCTTGGAGCCTTTCCCTGGGCTCACAGCCAGCCGAGGTCACTGCTCGGGAGCTGCTGCGGTGCCGTGACACACCAGGGATGCTCCAGCCCTGTGGGCACTGACAAAATAGTGCTGAGCCCCCTGGTGTGAGGGACGTTTCCTTCGCGGCAGGGATGAGCTCACCTGGAAGGGAGAGGGGAGCATCTTCTCCCTGCTGCTCATGGACAGTGCAAACGGCCCGATTTTTGCTTTCTTCCATGTGGCAGACAAAAAGGTCAAGCTGGATCTCTTGTTCGTGTTTGAGGGCAGAAATTGTTCCTGTGCCTTGAGTGAAATAAACATGCAAAGCAGTCTCCGGTTGGTTTGTTTGTTTGGACCCTGCCAAAGATAATCTGAGCTCGAAATCGGATAAATCATAGAACCCTAGAGCAGTTTAAGGATGCTTTAAAGAGCATCGAGTCCAACCTCCTGCCATGAGCAGGGACATCCCCATCACTTATTCCCCAGTGAACATCTCCAACTTCACTGACAGTGCTGGGGGTTGGGGACAATTTCAGGCTGGGCTACATTTGGTTCTTTCCAGGCTTTGCAGCTGCCTTGGAAGAAGAAGGGGCAGTTGTTAAAGACCAGCTCTGGACAGATAATCTTAGATAGGAGATGCTAATGCAAATAGGACCACCCGCCCTTTTTGTGCTGCTCTGCTAAGTGTTGGGTCACCTTGACTTCAGCAGCACTTTGCAGGGTTGGTTTCCTGTGAATCTCTTTGTCCTTGTGTGCCAGTGCCAGTGGCTGTGCCAAGAGCTGGGTAAGGGGGCATTAACTCCACCTCATCTCCTTGCCCAAAGTCATCTCTGGGCCTCTGCACTCCTCCAGCTGGAGCTCTGGGGAATGGACTGTGTGGGGACGGGCATTGCATCAGGAAATCTGTCCTATAAAACACATTGCCCATTATTAAACTCACATCTTGCCATCTGCACAATGTATTTACTCGCTTATACACTGAATTTTCCTACAGCTGGAGCGTTTAACTCACAGAACTGACAGACTCCCTGAACTTCTCTCTTGGGTTCCTCCATCATGTGCAGTGATTCAGCCTTCTCTGGGGTGTATTGATTCAGGAATGTTTCTTCATTTGACCTTCAAGGGAAATCCTCTAGTGCTCTGTCCTAGTAGATTCTGCCTCTGAGTTCAGCTTCTCTTTGTGCCCAGCACCCACAGATTAGAGTCCTTTCAGAGTCGGTATTTCTTTTCTGCAAGGATATTTATATATTAATTAAGCCATAGTAAGCCTTACTTTTGATAAACTGCCCAAAATATTCTCTAAATCCTTTTGGGTTTTTTTTCTTTCTGCACCACTGATGTCATTTTCTTCTGTGCCTTTCAAACTTTTTTTTTTTTTTTTTTTNTTTTTTTTTTGAAAGACTAAAACTCAACCAAACAAAATTGTCTCTCAGCCAAGAGCTGCAGGAGATGTAATCTGAGGGAAGGCAGAAATATGTTTAATTGCTGCCTCTGATGCCAAACCTTAAGTGCTTTGCTTCAAAGTGAGTTCTACAAAAACTCCATTTGCCTTGCATGACACAGGCATTAGAATTGCAGAAACCTTCAAGAGCTGATGTCAGTGGTGTGGTCTGAAGGGGAACAATCACATCCATGCATCCCCATGCATCCAGGCAGTGACTCCACCAGCCCTCCTTGTGACAGTGTTGTGCCGGAAGAAAATGCAAAAAACCCTCAGCTGCTATTTTTCCTCGCAGTCTCTGCCTTGCACCAGTGAAATGCTGATTCCTGACACAAGAAATGAGTTCTCACTCGCTGCAATCCGTGCCTGATGACATCTCATTAAGGATAATTTCTGAATGTTCTTTCCCGAGCCCTCCCCCATTTCCCAAACCCTTTGCTACAAAGAGCAGCGTTGTGAATAACCCCGTTTCTGCCCAGGCTATTTCTGGAGCTGTGAAGAACCACAGCAATGAAACGTCTGTTCTCGTGATGTAATGGGTTTAGCCGAGTTTCTTCTCCCCTTTCATGCATTTTCCTGTGGCACATTGTTGTCTGTTCAGGGGGATAATTGGACGTGGAAGAGAAGCAGATCTCCACTGAGCTGCACTTTCCAAGGCTCCTCTGTCCCAGTGTGACCTGCTCCTGTGCTGCTGCCAGCACGGGCTGGGGGCTGGAGGTGCACAGACCCTCTCCCTTTGCATTTTGGGACCTCTGATCATCACTGGGGAGAACATGAACTGCTACAGCCTCATGAAATTACCTGGGGAGATCTCTCAGCAGTCATTCCAGGCCAATGGCCAATAGAGGTGCATTAGATGGACTTGTCCTGGCACTTGGTTTGATGGTAATTCAGCTGTGGTGTTTTTAAGCTGCTTGTATTGCTGCATCTGGGTAAATCTGCTCATGAGCAGATCTGGCTCCAGCACTGGAGCCCTTTGCAGAAAAAGCTCCCACTCAGTGAGGAGCAGGGGTTGATTTCCCTTCCCCTTTCACCTTCCTCCTTCACTTCCAGGGCAGTGAATGCAAAAATTTCATTCACCCTGTGCAAACACAGCTCCTCTAAATTGAGCTCCAGCATCTTAACAAGGGGCACATTATTCACATTATTCCTAACACTCACACATTTCCTTTTCACCTAGAAAGAGAAGTTTTGAGCCAGGTTATGTGCTCTGTTTGTAGCTGTTTCCTGTGCTTGGTCAGTTGCTGCAGCTGATGGAGTTCACAATGGCACCAGCAGGGCTGGGGGGACCTTGAGGAACCTTGTAGGTGCCAAATAGATTCCAGGGTGTTGTGGTGAGCACAGAAGCCCAGAGTAGGAAATGTGGCATTGCATGGTGTGTGGGACTCAGCACAGCAACTCAGGTGTCACCTGTGAGGAGAATCCAGGCGAGCTGCAGTGAGGTGGAAAATGTCATCTCTGCACCTCAGGGAGGGTCATTCCTTAGGAGCAAAATGTGCTGAGCTAAACTGAGCATCCCTGGAAGCGTGTCCAGAGTGAAGGGCAGGCACGGGGAGCTCCTCTGCTCTGGACCTGCTCCCAGGGTCCCGGTGGTGGATGCTGAGCAGGGACACTGCCCCCAGAGCAGCCTTAGAGGGTTTGTTTTCCTGCTGTCTGGTTGTTGGGGATGTGGCCTGGCTGGGTGCCGTGGCAGGAGCTGTGAGCAGTGGTGTGAAATGGAGTGTGGCCTCTGGTGCTGTGTAACCACTGCACTGGGCTGGACACGGAGCCCCACGGGGAGCTCAGAGCTGCAGGAGCTCCTCCAGAAAACCCTCTGCAAATGGAACAGCAAACAACCTCGAGGAGTTCCCTGTTTACTCCCTCATCCCCAGAGAGTCCCTCCCTCCAGTGACAAAGCCCTTAGCACCTGCAGAGGACGGGTTTTCTAACATCATTGGGTTGTTTTGCTGGTTAAGAACCTCCAATGCACTCTCCTAATACACAATGGAATTGAGGAGAAGGAAAAATACATCTGTGAATTCATCTGCAACACTAAAACCCCTGATGTCTCGGGACCTGGGAAAGTTTTGCTGAGGAAATAGACTAAAAGGATTTCCAGGTAGCCTCTTGCACAATTTTTTCCCCTAAATTATGCTTTAATATTTCAGAGCTGGATGCAGCTCTGCAGTGAATTCTGCAGACCAAAGAGCTCTGGGAGGATTTCCTGGGACATGGTCAGAGAGAGCAACAGGCACGGTTAGGGAGGAAGAAAACAGCCACAGGAATAAATACGTGAATGTTGAAGAGATATGGATCAAACGGCCCAATTTTTGCTTCCCTCATGTGATAGACAAAAAGGTCAAGTTGGATCTCTTATTTGTGTCAGGGCAGAAATTGTTCCTGTGCCTTGAGTGAAATAAACAAGCAAAGTAGTCTCTGGTTTGTTTGTTTGGACTCTGCCAAAAATAATCTGAGCCTAAAATCATATAAATCATAGAACCCTAGACCAGGGTTTAAAGAGCATCGAGACCAACCTCCTGCCATGGGCAGGGACATCTCCAACTTCACTGGATTGCTCAGAGCCCCATCCAGCCTGACCTCGAATGTTTTCAGGGATGGGGCAGCCACAGCTTCTCTGGGCAACCAGGGCCAGGCCTCCTCCATCCTCACTGGAAAATATTTCTTCCTTATGTTGGTGTAATATCTGAGGGAGTCAATACAATGAACCGACCCAGCTGGGATTTCGTGGACAGCTCCCGGCTCGGCGCTGCCCCGGGAGCTGGGATGCTGCAGCATAGACCACGAGACGTGACTTCAATCCCCGCCGCTCGGAATTTTCCAGGTGTTCCTCGGCCTCTCTCTGCCCCCTTTGGCTGCAGGAAGGGGCTGAGATCATCGTCCTGTGTCTCCCGGGTTTGCTCGTACCTGCAGGTACCTCTCATCCTCTGCCCTGGGCTTTCTGCTGCTGCAATCTGGCGGTCTCTAATTTCCCCCTGGCTCACAGCGTGTTTTCCTCGCCGTGCCGTAACGTTCCTTCCCAGCAGACCTCCCCCAAAAAAAGCTCTGATGACTCACGGAGGACAAATTTATGCCGAGCTCCGGTAGTCAGCATCCTTTGCATTGGCAGAGGGAGGTTTTTTTGTTTTTTTTCAAATAAAGATGAATCAGCGCNTGCCGGGGTTAGCGCTGCCAAGTCCCTCCAGAAGCGCTCCGGGAGCCGCCGCTGCATCCGGGCAGAGGGAGGGAGGGAGGGANTCCCGGGTTTGCTCGTACCTGCAGGTACCTCTCATCCTCTGCCCTGGGCTTTCTGCTGCTGCAATCTGGCGGTCTCTAATTTCCCCCTGGCTCACAGCGTGTTTTCCTCGCCGTGCCGTAACGTTCCTTCCCAGCAGACCTCCCCCAAAAAAAGCTCTGATGACTCACGGAGGACAAATTTATGCCGAGCTCCGGTAGTCAGCATCCTTTGCATTGGCAGAGGGAGGTTTTTTTGTTTTTTTTCAAATAAAGATGAATCAGCGCTGTCAGACTTTGCTGGGAGTTAACTCTTGGCCCCTTTTTCCCTGGAAACAGCCCCGGCTGGTGCTTACACTGAGGGAACTCCAGCCAGGCGTCCCTGCGGGATGCAGAGCCACGGGCAGGTTTGGGAGCCGGTGCTCGCGTCTTCCCCCCGCTCCCTGGAGCATCCCGGCGGGCGGGAGGGGGCTAAGGCGGGCGGGAGGGGGTTAAGGCAGGAGGGAAGGGGTTAAGGAGGGCAGGAGAGGGTTAAGGCAGGAGGGAAG
>VXBN01017359.1:48437-108447 GCA_013397395.1 Sinosuthora webbiana
GGGGGGGGGGGGGGGGGCCGGGCGGGCACTGCAGCAGGGCAGAGGATGTTACTTAACGTGGCTCCAGTCTCCTCCCCCTCGCCGGTGTGGCTGGGGGAAGCGGGGAGCGGGCTCTAGGGCAGGGACGAGCGGCGGGGGGGTGATGCCGAAGCCCCCGGAGCCCGGCCCGCCCGGTCCCACCCGCGGCTGCATCCGCTGGAAGCCCCCGGTGACCTCCTGAGGCTCCGAGCCCCGGGCAGAGGCGGAGAAGGAGCTTCCCGGTGCTCCGGCATCCCCAGCCCCGGCAGCTGGAAGGACGGAGGAGGCTGCGCATCCCGGCGTGGGAAAACTCCCGTGTTCCCGGGGGAGATGCGTCCGAGCTCACGGACAAGGTAGCCGCCGGGTTTGGGCATCTCGGGAGGAGAAAAGAGCCCTCATGACTTTGCTCTGACCATGGCAGACACCTCAGAAGGGGCCAACCCTCAGTGCCTGGTGCTAATTTGTGCCCGAAGCCGCTAGACCTGCCCAGGACGCACGAGAAGCTCCTGGGAGAGGCGCAGACGTTTGGTTTTCTCAATGAAAACGCTGGTGATATTCAACTGAAAACGTGCGCGTTGAGCCTCTCCCCTGAAAAGAGGGAAAGGAGCAGCCTGGCATCTCGGGAAGAGGCAGCACCATTCCTCCCTGAGTGTCTCCTGCTGCCCCGGAGGATCTGTGGGGGCCGGGAGGTGTCGGGGCTCTGGGCTCTGCCCCATGACCAACGCTCAGGACTGCAGGAGAGCCATGGACTCCCCTCCGGTGACCTCCAGCCCTGCTGCAGGGCCCGTCACCTTCTCCCAGGTCTTTGGGCAGCAGTGCCAGCTCATGGAAGCAGGTAAGAGAGGAACGTGCACCACCCTGTCATCCTACATCCCACGTCCTGCTTGGCAATGTCCTTGCTGTCCCTCTCCTGTTCCGTTTCCTAATTTCTTCCCTAAAGTCTGTGTTTTCCAACGGGAGAATTGGGGTGACCCCTTTTGCATTTGCTCACCTGCCTTGACTACCCCTGAAAGCACTGAAAGGCTTTGTGCCCAATTATTTACAGTGATTGTTTTGGGTTAACACGGGCTGGAACCAGCTGCTCTTTCCCTGCTGGTGGAAGTTACTGTTTGGGGTGTGAACAAAACGTGTGGGGCGATTTTTTGCATTTCAAAACAATCACATTCGAAGTGGAGGCTGATTTGCTGCTTTGGAGGGCAATTGCTGCAGCATGTGGTTCTCTGCTTCCGTATTCAGCTCTGTGAAGGACAAAGTGGGTTTTTTTCCATGGCTTTCCCTGGCTGTTTGTGTTATTGTAGCACCTGGAAGCTCTGTTCCTTTTCCCAGGTGTTTTCATGCATTTCTCCACAGATGGGCCTGGTTATTGCTTATCTGTGCCTATTGGCTGTTAAGTAGGTGATGTGTAGCATGACTAATCCCAGATTTTCCATGTTTGCCTCTTGCTCCTCACAGGTGCTCTGAAGCACCAGCCGGTCAAGTCCCCCAGAGCTGGGCACTCAACATCCTCCTTCACACCCGGTTCCCCAAGTTTATGAGATTGGATAAGGGGTTTTACAAGATTTACTCCTATTTTCCTATCCCTGCTGACAGGTGGCTCTGAGGAGGGACGTGTTTGTTTACTGAGAGCCGTGGAGAAACCTGGGTTTCTGCAGTGATGCCATAACAACACTTGCTCTGAATTTTTAAGGCTTGTTTTTCTCAGATCTGCGGGTACTTTGTTATTACTGTTTGTGCTGATGCAGTTATCATGGCAATTTTGTCCTGCAAATCCTTTTTCCCTTCCCTTTTCTCTCTCTTTCAGTGACCAGTTTTGTAGCTAATGATGTTTGGATTGTGTGTTTCTACCTATGTGGTCACATCAGAAATATTATGTATTAGGGTTTCCTGCAGGTCTCTGTGGGATTTCTGCTCTGCCTCTTGAACTTCCACAGGTAAAGCTGGGAGGATGACTCATTAGGAGACTAATTAGCTGAACTTGCTACTCAGTTAATCAAGCTTGAGATCATGCTGCTGCCTCCAAGAAAATGTCAGGCAGATCTTCAAGAGGGTTTGGTATTAAACTTTCCTGTGACATGTCCTGGGATCAGTCCAAAGGCTGTGGATCCATTGTGGCAGGTCTTACCCAAAGAGGAGATGTAGGGGAAAGCTCTGGTTCTGGGTGAGCAGTTTGTTTCCCAAATTAGCACGACCAAGGAGGTGGGAAAACACAGGTGGTAGTTTTAGTTTGGTTTGTTTTCCTTTCCCTTTCTTAGAGGGAAATGCCCCAGGGGAAACCTGGGACTTCTGGGTTTTCAAATCCAGTCAACCAGAAGGTTTTCTTTGCTCTGGTGGATCATCTTGGTAGGATTTTCTGGATGTTTGCTCAGGTACAAGGTGAGATGCAATGCAAGGATGGTTGCCATGGATGTCAGTGACACCCAAAGGGATTTCAGTCGATCATGTGTGTTCCTGTGAGTTTTCTGTCCTTATGGCAGTGACAAAACACACTCAGCACTCCTGAAGGCAGAACTCCAGCTGGAGAGTGTGTGGGTGTGTCTGTTCACAGGCCTTGCAGTGTGGCAGGAAGGGTGCCCTGAGGAGGTGGGAGTGGACACGGGTTTGGGACACCAGGCTCTGGTTCCTTGTTTGTGTCCTGTGTCACTGAGCTGACATTCGGGATAGGGCCACAAAAGGTCTCAATGTCAATTAGGGCTCTGCAAATGCCTTTACAAACCATAAAACCAGATCCTGCCCCTGTGATTCCCCTCAACAACAATCTCTGAGGAGCTGAGACAAGCTCTGACCCAAACAGCCCAAATCCCACAAGGAAGATTTGTGGATGCCCAGTACCACTGTCATTGGTGACATTTGGGCTCATTAATAACACTGGGATGTGCCTGAGTGATAAAGGTGCTGGCCTTAATGAAATGTCAGATGTTGTGCCTGGAGACTTGCCAAGCCTGAGACAGATCACAGGTATGACAGCACTCTTTGATGTCCCACCTGCAACGATCTCGTGGTTTTTAGAGCCTCTGCCTGTGGTGTGAGGACACTTTTCCCCCAAAGCACACGTGAGAAGAGCTGGGCTCTGCTTGCAAAACGTGCTTCAGGTTGTGTGCAGCATTGTCTGCTCTTGATGGAGAATCCAGAGGGTGTGTGATGCAAGAACATCCCCTTCTCCCAGTGCTGCTCTTCAGTACCTTGCTCTGAAAACCAAATACCGAATGTTTGGAAGTCAGCTTTCCCCTTGCCAGCTGCACCTTGTCCCCATTGATACAAGACTTGAGAAGTTGGGGGTTTTGTGCAGCTGTTTGTGCACAATTGGCTGATCCATAGTTCATGGAGGTTTCCACAATCACAGCATCAGTCTGTGGGTTTGCTGGCACACAGGAGCCCTGCCCCAGAGCTGCCTGGCCCTTTGCACAGCTCCTTGCTCTGTATTTAACCTCTGGAGCAGCATTTGCTGGCAGAACACATGGGATGCTCCTTGGAAAGTTATTTTTCTGCCTTCCCATTTTATCCTGTTCCCCCTTTCCTCACCAGTGTACTGCAGCTCCATAAGTTTGTTTGCTGGGACGTGTTCCTGGTGAACACCTGGGTGTTTGTTTGCCCTGAGTGCAGGGAACAGCAGCCATGGGATGGCTGCAGCTGGCTGAGCTCCCTGCTTTGAGAGCTCTCTGACAAAACTCCTGTTTCCCAAGGCAGCAGATCCTCACTGTGGCAGGCATTAAATTTGTCTGATGACTGAAAGGTCTGTCAGTGTCACCTGGGGGACATGGTCACCTTTAGAGGGAGTGTAATTCCTGCCTGGGATCACTCAGGGGATAAGATCTCTGTTTCCTTGGCAAGCCTTGCAGGGGTGGGTGATGTTTTTGCCTTTTCCAGCCCAACTCCAAGGCTGGTGGTTTTCAAAAGGAGTAATTGGGAAAGAGGCTGGCTTCATAGCCCCATCCTAAATCTTCTGATCCCAGAAGAAATTCCTGCCTCCCAGGCAATGCTGGAGGATCTTTCTCGCTTGAAGCACCAATTCGAATCTGGCACAGGCTCGTGCTATAAATTTTGCTAATACCTGAATGAAAGACTCTGGTTGTTCATTTTAGAGAGGGGAAAAAAAAAAGCAAAACCCAAAAAAGTCTGAAGGATTTATGATTGTCACTACCAACCTTTAAAATGAGGCTTACTAAGAATTTGAAGGGTATTTCCCGTCTGATCTCCCATGAAATATTGAATATATGGGGTGAGACCTGATCTGCAGGAGAGCTGAGCGTTCTCTGGAAGAATTAGGCTTAGTAGAGAAACCATTTATTTTATACATGGGCAAATTCCAAGCAATTTGTTTGGCATAATGCAGTTTTCTGGACTTACAGCCATGCATTATTCTCTGACTCGCTGCTCCATTACATTTATTTTCATTTTTCATCAATTCCTTGGCTCTCAGATGCTGCTGATTTGTTAGGCTCCCAATATTTTTTCTTTATATCTTGCCAGTTAATTTTCCTTTGGTTACGAAATGAGGAACTTGATTCAAGATGTGACCAGAATGAACAAGAAAGTAATTTGGAAAATCATCCAGGCCTTAGGATTTTGCAGTGAATCTCTTCCATATTATATTTCCATTACATATGTATTATCCATTTACCTGCATTCCCTATTCCACTCTGGTGGCTGCTCCCCAAATGGATGTGAGATTGGTTTGGCTAAACCCGCTGCAGAAAATTAAGGACATGATACAAGATTCTTAGGAGTTCTTCTATGGAAATTAATGTCATGTGGCTCAAAGCTTTTGCCTTTCCCCCCCTTAGATCTGTAGTTTTTAGCTCTTGATCCTGTTCTTCTCAAGGGGAATGTGAGGTGAGCGTTACCTAAGTAAAATATTTGTCATGCAGTATGAAATCCCTGCAATCTCATCTGGTCTGGCATCTTTTGCAAAGGTTTTGTTTTGCAAACAAAGCGTGGAATATGCAACATAGAATTCCTTCATCTGGTGCTTGAATATGGTTTTTCAACAAATAAAACAGTATTTTACAAAGACCTGCTCTGTACCCCCTGACTTGGGTAACGGCTTGCACAGGAGCTGGGCTTCTTGAAGCAGAGCTCAAACCTGATGGGTGTTAGATCTGAAAAAAAGTGATTAATGGGAAAATTTCAGCCCCTGATAAGACGTAGAAGGAAATCTCTGACCTTCTAAGCTGAGGCTGAGATGAACATTTACCATCTGCACTCTCTTATTTTGTGCCCTTTAGTCCCTTGTGCATTTCTCAGTGATTTAATTAAACAGCAACCAAACAGGATCTGGTTTCAAACCCTTACCTGGAGCTGAGGAAGAGCAGAGGTGATGCAGTTTTGGTTTCTTCCCAAAAGCTGAGTTTAGCAGTGCCTGTCAGGTGGCACAGAACCCCAGACTGGTTTGGGCTGGGAGGGACTTTAAAGCCCATCCTGTTCTCCACCCCCTGCCATGGGCAGGGACACCTTCCTCTACCCCAGGTTGCTCCAAGCCCCATCCCACCTGGCCTTGGGCACTTCCAGGGATGGATTAATCTCATTTCTGCTGCTGGGTTTCCTGACTTACAACACTTTGTGAGCTCAGGCTCCGTCTCCCAGAGCATCTGAGCAAACCTTTAGTGACAGCTCCTCTTGTCTCCCGTGGACAAGAACACAAAACAGCCAGCAAAAAACCTGCTTTGGATCAGTTGGTTTGAGGCCACATGGAATCAGGGCTGGGAATGTGTTCTCTGGCACTTGAGGCATCAGGTTTCCTACGTGCATTAGTCAGTAATAAATCTTTCATGGCAACAAGCTGTTTCATTTGCTCTCCCAGGAGGAGAGGGGCTCTGTGGATGCTGGGGATGTTTTCAAATGTATTTGCAGCTGCCTGGTTTAATTACTGTGCCTCGGGTTAGATTAACTAGTTTTGGGAAAATAAGAAACTGGAGCAGGTGTCAGGTGGGTGAAGTGGGATGGATTTGGTGATCCCAAAGAGTCTGGGCCCCCTTGGTGGGGAACCACTGAGCTCCTGAGGTGAGGCTTCACTGGCTTGTGATGATCAGTCACGGAATCATGGAATGGTTTGGGTTGGAGGGACCTTAAAACCCAATCTCATCCCACCCCCTGCCCTGGGCAGGGACATCTTCCACTATCCCAGGCTGCTCCAAGCCCCATCCAACCTGCCCTTGGAGACTCCCAGGGATCCAGGGGCAGCCACAGCTTCTCTTGGCACGCTGTGCCAGGGCCTCCCCACCCTCACAGGGAAGAATTTCCTCCATGTATTTAACCTAAATGTCCCCTTTTCAGTTTGAACCCATTACTCCTTGTGCTGTCACTACAGTGCAGGCACCCCGGGCTGTTGTGTTGCTGCCCAGCGCTGCAGACACCTGGAAGAGAAAAATCACTGACTTGCAGCGTTACAAAAATTGACAGTTACTTTGTTTTGTCAGATTTTGTGGCTGGGGATTTTCCTTCCACTAAACCTGGCCGCTCTTGAAGTTCCTGATGCCTGAGTGGAGCTGTGGTCTGTGCTGACATGCTGCTGTTGTCAGACTCCAGCAGCTCGAAAGCAACCACATAAATCTGTGCCCAGCACTGTGGTGCCTGAGGATGTGGAGAATGAAATCCCTGCCAACTTTCTGTGCACGTTTTACTGCCAGGCTGCATCACCCCCGTGTGTGTTGGTGCGGAAAAAAGGTGTCGTTTTTGTCAAAACCAAACCCGTTTTTCTGACTTGACAAGAAATGCATCAAGAAACAAACTGCTTGAGAAGCCCCTGGAGTTTTGTGTTTTAGAGGAGAACAGGGTAATCTGATTCTCTCCAAGGCCAGCTCCAGCACTAGGAGGGAAACATCATTTACCTCTTCCCAAGAAAAGCAGTGAGTAAAAATTCTCCCTGACAGGTGATGTGCTCCTGCCTGAGCTGAATGGATTCGGGGGCCACAGAAATGAAATGGGAAGATCACTAATATTTTTCTTTTCCACCCAGTGGAACGAGCTGTTATGAGGGATAAAAAGAAGTGACAATTTATCTCCCTCTTTTCACTTCATTAGGTAGGACTGTGCTCCCAGGAGGGAAGGAGTGGATGGAGTCCACTTGCTGTCTGTAGCTTTTACTGCTCTACAATGTTCTCCTTTTAATCACACAAACGTTGTGCTGCTGTTGTTTGCCTGGGGAGCTTCACTGGGCCCTGAAGGACAGAGGCACCACAGACAAGGACTTGCTAATACTCTATAAATATTGATGTGAAGTGCTTGAGAGAGCCACGGAGGCCACGTTTCAGTGAGGGAAACTGGGTTTAACAGGTTGGAAGTTTTGTTGTCTCTGAGAGGATTTCCTGCTTTGGTTTATTTCGGGCTGGAAAAGCTGCTGGGAATTGCAGAGCCTGGCTGAGAGCACAGGACAGGGATCTCTTAGAGCAGAGAGAGGTGTTTCTGATGGCCAGGCTGGTATTCTGAGGGTGATGGACTGTACCTGCCTGGAAGAGAGGAGAAAAAAAATATTTTCCAAAAGGAGGATGTGAAGAATGTGGGTATTAGAGAGATGGTAAAAGCTGGCATTGGACTGGAGCTGAATCCCCGTTTCCTTGATGGATCTGGTGCTTTACTCCCCAGAGCAGCACCCTGGGCTCGTGGGGTCTGGTCAAACCTACAGCAGCGTTTGGGAGCTCCTCTGTCACCTCACCCTGGGACAGCCCCTTGTCCCTTGTAGCTGTGATTACTGTGTTCAAAACCAGCCCAGCAGAGAGCAGCCACCGAGAGGACACCATGGATGTTCTATTAAGTGTGGAATTACGGATATGCACCTACAGCCATTCGTATAATGCACAGCAGGAGGAGGTTATTTTTAAAACAACAAGGAAAAGCTTTTCCCAAATGTTCTGACTGCTGCGTGCTACCAAGTATGTGGAAAAAAAAAAGATAACAACCCCAAACCAACAACAGAAAACAGAGAAAATATTGAATGATATTTTTGCATAAATTAAATATAAGTTGTTCCCTGTCATCTCAATAGTCAGATGCCATTATTACAGCATCTGTGCACGAAGCACTTGTGAGCTGATTTACTCCTGATTCAATTATGGGCAGTGTTCATCTGCCCTCCTGATGGAGCAATTTTTTGTCAGTGAATGCTTATAGCAAAGTATAGGGATATAATAATTCCTTGCAATTGCAGCCCTCGTGGTTTTTATGACACCAAAATAATGAACTGAAAACACGCGTGTGATTACACTTGCAGCTACGAACAGGAATTAGTTATTATTCTTTCCTTGGAGGTCTTGGAGGTAATTTTAATGGCCATGCATCGTTAGAATGGTAAAGGGGATGAAAGACACGAAGCAAAGCATTTGTCTGCTCTGGTTTTATTCTATTTTATGGTAGGTGGGGACCTTTGAGAATCACGTAAATGGATGTTTTTCCTAAATTCCGAGATGAAATAATGAAAGTGTTTCATTAGAACACATCCAGGCCATCATGAGTTTAACTGGTAAATCAGCTGAACAAGGCTGAGGTGCCTGCCTTTGTGCTTTATCCTCCTGGCTAATGCAATGGCTTGTAATGATGGGATAAAAACCATGTGAGCCCTTCCAAAATTAAACATTCCTAAAGAGCTGGAAAATGATACCCTCAAAAAATCCGTATGTTATCTTGGCTTGGAATGAAATACATTACATGAAATTTAAACATGGGAAAACTATGCTTGAATAGGAAATGTGTTTGATTCCATTAGTTTTGAAATGGAAACGTAGCGCCATCAAAGAGAAAAACAGGCTGGGAGGGAGAA
The DNA here is from genome assembly GCA_013397395.1 of Sinosuthora webbiana. Classification (NCBI taxonomy): domain Eukaryota; kingdom Metazoa; phylum Chordata; class Aves; order Passeriformes; family Sylviidae; genus Sinosuthora; species Sinosuthora webbiana. The sequence goes on from VXBN01017359.1 coordinate 57,205, forward strand.
ATGGATGGGTTTTATTCTGCAGAAGAGAAAGAGCCCGCAGTGTCCCAGTGGCAGATGGGTTGCAGATTAGGAATATTGCATTTTTTTTGCAGTATTATCCTGTAAGGCTCCATCCAAGCAGCACCTTTGTGAGGGCTCCCAGCACAGCCCAGCTGGGTTAAAGACATGAATCACCCACCTGGTACCTGCTCTGCCAGCTGGGCTGTCCTGCCTTCTGTGGGCACAGCAAGTCTCAGGGAATTCAATTTATTTCTATTCCCACTGTTCTTTTTGTTCCTGCTTGCCCAATAACTCGAGCAATGCAATTATGGTTTGTTATGTTCTGTGTCCTTGGCACCCACTGGCACTAAATGAAGGGGTTGGAAGTGCTGCCCTCACTAAAGGGTTAAAAAAGGAAGTAAGTTAAATTCCAGGGAATTCGGAGTGTGTCTGTTAAGGTTTGGCAAAACAAAAGGCATCTGATGGTATGAGTTTGAGCAAAATGAAGCTTCATTCTGCCTGCAGCTTCTCTCAGCCTGGACAAAACCAGTCCCTGTCCCTTGTTTGAACTGCTCAGGTTCTCCTACAGGGGTGCTTACAATGAGCTTGGGTTTGCAGGTGCCAAAACGAGGATTAAAAACTGCTGCCAGGGGCTTCAGAACTCAACAGCTCATCCCCAGGTTTGCCAGGAACAGCCCTGAGGATTTCCTGAGTGGTGGTGCCAGGGCTCCCGTGGGGAGGCTGGAGAGTGCTAGTGTGCCAGGACAAGAGGGAACGGCTGCAAAGTGCCAGAGGGAGGCTCGGAATGGATAAACTGAAGGAATTCTTCCCTGTGAAGGTGCTAGTCCCAGAGAATTTGTAGCTGCCCCATCCCTGGAGGTGTCCAAGGCCAGGTTGGATGGGGCTTGGAACAGCCTGGGATAGGGGAAGGTGTCCCTGCCCGTGGAGGGGTGGAATGGGATGAGCTTTAAGGTCCCTTTGGACACCAACCATTCCGGGATTCAGGGATTCCGTAATTCCATAACCAACAGCACTGTGTGCTCAGCAGGGAGAGTGATTAACGCTTGGCAGTAGTAACGATGCTTGGCAATCAAGTAATTTTTGCAGCCTTTAAATAAGGGTTTGATTTTTCCTGGCTGGAGTGGGAGCCTGGTGGGGCAGGGTGGGTGGTGCAAAGGCACCTCAGTTCCCTTAAATGTGTTGGAAATATTAAGAGTGACCTGCCCATGGCACCACACAGTTCTCAGCACATCAATTCACTCCATTTATCCACGTTTCTCAGCTTCTGAGAAGTCTGGGAAGGCTCCAGTTATGAGTCAAACAGGTTAGATAAAGATGTCGTTTTTATGACTGTGAAGGCTCGGAGCTTCTTCCTCTGTTTGTCACCCACGGGCAGATAATGATGCCAAAAGCGTCTCAAAAACCAGCTCTGCCCACAACTGCTGAAGTCCTCACTAAATAATCCAGCCCCTCTCTTGGACAGCTCTGCACCGATCTGTGCATGGCTGCGGCCAGTTCCCACAGGCTGAATAACTGCGGTTTTCTAGAAAAGCTGGTGTCTGTAACAGGAATTCTTTGTGCTGTGGTGCTGACCCCCGGCGGCTGCTGCCGGCTGTCTCCTGCTGTGCTGTGGGAAAACTGCTCCAGCCTGGATCCTGACTTCCCATTCCGCACCTGGTTTTAAGTAAAAAGTTTTTGGCAATAAAAAAAAAAAACCCACGTGTTTCTCGAAATGTATTCTGAGAGAGAGCACTACTATTCTCCAAGAAATATAAAACTATTTTTTCTTTACACCTCCTTTTTTTCTCCTTTTTTTTTCTTCCCTGTTTTAAATTCCTTTTTCTCCAGCTTGGGGAGCACGTTTCCAGTGGCCCATTGCAGACCTGAGAGCAGTTTGTTTTTCATCAGCTTATCTATCAGTTTGCTGCGTGTTTAAGGTGCCAATAACACACTGACTTGAAAACTAATAATCCTCATCATAAATTCCTATGGATTTGTCAGGCTGGGGATGGGCAGCCCCAGTTGAATTGGTTGCTTTAAAAAACGAAAGTAGGGAAAAGACTTATTGTGTTAGCATTTGTGTTCCTGAACGTCCTGAATTTCTTAATGGAAAGACGAGATTTTCCTGCTTCCCCCTTCTCAAAATTCGGGGTTTTAGTAAACAATGTGTTAAATGCAGCCAACGCATCAAATGATAAACGCCAGCTACGCAAATTGATAAGGTGGGATTTGTTTCCTATAAACAGCAAAATGCTGCTTTTGCAGATATAAAAACAAAGCTTTTATCTTCAAGGCAAACTGTAAATGAACTGGAAGGGTAATTTAACATTCGCAGTTATTTAAATGGGATTAACTCCTGTGAAGATTTATTATACACATGTAGGAATCCTAAAGAAGGCATTTCAGAAGCGAGAATTTTTCTTTTTTTCCCCATGAAGTTCAACATTTTAGTTAAAACTTAATATTCATTAGAATCAGAGATGGATGGAATTTGCGCCAGTGTTTTGTGAGGGTCTTCCTACCATTTAATATTTTAACGTTCACCATGTGGGGGGAAAAAAAACAAAGCCAACGTAATCTCCAGCTTTGATGGCAAAAGGCACACAAGAAAGTTTAAAATACAAATTAGCTTCCCCAGAATCCAACTGCGTGGATCTAATTACATCTAATGCTAATTATCCTATTGATCTTAAGCATTTTACTGTATTCCAGCTACGACTATTGCCAAGCATTAATCACACATTTTAGGCTCCTCCACACAAAACACAAAACCCAAAACAGGCTGCTGCTTTGCCTTGGGAGTAGAAGAGGTTTAGATGCTTTTTTGTATTTTTTCCCCCTTCCCTTTCAGCTTTTCTACCCCAGCTGGCCCCAGTTACCTGGGAATGCCCGGCGCTGTTTGCCTGCATTCCAGGAAAGTTGTGTTTTCCCTGCGGAGAGGGATTTTGTTATGCTTAACTCTCACCGAGCTGGGTAATGTTCCACTTGAGGTTTGCTGCTTTCATTCGTATTGATTGAATCAGGGAATCGTGGCTTAGATGCTGTCGTGGTTTTCCCCCCACCACCTCCTTTTTTCCCTTGGGGAGGGTATTTTGTAATAAATCTGAGATGATTAATGAGAGAGTGGGACTGTGATAATTTCTTTCGAGGAAGGCTGAGTAGAAATTGTCGTGCTCCGAAGGGGGATTAGGGGTGTTCTGGCTGGGCTGCTTCTCTTCCCTTTTGTCGGGCCATGGCAAGTGGGGGTTTGGCAGCCTCGGCACAGGGGCTGGAGCTGGGCTCGACTCTTCATCATCTGCAGGATTTGGGCGCCTCAAATGCACGAATATCCCGACCCGGCCTGTGCTGCTCCCGCTTTGAGCCAGAAGGGGTTGATTTATGGAATCCCTGGGAACAGGCCAGGAGAGGGAGGCAGAGTACGCTGCAAAGCCGAGCACCCCGCCAGCCCGGCTCAAACCAGGCTGAGTTTTACGGTGTTAAAGTGTCTGTGATGCACCAAACCCCCAGGACAGGGCTCCCTCTGCTCCCCTGTCCCCACTCAGTGGCTCTCACTGGTGGCAACGCGCTCCCAGTACGAGATGCTGGTGACCCTCCCTCACTTGTGTTACAAATACATAAATCATAAAATCGGCTTTTCGCAAATATTAGGATGAATGCTCTATGTATAATGTCAAAATAACTTTTTATTTCTGCTATTAACAAAGCTTAGGCATGGTAGCAGTGGGAGCTGATACAGTTATGAGTGAACTGTTTGTTTAGTCGGGTTAACATCCAGTAAACATTTGATAAACACCCTGCTGCTGATGTGTTATCAACTATCAGCACCTGCTGTCTAAAGAGAGAACAGACCAAGGCCCAAACTAGAAGTGAAAAAGAGAATGGACTAAAACCAGAGCCAAGAAACACAAATGCTCTAAAAAAAAAGGCAGACCCAAAGAGTGGCCACGCTAAACAGTTCCTAAAATACATAAACTAGTTTATAGGAAAGTATGGATATGCATAATGGGCTATGAATATGCAACAGGCTGATGTAATAAAAAGGGTATTTAAGGAATGTGGTGGAAGATAGCAGGGGTGCTCTTGGCGAGTGCCAATCACCCGGCCGTTTTAACCCTTTATTTTTATTATCTCTGTCTCCTGTTGTCTTTTATTGAACTCTTTTAAATTTTACCAAAAAAGCGAACCTCGTTTTTTTGACACTTGTGTTATGGAGTGAGGCTGTTCTGGGCTTCAGGTGACCCCTCCATCCCTCCTTTCATCCCTCCATCCCTCCTCGTCAACCCTACCCCTCTCAGCCCAGTTTTTCTCCTATAGCTCCTGACATCCCAAAGCTGTATGGGGCAGATCCTGGGCTGCAACCAAATTCCATGAGCTGCTAGCTGGGTCAGGTTAGCGAATCTGCACAGATTCAGGTTCATTTCAGGGTAATTGGGCTGATTTAATGTGATTTGATGATTACAAGCAGCAGCATTTGGTTTATCAAATAGGCCAGATTAGATGTAAATGGAATTTGTCCTGAGAATTTGAGCCCAAGAAATGTTCAGCTGTGAGGGTGATGTACTGGTGATCTCACCTGCAGGGGGGAGAAGAAAGGAAATAAAAACTTGAAAATCAGAGCTTTTGTCTTTACGGTGTTTTCTGTTGTGAGAAATTTGCTTAGTTTTGTGAATCGTGGCCTCCCAAAGTGAACAGTGAAATCCAAAGGGGAGAAGGATTCTTCTCTCAACAATGGGATTGCTGAAATCCTAGAAAAAGGATTCTTCTCTCTCTTCTCTCTGCAATTTGCCTGTTAAAAGACCAAACAAACAAACAAAAAGCCAACCAAAAGAAAAAAAAAAAAAAAAAAAAAAAACAAAAAAAACCAAACTAAAAAAAAAAAAAAAAAAAAAAAACAAACCAAAAAAAACCAACTCAAACAAAAAAAAGAGGCATTTTAAGGAAATGAAAAGTATTTTGGGTAACCAGCTCTTACAAGAGTCACAGCAAGGGCCTTTCGTGCTTCTGGCAATCAGTCCAAATTCATCAGTCAGTTTCTCTACAGCTCTGCCCTGTGTAAAAGTTTCATTCGGTGTCCCAGGCAACCTTGAAAATTCTTCTTGGCTGCATTAATTTGATTTAATTCAGCTTCATGTTAGGGTAGATGATCTCAGATCAGCCTGGAGCACCCACACTGTGCTTACTGCAGGATTTTGGCTGGTGCATGTTCAGGGTTTTTGCCAGGACAATTGTGACCGAGGCAATGACGAGAGTCTTTGTGCTGGGGGGGTTAAGTGCAAGGAAAAGGAAACTCCTGCTGGATGTTGCTTGCAGCACCCCAAGGGAACACAGAACCACCCAGAGGTCAGAAACAACTCGCCCCAAAATGATTCTGTGAATGAAGCTTAGGGCAAGCTGCACGTGGAAGACCTTGCCAGAGGAGAGGTTTTAGCTAAATAAAGTTCTGATGAGCAACTGCGCTACCCCAGGGTGCTCCAAGCCCTGTCCAGCCTGCCCTTGGACACTTCCAGGGATCCAGGAGCAGCCACAGCTTCTCTGGGCACCCTGTGCCAGGGCCTCCCCACCCTCACAGGGAAGAATTTCTCCCGATATCCCATCTAACCCTGCCCTCTGGCAGTTTGAAGCAATTCCCCTTTGACCTGTCCCTCCTTCCCCAGCTCCAGTGGGATCAGTGGGATCAGCCTGAGAGCAGAGCTGGGATCAGCTGACTCTCTGACCTGCTGGGTTTTTTGTTGCCAGCACAGGCGCCCCTCTCCAGGCCCACCTCTCTCCACGAACAGCCTGAAATTTAGTCATGACATTTTCCATTAGGAAATAAGCTCCACATGCCATTTTCTGCTCATGTCACTGTTTCCCCCCCACACACACCCCTTTACAAGTCTAAACCTTCATTAGGCCAAGGCATCATCTCAGGGGTGATTTTTCTGTGGCTTAATGGTTTACTCAGACCTGTCCCCACACATGTGACTGCCCTGCCCTGGCTCTGGTGCCCAGAAGAGCTCATCAGAGTGCAGGCAGCTGAAAGGTCGCTGTGACAAGGTGCCACATCCCCCTGGGGAGGGACCACAACACGGTGTGACCCTGCCCTGGCGACAGGCTGCAGCAAAAACGTGGAAGGACTGGCATTTACTGGAAATCCCTCATTGCAACCTCAGTCCCTGGAGCCCCTGAGTGCTGGAGGGGGTTGTTAGGCTGATGGATGTCTCCTTCCATTTGTTTTCCCACGTGGAAAGGGGGATGTCCAGTGTAAGGTGCTGCCCTCGGGGTCTATTTCTGTGTGTGCTGTGAAATGTTTTTCAAGCATCACCTGTGGTGCCGTAATTTCCTTTAATAAGCAGAAATAGGTCTGTGATGAGGAGAGAGCTGCCAGGGCTGTTGTATTATGGCAGAGAGTCATGTATTTGAAGAAGGGTGTTTGTCTTATTTGCTGGGGCTGTCATGGTTAATAAACGGATGAATAATTAAGTAAACTTATCCATAATTAACTCCACAGCCTGTGGGCATATGACCAATTTGGACAGACCTTATGTCAAGGAACATACATCAGCCCTTGGAAGAAATCTCAATTCTTTATGGAAGAGCAAGTTTCTCTGAGCAAATTCCTTGTTGAATTTCCAATTAACTTAATAAATAGGTTCTGTTCTGTTTGTATTTCTTTTACAAATATCCTGTATTGTTTTACTGCTGATGTCTCACTGCTGCAGCTCGTCCTGTATGCCATGATTTATGTCTCTCTGTCCAATGCTTGAAGCTTCACTGGGTCACTGTTATTATTCCATATAGAAAATTATGTAGAGAGTTGTAAAAGTTCTTGATTGAATTCCATATGTAAAACACACCATGATTGAAGGGAAATTAAGGGCTAAAAACAAAGGAGATTTTTTAGTTTGGGATATTTTTCAACCTGGATTTTTTATTTCTTCAGCTTTGGACCCAATTTTTTTTGTTAGGCTTTTATCACCTTTTGTTTTCATTTACATAAAAACCCCTTCAATGGATATTGGATGAAGATGGGTGTTATTGCAGGTGTATTTCAAGACTGAGATTGAGCTTTTGGGTAAGAATCAGATCCTTGAACATTCTGGAAGTGTTTTAGCAGCTCTGGATCCCCTTTGCTGCTCGTGAGCAGCAGGGTCGGTGGAGCATCTCCTCTGTTGTTATGGGAACACCAGCAGTGGGGTGCCAGGGAAGGCAACAGAGACGGTATTTGCTGAATGACATGTAAAATCAGGTTTTGCAATTCTCCTCAGAGAGATTTCCACTCTTGCTTTTGCAGCAATGCTCTGAATACAGGATGTTTGGAGACTTAACCTGTGCTGGGAACAAATACTCTTCATTTCCATGTGGAATCGCCATCTGGGTGCTGTAATTTGGGGTGTGCATCTCCATCCTTTCCTGTCCTATTGCAACAATTCACTCGTAGCCGCTCAAAATGTGAGAAACCAACATCCACTGCTCCCCAGAACCTCCTGGGGCTCATTGAATTATCAGGGGCTTCAGCTCCTGAGGTTCAACGCAGGGTCAGCAGCGCTACACCCCACCTGTTTCACACTGCTCAGGTGTTTAGTACAAACCAACTTCCATTTGGAGTGGCATCTCCTCTTTGAAGCATGAACAAAACCCATGAGGTGAAATCCTGAGGGGTTTTTAGGGGTGAGAGTGTGCAGACGAGCCGGCTCCAGCGCAGCTGCACTTTGAGCCATAAATATTCAGAGGCTGGGGATAAAACTCACCCGTGGGTGGAGAGGCACTCCGAGCACAGCACATCCTGCTTTACCCAACTCCTCCAGCCCAGCAGATGCTGCTCACCCTTTGCCATGGTCATCATGCCTCCCATCCGAGGCTGGCACTGGAATATCTGGTCATAAAACTTTCTGGCCAGACAGCTCTGAGCCTTGTAACTTTTGGAGACTATTTCAGTATAAGCCCTCTCTTTCGGCTGGAGGATTTGTGAGCTGGGTAGTTCCAAGGGTTTATTTAAAAGACTTTTTCCTACTTTCAGACGAGGCAAAGCCTTTGACATTTTAGAGCTCGTTCAAGCATCCAGCTCAGAGCTGCAGCAAAGTATTTGATTTCATTATTTTCCCTCCATCTTCCCCCCTAAAAATGTCTAAAGCACACATACCATTAGAACCGTTTGAATGCTCCACAGTAAAAACTGCGGGAACTTTGGCACTGCCTCTGATTGGAAATTCAAATGGGGTTTGCTGGTAGGGATGTAAACCTGTCTGTGAACACAGGGCGTGTGAGGAAGAAGGTGGGGATGATGTTACCAGAGTCAGCGTTTGTGTGATCATTTCGTACACGATTCGCGGCACGGAGAGTCCCGAGCGCTGCTGAACCTCGTGTTTTAAAGAATAGAGCCGGGGAAATCGGAGATGATCTTTTTGTTTGCTGAAAACAGTGAGTTGTATCTGTTTCCTGGGTGTTACATTCACAGGTGCTGAGAATTCTTAAGTCTAACGCTTCTGGAAATTTCCTACTTCAGTTGTCGCCCAGGTCAGGGAGAGGCGATGCTGAACGAGGGGTTTGTGCTGTTGGGTTCCTTACCCCAGACACACATTTTGCCTTCCAGATTTTTTGAGGGGCTCAATTCACTTGATTGTTTCATATAACTGCAAGAAAAAAATCAATAAACAACCTGACATTTCGGTTTTTTTTTTCTTTAAATATCAATATTTAATGGTTGCTATTATTCATTTTTTCACTCTCCTCTTCCCCTGCTGTTGCCTGAGCAGGGAAGAAGGGGACACATGTTAATACCAAATTTAAATTTGTTGATCGAATTTGAGAGACACACATGAATGAAAGGGAAAATCCAGCCCAGCATTTTCAGTATTTCTAATTGGAACACAAGGAAAAAAGAAATTGAAATGTTGAGAGCAAGCAAGAAATGGAAATATGTATTTTTCCAGCTGATGAACTGGAAATTTGCTGGTTTGGAGTTTTTTTTTTACCCAAATGTTGACTTCTAATTTAGTTTTTTTCCTAGTTCTGTGTCTCACTAATAGAAACACATTGGATTTGATGAAAGTCCTAGCCTTGTGACAGACACTGTTTTTAAAGGGAGTAAGAACGATCTGGAATAAATCTGTGTTTTATTTTCCAATCAAAACCAAGAAGTGCTCTTCAATCCAAGCTTCTGGTCCTCCTGGAGAGACTTCACAAATGTCCTCCTGCCTTGGATTTAGAAGGGAACAAATGAGACACCAGGTAATAAAAACCAGCCATGCAGTATTTGAGATAACTCGGTTTGTCCTTTCTTGTCAAAGACACAGACGCCCAGTACTCTGCTCAAAAGCTCATCAGAAGAAATCCTCCTTATACCCAGGAAAAATTTCTCCATATGGTAACGTCATCACAAAAGAACAACAGTCTTCTATTGATTATCCCCTGCAGGTATCCCAGTAATAGAGCAATTATATAAAAATTCAGAGCCTTACAATTCCTCGTTGCAAATCTGATTGAGTTTTGTTTCTTTGGGAAGACAGAATATTCTCCTCAGTTTTTTTTCCTTCCTCTCTCTAAGAGCACTTCATTTTAGGGCCTGTTTAGTCCTTGTGAATTGCAGAGGAGCAGGTGTGTAAAGTCTGAGCAACATCTGTGTGATTGAGGCAGAAAACATTCTGGCCACTGTGGGGTGATAGGCAGGGATGTGTTGGGGGGATGTGCTGGAAGGGTGGGCACGGATCTCTCGTCTGTGCCTGGGCTCTCCTCATCCTCCCCTCCCTCCCACAGCTGGCCTGGCAACTGCACTGCTGTGCTGGCTTCTTGAGGGGAGCGTAAACCACAAACCAACCTGGGCAAAAGGCCCCTCCTTATTCCAGGGTCAGCTTTGAGCCAGCTCTGATCTGCCAGGTTTGCCAACAGAAGCTGCTTTCTTTCCTGTTGGCACAACACTGGCTGTGCAGCTGTGGATGAGAGAGTTTGGACTCTGTGTAACCTCTGTGATGGATAAAACAGGGGAAAAAACCCCAAACACCATCCCTGCCTGAGGAGCTCTGAAATCTTCTTTCTGATTTGAAGGTCTGAATAACATCAGAAATAAAGATTTTTTAGCTTGCAAACTTAAGAGGTTTTACCTGGAGGCTGAGGAAATGTGTCTGGAGAAAGAGACTCAGGGGGGACCTTCCTGCTCTCTTCAAGTCCCTGCCAGGAGTGTTGTGTCAGGTGGGATTCAGGCTCTTCTCCCGGGGAACAGGTGACAGGAAACCTCAGGCTGTGCCAGGGGAGGTTCAAGTTGGATACTGGGGAAAATTTCTTCACTGGGAGGGTGGCCAGGGCAGTGATGGAGTCCCAGCCCTGGGAAGGGACAGGCCTCAGGGGTGGATGAAAATTCCAGGGGTCTGAGCCTGGTCTATCAGACCCCTTTGAGTTTCCTCAGGACTCTGCCCCAGTGTTGACTTCATAAAGAGATAGAGCCTTGATCCGATTGTCCAGAAACGGAATTTCAATAATGCAAAAATAACGAACAATAAGGTGTACACTGTATATAGAGCAAACTGGAACAAGGCAGTAACAAGGGGCCAAAAAGCCCAAGGCCACGCTCAGACAGGGGATTTATCCACCCCTGTGTGGGGAGGAGTTCAGGTGGGGCCTGAGGGAAGGGTCCAGTAGGGGAGAACGATTAGAAATATTAAAATATTTGCACCAAAAATCAACCTATGGTAACAGAAAGAAGTGGGAACTTTCTAGCAATGATTTGCATACGTGAACTGAGGGAGCATGTGGGTAAGGCTCTTGCCTACTGTACTTAGAAATGGGTTTCCCAGGCCATTAGTCCAGGGTTTTCCCCTTCCTGGGGGAAACCACTTTCTACAGGTGGGATTCAGGCTCTTCCCCCAGGGGACAGGAAACCTCAGGCTGTGCCAGGGGACATTCAAGTTGAACACTGGGGACAATTAATTCACTGAGAGGGTGGCCAGGCCTTGGATGTGGTGGAGTCCCAGCCCCAGGAAGGGACAGCCCCTGGCAGTGCTGGGTTCCTGTTGGACTGGATCACCTTGGAGGTCTTTTCCAGCCTAAATGATTCCATGTGCATCCGTGGCCATCTCAAAGCTGGTTTTGTTTCCAGGTTTATCTGCACTCCTGCTGCTCCAGTACAAGTGTCTGCACTCCTGAAGGGCCCTCTATCATTTATCAGGTCTTACAGCCGAGTTAACGAGTTGGCTGCAAAAAGCAAAATGTTTCAGATTATAAAAAGAGGTTTTCTAATTTTAGTCCTTGAAAAAAAAAAAAGTCAATGTTTTCTCTGTTTACCAGGTAAATTTATTTCTAAACCCTCGATCCTTTCTCTCTCTGCCAGGTGAATCTTTAGTGCTGAGGCTGACTGGTGTGTGTAGGAGGCATTTTTGTGATTTACTCAATGCTTTGAGATCAGTGGAAATGAAAAGCTGTATAATTACCCTCTGGCCTTTTATCTTTCTGTGGTATCATCTCTAGAGAACCTCAGCGATGGGGTAGAGAAGCCTCTGCACAGCAGATAATCACAGCCATTAGAGGAAACAATGCCAACTTAAAATCAACTGTGTTTTGCTCGGTAAAACATTGATACTGGAGTCTGTGTTGATCCATTCCTGAAATCAGGCAGCCAAGAAACAGCCGCTGCTCGAGGCAGCGCCCACAAATTGAACCAATTTTTAAATATTCTAATAAAATCTTCAAATATTCAGAGGGTTGGTGTTACGAGATGAGGGGACACAAAGGCTATGAACGTCTGCTCTAAGTGAAAAATACAAGTCAGCCTTAATTACAAATTTGCAATCAATGCCGCTGGTTTTTGAAGGTGTTGGTAAATAATTAATGAGCGGGCGAAGCACAAGGATGGAAATTTCCTCTAAAATCTGATTTTAAGCAGGAATCGGTGGTTTTTTAAAGGAGGAGAAGGAAAGGAGCAGATTTATGACACAGCTGGAAGGTAAAAGGTGAAATAGTGGTTTTATTCAGGAGTTAAATGCACGTGGAGTGGTTCAGCAGCTCCATTTGTCATTATCCCTGATCAGCACAGCAGCTGAGTGTCCGGGATCGGTGATTGCGTGGGGAATATTCACTTGTCAATAAGATCTTGACTGAATGTCACATCCACTTAATGGCATTTAAAGGGGAAGGAAATCACTGTCTCACACCCCTGAGAAAGGTCAGAGCATCAATTTATCTCTGTTTGTCTGAAACCAGTTGAAAGTACAGTGCAAGTTTGCCACTTAAGAGGTTTTTTTTTTGTTCCAATTCTGAGTTGAACTGGTTTTGAAGCTCATGTCAGGAAGAAGAACAAGCTGCCATGGGGGGCAGTGGCTCAGGTAGCCCAGGGACCTCCTGAATCTCTGTGAGCATTTGCCATTGGTCTTTCACCCCCTGCTCAAATTGGACAAAGTGTTCAGGCCTTGTGGGGCTCCGTGCCCAGCCTAAACACTGACACATGGAGAGCACAGCATTTGCCAAGGGCTTTAGGACACCTACAGGCAGCCTTCTTTGGAAAATAATAATAGGTGAGCTCAGGTATGCCAGGATTCCTCCATCTTTTTGAGACATCGTTATATATGACTCACTGATTAAAAAAATAAAATTACAGCACTGGCTGACAGGTTTGGGGTGCCTTTTTGGCTCTTTCTAATGAATGAAGTAATTAAGGACCATCAAACCTCAACACACAACACCAGAGCTGCCTTGGAGCAGCCATAAATGCAGTTCCCTCTGTCTGCAGGGGTGGGAGGCCAGGATCTGCTGTGGCTGAGCCCTGCAGAGCCCACACAAGGGCTGGGATACTGGTCTCAGTACTGATGCAATGCAGTTGTTCCTGCAGTTCCCCACATCAGCACCGACATTTCCAGATTTAGTTCAGATCCCACTGAAATGCCCTCTCTGCTTAGAGAAAGGAAAAGGGTCTTCACAGCTGTTCTTAGGTTCATATCTCAATATTTTAAACCCTGTTGGTGCAGTCCTCGTCACTCAGATGGACTAAAACCAAGATCACACCACCCTAACTATGTTTGTCTTGTCTCTAACAAATATGTTGCTATGGGAACTTGATGTTGCTCTGGTTGTTGAACCAGATGCACCAGCTATCTGTCTCTAGGCTGGCTCTGTAAATTAATTGCGCTTAAACTCCAACATATTAAGTTATTTCCTTTTAATTAATTTGAATGTTAAGCTGGGTGTTTGCAGAGTCTCCCCCCTCCCTGCTCAGCCCCCACCATTAATTATCTGCTCCAGACCCTGCAGTCCCTCACCCATCGCTGTTGGTCTTCCCCAGCTCTCTGCAGTTACAGCGCTCGCTGCCTGCACGGGAAGTAATCAGTGTCCAAAATAATTGCTTTTCACAAGTCTGCAGTCGGCTTCCTTGTCACATATTTAAGCTGTAATGAAACTGTTTCGGTTGCCAGGAAAAAAAAAAAAAAAAAATTCAGCTGAAATGCGCTGTAATTGCAGGTGGAAAGCAGAGCCGATAATGGAGCTGGTTTTATTTTAGCACGTCGTGTTTTCGTGTGTTGGAGGCATTTCCTCCAGCAGTGCTCTCCTCTCCTCATTCCTGCTGAGGGAAGGAGGAGGGTTGGGATCCTCCCAGTGTCTCTGCTCTGCATTTAGGCAGTGGAAGGTGCAGGAGAACTCAGGTGGGGTGCAGGGGGCACGAAGGGCACCCTTGGCCCCGGGGCAGACAAGTGATACAGGATTAATCTGATTGCTCTGAGCCTTGCCTGTGCATTCAGCCAGCAGTGGAGCTTTGGGAGAATACTTAAAATTCGAGTTGGTTACCTAAAAATCTATAAATAAATTATCCAAGAGTTGTTTCTAAACCTGAACTTCCTGGGAGCTCAGCAGCAAACAAAAGCATTGCTCAGGTTTGCAGCACACCGCAGTGGACTTCCTCCTAGAATTCAGAGCTCTTGGAGCAGAATCCTTGCTGTGGGAAAGGACAAGATGGTGAATGTGTGCAGCAGACTTAAACATTTCCTGCGTAGCTCTGCGATCCTGGGGTCAGAAGCTCCAGAGAAACTGGCTAATGAATTAGGAAGCCCACAGGGAAATCTTATTTACAAGGAAGGCAACAGAAACATTAATGTGTCTTTATTAGCCTTATTTAGGCCATCTGCTGTGTACATGGTGGGAGCTGCACAGTCCCTGCAGTCAAACAGCAGCGGGGACGTGCTGAGTTCCAAACTCTCCTCATTTAAATGCTCCCTTAGACCTCTAAAGCTCCTGGAACTTTTTTGCTGCAGTGTAAAGTCAGCTGATCACCAACGAGGCAGGGAGCATGGAATTTTCTGTGTCTCCATTCAGGTGCATTTTCTTTCTCCTGGCTTATCTTTGACTTGGATTTTGATAGGTTTCTGGGGTCAAGTTGCCATTGAAATCACTGTGACCCAAAATTTAACAGCAAATTCTGTGCTTTGCAAGCCGCTCATTGGGAAGGTGGTTTTGGAGCGACTACTTGCTTTTTAATGCACACACAGATTTTTCTGCATATGTTTAGATAATTTGAGTGTAGCCCAAGGAAAAGGAATTAAAAAGTCGATTACCATAATTTTGAATTTTATTTCCTATCGGCCTTTTCCTATTCCAAACGTGTTTCACTTTGCAAATTGTTTTGCTTGGATCTGGCCAGCTCAACCCTTGCAATTTCTCACTGAATTCGGTGAACCCACAACACCTGCTGGTCTCAGTGGCCACAGTTTTGTTGCCAAAGTTCTCTTCACACCTTTGAAGCTTTATTTATTTGCTCTTTTAAAGGAATGAAAGTCCAGTGGTAATTCCTTGCTCTCCTGTTGAGCCTAAATTTTTTTTTTAACTGAAATGTAAGCCTAAGCAAGCAGCCTGTTAATTCCCAACTAACCTTCTCCCTGGCTGATTGCAGCTGGGGAATGACAGCTTTCCCATTTGGTCGAAATAAATAAATTGGGAGGAATGTGTGGAGGAATCTTAGAGGCTTTATTAATGCGAAACACAGAGAGGCTCCTGCTTAGATTGTACTTCTTTGATTACTCAACTGAGTTATTAGATACATGAAGAACAGCCATTTAAATGTAAATCCATTCTCCTTCTGTAATAGATAAATGGGCTTTGCCTTGAATTTGTAAGCAGAATATATCACTTTGATATAGCAACTGGAGCTGAATAAAGCCAGTCAGTAGACCAAGGGAAGGATGAGGATTCCTTTAAAGTGAATGGAAAAGAGGAGACCATCAGTTAGTTAATTAACTTCAATTTCTATATTAATGAACTTTCTCTGGTGCTTGTTTAAGCATCCAGATGCTTGCAAACGTTTTTTCCCCCGACATCAGGTGTTAGTTGGCATGTGATAGTTACAAATGGTACCTGTCTTTTATATCCCAGATATAATTTTTTCATGTGCTCTGTGGCAGAGTCGTAGTGTGGGTGGTCCAGAGCTGCACTGTGCTGGGCAGGCACGTGGGCTCTCAGCTCCAGGGCACCACCACAGGTTCAAAATCTGAAAGAGGGGGGAAAAAATGGATTCAGTGCCTTGCATGTTCCTCATGAGCCCTGTAGAAGGCAGGAGGTCAGAGCTGGATGTTCACCCAAGGTGGGTGCTCTGGCAAAGCTCATCTTCCCGGGCTCCTCCTGAGCACAGGGCACTCGGGCTAAATCACATTTCTGCTCCAAATTCTCTCTGGAGGACTCTGCTGGTTGTTACCAGGAGTAGAGGAGTGAACCAACCCCAAGCTGTCCAAGGTGTGAGAAGGTCACCCTTCCTGCAGGATGTTGTCCTTCAGCCCTCAGATGTTCTTCAGGAACTGGCTCTACTCACCAATGCCGCAGCAGTCCCCCCTGTTATTTCTTACAGAGAACTATGGAAGGGACTTTAATTTCAATAGGACAGCACAGCAATTTTTCAAATGGCCCTTGGCTCCTAGAGAGGGGCTGGAGCAGCCCCAGGGTGATGGCACCAGGCCAGAGGAACTCAGTGGGTGACAATCCTTGGTGGGATCCCTCGCCCCGGGTGGGGTTTTGGAGGCGGCCGTGCTGGCTGAGCTTGTCTGCGGGAGCAGAGCTAAGCAGATTAGCAGTGCCTTGGAAAATCTGCCCCAGGAGCAATGCTGGAACGAGCACACCCAAAGTTAAATAGGTGGCATGGTGGAATTTCTGTCTGAACCCAGGAAAAAGAGGAATTGCCCCACGGGCAGAGACATGGGAGAGCTGCCTGCAGAGACAGGCTCCCACCCAAACCAGAGGCAGATGTTTTCCTCTTGCTGAATTTCCATCACTCAGAGCCCCCTGTGTGCTGGTATCCAAATTGCTGCTTCTCTCACACATCCAAATTCCAGTTGGCAGTTCTGTTCCTCCACCCTGAGCTTTTGCTTCTTTAAAATAAAAGTGCTCTGAAAGAGGAAACATCTCTGTTTTAGCAAAACGGGGCTGTGTTCTCAAAAGCAACTGCAAAAGTTCAGTCAAGAACCAGGAAAACAAATGACAGGCTTTCACCTTGGTCATCTGTAGGAAGTTTTCTGTTTTCTTTACCTTGGGCTCCTGGGTGTCGTGGCTGCAAGTGCAGCCATCCTTGTTATCCACCTACCATCGGGTGCTATTCATGGTAATTAATAGCTTAATTCTTCCTAACATCGCAGCAGTCTGTGAAATGGAACAGATTTAAATTCTAATAGTTAATAGATGAATAAATACATCTGCCAGCCATAGACTGTCTCAAGTATTGCTCACTGTAACTGTAATTAAACTGTAATTAAAGCCAGTTAAAGCCATCAGACATCTGGGTGGTGAGAGATTAGGTCCATCCTGCTGCTTTCATTACCTCTGTGAGAGCTGGGGGGTTAATGGAACAGTCCTCTCATCATGGGAGTGTGTTCTCAGTGATCATGGTGACCAGATTTGCAGTGATGGCTTCATTAAAAACACACTGGAAAAAAAAAAAACAAAAACCTAAGATATTAGAGATTAATCTGTTGCTGTTAGTTCAGGTGGAGGGAATAGTTCCTGGTTGTGTGAGGAGTCCCATATGGACACGAATTAAAAGTTTCAGGATCACAGAATGGTTTGGGCTGGAAAGGAGCAGAAATTCCCTCTTGTCCCAGCCCCTGCCATGGGCAGGAGCACCTTCCACTAGATCAGCCCCATCCAACCTGACCTTGCAATGGACCTTTTTGCCATAATACTTTAAAATACTTGTTGCAGTTGTTTTTGCAAGCTGGGAGCTAAAGGAGCAGAAATAAATAATACAGAAGGGTGCTGGTCATATACCTCAGAAATATCCTTGCAAAACCTTACAGTTGTTTTTGGAAACTGCCCCGTGCTGCTTTTATTACTTATAAATGCCAAGGAAGAAATTAAATTGCTTTTCATACAGTATCCCTCCAACCTGGGGAAGTTTCTGTTGAAGTCTCTGGAGGAGAGAGCTTTACTTAATCCCCTTAGAACTGATGTGAGTGCTCCAGGTTGTTTTGCTGTTCAAGCCCTGTTTGTCCTTGTGTCTTCACCTGCTTTTCTGAGGAGGGGGGAGATGGGTGACTGGTTTTGGGGGCAGTTTGTTTATTGCATTATTCTGAATCACTCTGGTGTTGGCTGTGAACTGACTCTGGTTGGGGTTTGCTGGTTTTAAACTCGTTTTTGAGTTGCGGTACTGAAAACTTTGCTCTGTGAATTACCTGCTCTCGAGCACCTTTCCTTACGCTTCTGATGACTTATTTGCCAGAAGGGATAATTAAAAATTACAAGTCTGGAGACATGGCAGAGACAGTGGGATGTAGGAAGCAATTTTCTTTGCCGAGGCTGTGTTGTGAAGAAAACCCTCGACGCTTTGAGCAAAACTCTGTGTGGCAGAAAAAAAAAATAGGACAGTTTGACTCGATGAGGATTTATGTCTGTTGGGCTCCTCTGACTTTAAATACTGTCTACCACAGAATCTGAGTTATTAAACCTCAATGACTGATGTATCTGCACCAACCAAGGAGTGACCCTGAACCTTTGCTAAGCTTTTAAAGCACAAAGTTCATTTATTTAGATTTTTTTTCTCTGTCTCTAAAACTAGAATGGAGAAAAGGAACTGAGAGCTCACCTGAGAAAGTCAGAGAAGAGCAGGACCTTCAGAAGTGATAGAGTTATTGTGAATATAACATTTCTACAAGTAAGACTTAACTTTCAGGCTACATTTTCTTGAAATCTGCTGGAATTAGAGACTGGGCTTTGCACCTTCATCTGCCCTCGTCATAGATATTTATGTGACCACTCCCCACCTTGAGTTGTGGCAAGCACTACTCAGTATTTCTTACTGAATTGATGATGTGTACACTAAATACTCTCTGAACAGGAGATCCTTTAGGTACCCAAGGCACAGTGTCAGTGAGCTGAGCTTTACCTGCATCAGGGCTGGTTCTTCCAGTGCTGAGAGCCCAGGGGAGAGGAGGCTAAATAGTGCTGGACTTGCTTCCTCAGCTGTTGTAGACTCTCAAATTTTCCCAAGGCTTTGGGTTTTAAAGATGGGAGAGAGAATAGACCCTCTACAGTCACATGTTTTAGCCTTGAGGCAGTATAAAAACTGATTTTATCTAGGATGCCATGTGCCAAGTTTGCAGCGTCCCAGGACTTGAAGCAGTACCTTAATATTGTTTTAATAAATAATTGATATATTTTAATATTAGTTATTTCCTCCCTGATATCTCTCAGGATGCAGATTCACACACGCAGACCTCCAAACACACTTCTTTTTTTTTTTTTTTTTTTAATTTTGCACTTTTGCAGCATTCAAGTAGACACAAAGTAATGAAAGAAAGGAGTTAATTTCTCCCTTGTTTCCAATGAATTTTGCATAGGAAGCAGCCGTGTGCCCTGGCATCACTCTGTGCTGAAGAGCAGAACTCTGCTGGGTCAACGACTCCAGTTAAGCAGCCCCAAGACACCCTCTGAGGCTAATAACAACCTCTGAGTAAGAGCAGTCTCACAGACTACTTTGGGATCAGCCTGCCAGGCCAAAAGCTATTTATTGTCAGAAAGTGTGGCATTACAGGGCTCTTCCAGATCTGCCACCTCTCCAAACTGTTTCCAGACACAGCCAAGCGTGAGCTTGCTCAAACTGATATTAAAGTTTAATTTTTAATGGACTATTTAAGCTGACCACCACAAGTCTCAGAGGTCAGGTGTAGTTTTGGTGTGTGTCAGATAATTCCTGTTTTTTCCAGTAGGGCTCTGACAAAAATGCTGAGAAAACCATGTTTTTGTGTCAGGATTGTTCTATTCCCTTTAGTGTCTTTTACATTTAAACTTCTGCTCGATACTATAAATACCATCTTTTTTTTTTCCCCAGAATTTTCCAAGGGATAGAAAGCTTATTTAAGTTTTAAAACAGCTGTGGTAATAGGCAAACATGTCATTAAGATCCTAATCAAATACACACAATTATTTTATTGTGCAAGCCTGGAGTTTTAATAGAATTAAAAATACAATTGAATTCAAGTCCAAGGTAACATAATCCCCCTCTGTGATTCTCCTGATTGGAATTTTAAATTCCACGCAAGAATAAATGGAAATAAGTCTCTTTTTTAAAGCACCGTGGTGCCAAAATGTGTCATCTGTAATGACATGCTCATCAGATTTTTGTATAATTTGTACCTTTAATTTATTGGGCACTGAGACTCTTAATATGTACTCCATGTGTCTCCAAAGGTTTTATTTGGCCTCCGGCCTGAAAAATATCAATATTGTAAGGATTAAGCAACCAAACAAAAAAAAAAATCAAATAGTCCAAGAGAGAGGCCAAATCAATACAAAAGAAATGTTTGTGTTGCGTGGAGTCATTGGACAAGGCAGAGTGATAACACTGTGGAGAGATCGATGTGCCAAAGGACAGACAGGCAGAAACACCTTCTCCAGCTCAGCCAGGTGCTGCAAGGCTTGAAAAAAACAAATGGAAGGTCTGTGGGGGTGAGATGAGCGTTGGGGTGGGGTGGTTGTCCAGCCCACCACAGCAAACCCCCTTTTTCCTGCTCTTTTACCCCAAGAACTGACGGGCTCAGCCAAGCGTGGCTCGCTCAGGTGAGGCTGGTGCCACGCCAGGTGAGGGGTGGTTGGCATTGTGTGGATGCAGAAAAATTCAGAAGTGTCGTGAAAAGGAGGAGGGTGGAAAGGTCATGGAAAACACAACCTACATAATTTATCCACAGAACGGGTCGGAAATGGGTTTTGAGTATGAATCTGTAATTAACAGCCCTGTAATTGACTGACGGGCCCATCATCTCTACAATTAACTCCTTTCTGCTCATGTTGGACGAGCATTCCTTTGATCCAGACAGAGTTTGTAATTTCAGATTTATAATTATAAAACTGAAAATCCATGTGGCTGAAGGAGATTTAAGTCTCCTCAAGGAGGACACCGCCAGCACACACAGTATTTCTGTCTGATTTAAGGGTTTTGAGGACCTTATGGAGGTGACATGTTCCCTGTCAGACGTGAGGCAAATCAAAAGTTGAAGCTTTTTCAAAATTTGTCAGTGGATCTGTCATGGACTTTTGTAATTAGCCAATAATCTGTGTGACCATGAAGCTTTTGGAGATCTGCTGTCACTGAGCTCCCTGGGGCTGCTGCAGAGGTGTGGGTTTGATTTTTCTATGAACTCACAGGCTTGATTCCATCAGGGAGAGCCCTGGAACTTGTAAATCAGGCAAAGCAAAATGCATAATTATTTCCTATGATACATTCTCATGCGTTTCACAGAGAGAACTGTTAGAGATGCGGCTCCGGCTGCTTCATTTTTACATTTTTTAACTCCTTTGCCTTTCAAAGACCCGTCCCTCCATGAAAATTTATGGTGGGTGCAAAATTTCTCATCTCCCGAACAAACCAAGTGGCTGGAAAGGAGCAGCCAATTAAGATGCACGATGCTTTGCCCTAAGTGACAGCCCATAAATCAGAGCCCGTGGAATATTACATTTTAATGCACTGCCGGAGCCTCGTGCTCCGTGCATCCACAGCCCCCGGCATTGCTTAGGGATGAAGTCACTCCTTGGGGGACGTGAGGGAGGTCACACTGATGCTATAAAAAGGTGTCAGGCCTTTGGTATGTTGTTTGTAAAAAGTAAAAAGGAAACAAGGTTCTGGGCGTCTGCTCGCTCTCGCTGTTAGAGGAGGTGTTTAGGAACGTAAAGCGGGTTCCTTTCTTGCTGCTGTTTAATAAACGTGATTTATTAGGAGGCTGAAGAATGCTGTTAGCAGAAAGGCTTGTGAGAAAAAATTAACAGAAAGCATGACTCGAAGGGTTGAAGCTCAGAGCAAACTCACTAAATTTGGCAGGGAGCACATTAGCAAAACAATGCGCTTGGGCATGAAAATATCCCAACCATCGAGAAAGAGGGTCAAGAAAAACACCCTTCTGAGTGGAAATGGGTGTTAGAGATACACACAGAGCCAAACCCACAATTTTCACAGAAATAACACAAGAACGTGCAGAGTAGCAGCACAAAATTTCCCTAAACTTTATTTTATTATTCTTTACTTTGATTTTGTATGCTGCTTACACCTCCACGAGATCAGAATGCAGGGGAAGGGGCTGTCTGGAGCAGTCCTTGCTGATTCCTCTGAATTTTGAGGCGATTCCTGTAGGAATGTCACTGCTCTTCTTTTGGGGGTGATCCCCAGCTGATCCCATCCTGAATGTGGGGTATCCTCCCCCCCAGGAGCTGCCAGGGAATTCTGGTGGGGGGAACCTGCCCTGCACCCCTGAACTTTTATGAAGCTGGTTCCTTCTTTGAGAAGATGCTCATCTCTCTCAATTCCTGTTCTTCCCCATTCCCTCTGAGCTCCAGCATTCTCTCCATGCCTGAATATGGGATCAAGTGCTTACAAGGCAAGAAATCAAAGGGGGGCGTGACCCCCAGAGCCCAACAATGCAGAAAGAAAGAGGTGACATTGGTGCCTTAGGAAGGCTGACCTGAAACCGAGACTGGACAGAGCTGGAGAATAAAGTAGGGATTTATTGGAAGGCCTTTAGGATACACCTTGGACAGGACCAGGGCTACACCCAAGGTAGGCTAAGAATGGTCACAAAATGGGTGACCAGTCACGAGGTCTTACATTTTTATAAGTTTTGGTCCATTTGCATGTTGGGGTTTAATTGTCCAGTTACAGCTTCAGGTTGTGAGGTCCCATCCTCCTTGTTCCTCCCTCCAGCCCACTGTTATTTGTGCTTTTGGGGCTGAAAGTTGTCTCCTGGTCTTCAGCAGGAAAAGGATTTGTTTTGTGTCCCTGCTCTGTGAAGAGAGCTTACTGACACTTAATATGAGGCTCAGAACTGCACCCCTGGGCAGCACAGAGTCTGAAATACATGAAAGCTCAAACTTAAGGCATCAACATTTCTGCCAGTGCCAGCACTTCTTTCCTTGCATTCTGTGTGGGAGACAGGGAGGTGGAGGAGACTGTTCCAGATCTCTTACTCCAAGGGGCAGCACATCCTCTGCAGAAAGGGGACTGGGCACTCAATCCACCACAGGCTCAGGCACAAACATCTCCATAGGCACCGAGTGTGGCTCAAACAATTTGAAGGAGAAACCCACACCTCTGAGCTCCTCTCCTTTGTGCTGGGGACAGCTGATGGACTTAAAGACGGGTTGATCCAGTCCTGTCGACTCCAGAGTGATGGTGAAGATTGGGGAACTGATCCCCAGGCACCAGTGGTTGGGTTTGTGGATCAGGAGAGCAGCGGTGTGGGCAGTGTGTGTGCACTAATTTAATATTCCCTCTGGATGTGTCACTGACCTCTAAATGTTACACACAGGGTGAAATACCTGGTAATGAAACAGGTTTGCAGGCTGGTCTCAACACTTGTGCCGTCCTGACTCCCAAATTTGGCCAGAGCCAGTCCAATAAACCCCTCCCCAGCTGAATTTCAAGGAGGAACTTTGCCCTGCTGTTTGGAAAATTGCAGCACAGTCTGCTCTGCTGCTGCTGGAGCTTTGTTGAACTCTGATCTGATCTGATCTCTGATCGGGTCCTCTCCACTCCTTCCCAGGTACAAAATCATGTCCTGCCTTCCAGAACTGCCTTCCAAAATTACGTCTTCCCCCCCAGAACCGGTGCTCAGCTCCACCTGTGCCCATTTATTCGTTTTTGTTGAAATTTAATGATCAAAACATGAAGTTATAAGCAAGTACCTCTCTCCCCCTTAAAGATCCTTCCATGAATAATTCCTGTGTGCCTGTTCCTTGCTCATTGTTACACACAGCAGCCTTGGCAGATGAAGAGGTCAGTCCTTGGCCGGCGTGGATGTTAATTCAGAGCTGGATTTCTTTTTTTATTTCCCTTCCAGGTTGGCAGCCCTTTGTTTAAAATAAAAATCCCTCCAATTCTCTTTAATTTCTTATGCACAAAAATGGATTAATGATTATGCAATTTTAGGCTCAAAAGGTGTAGGAGTTAGGGTTGCAATGTATGGGTTGCATTGCATTTGATTATAATATAATATCCCACACCTTGCACCCTGCTATGCATCCTGAAAAATCATAACCCGCCAATCAAGAAATAATCCCTGGGTTTGCACCAGTTTAACCAGAGGAGAATGTTTCACCTATTTTGTTTTCCCATCTCAATGCCTTAAGGAAGTCCCATAATTAATTAAACCAGATGAGAATTTATGTAAGCAACTTAGGGAAATATCAGAAATTGGTGATACTCAGCATAAAAGGAACCTGAATTTGGATTAAGCCCGCTGTAGTGCTTTTTATGAATTCGTAACTTCTCGTGCCTTTCTTTTTTTTTTTTTCATTTGAGGCAACTTCAGAAGATAAAGCTGGAAGAACAATGGAGCTACATTCTCAGATTTCCAGCCAAAAGGGTGTCCTTCTCCTTTTTCATCTCATGTTTATTATTTTACCCCATCAAACAGAAAAAAAAATCAGATACTTCTGATAGAGTGAAAGCAACATGTAGGAGGAACCAGAGGAAAACAGGCTGGAGGCTTCCTCAAGAAAGGCAAAATCTTATTGTTTGCTCCTTATCAACAGAAAGCAACAGCCACATTAAATGGAGCTGGATAACAGGGTAATTAATTCCTCTGTCTGAAACTTTGTGTCATCCCTACGTGTGATTAGGGAAGGGCTGGGATGAAAGGCTTTGTCTCTGGAGCTGCTGGCCTGTTTTATTTCTCGAGGTTATTGTGACAACATCCTCCTCCCGCCTACGCCTGGGGCTGTGCAAAGCTCTTCCAAACCTCGCTGCCCATCAGTGGGAGTCAGACGTGGGGGCTTGGCACATCTGGGCTTTGTGTGAAGCCAGAAAAGGCTCTCACCCATCAGGTGATGCCTTCAGTTTTAGCTCTCATGTTTTCCAGACTCTGTGCTGCCTAGGGGTGCAGTTCTGAGCCTCATATTAAGTGTTAGACAGCATAGGGAGACAAAACAAATCCTTCTCCTGCTGAAGACCAAGGACAACTTTCAGGCCCAAAAGCACAAACAAGGGTCGGCTGGAGGGAGGAACAAGAAGGATGGGACCTCACAACCTGAAGCTGGAATTGGACAATTAAACCCCAACATGCAAATGGACCAAAACTTATAAAAATGGGAGACCTCGTGACCAGTCAGTCATTTTGTGACCATTTTGTGTCCATTTTGTGACCATTCTAAGTCCACCTTGGGTGTAGCCCAGGCCAGGCTCTTGTCCTGCCCAAGGTGTACCCTAAAGGCCTTCCAATAAATCCCTACTTTATTCTCCAGCTCTGTCCAGTCTCTGTTCCAGGTCAGTGTCATTAAGAACATACAGGCAGATGTCAAACCCAAAGCTGCACAGCTGGGATGATG
The DNA here is from genome assembly GCA_013397395.1 of Sinosuthora webbiana. Lineage (NCBI taxonomy): Eukaryota > Metazoa > Chordata > Aves > Passeriformes > Sylviidae > Sinosuthora > Sinosuthora webbiana. The sequence goes on from VXBN01017359.1 coordinate 81,925, forward strand.
CTTTTCCTCTCGCTTTCCCCTTCCCAGTGAAGCAGGATTGCCTTGGCCTGAGATCTGAGCAGGGAGGGAGGGAGTGGATGCTCTTGTAGTTTTCCTTTGCTGTAAACCAGCCAAAATGAAAGTTTGCCAGGAGTCAGGGAGATTTCAATGCAGGAGCAGAGCAGAGGGTTGTCCTGCTTGGTATCACAGATCCGTGGATGGCCAAACCCACAGGCACTAAGGGGAGCTGCAGTGTGGTCTATCCTGCTGGTTGTATAAAAGGTGGATCATTTTTTCATGAAAAGCCTCATTTGAATGGCTTCCTGATTTCCTTAAGATAATTCAGAGTGTGGGAATAACCGGCATAAGAAGCATCTTCACTGCTGTTTCGTGTTCTTACCTTTTGTTTCCCTCCTCCTGGGGACCTTAGAGATGCACAGGACAGGGAATCCTCCCCTGGAGCTCATGTGCTAATCAAGGAATGTTTGTTTTTATTGTAATCGTTATTATTGATGCAAATGCCCCTTTTCCCACCTGCCTACACCTTTATCCCAAAGATAAAGCCCTGCCTGGTGGTTCCTGGGACATTTCCCAGCCAGGCTGCTGTGCCCCGATTTCCAGCCCATTTCATGCCAAGCACACACAGACTTTGCAAAACTGGGATCAGTAATTTTCGGTTTTTTTAGATTTCCTCAAACATTTTAAGACCCATTCGAGGTCAGGGAGACCTCTGAACTCTTCAAATTATATTCTGAATAGCTTCACATTTGCCCTTTGTATTCATGAGCACTAATCAGTCTCTTCCCTGCTATTGCTGGGTGAGTCACTCACCGCTTCCCCACTCCACTTCTGGAGTTTGCATAGTGTGGTCGATTATGACCCAGTTTGGGTAATTTGTCCTCGTAATGATTCATTTATCACTATCCAGAACCCACTTCAGCAAAACACTTAAATGTGCTTTCAAATGCTGTACTTACAAAGAATTAAAATAAGCACTTGCTTGAATAGGCTGGAGGTGGAGAAATTGTGTGTAATCACGCTTCTTCCTCACTGATAGTGCTGACAAATGTTCCACCTTACAGCGTTTTGCAAAAAGCAACAATTGGAGATAAATAATTTTGATAAGCAGAATCAAATAACAGCAGCGTGTCATTCCTGATTAGATTTGACATTGTGCTAGCATCCATCTTCCCCAAACAGCTGCGTTGATACCAGCCTTTCCTGCTGGATCTGCCTCTAAATTATAAAACTGTCCAAAATGTACAAAAAGATTTATTTCCATTCTGAGATCATTGATTTGCCGGAGAACGACAGAGGAAACTGCGGTATTTGGTGGATACCTTCGCAGCACGTTCATGTAATTGATTCTTTTGCAACCAAATGCAGAAGAAATATTAAATAGAGTTGCTTCGATTTGAATGCTGTTCCACATGGCCAGTAGTGCTGCAGCCAGTACAGTTGGTTTTATTTTATATATATATATTTATAAACACACACATATAGCCTTTACCAGCTGAGTTGTGGCAGTGAAAACTACCTGAATACAAGCAAAGTTCTTACTGCTCTACGTTTTTATTTAAACCACATTGAAGGTTAAATCTCGGCTAAATAGGTTGGGGAAAGTTTTAATGTGAGAGCATGTTGACTCTGAGCGCCACTAAATACTTTGTTTAATTTGCATTTGTTAGAAAATTTTCCCATTAAAACCGCAGCGGAGCGTGAGCTGTGGTACCGTGAATGGTTTCAGGACAGGACTTTTACACCTTATTAGCACTGCAGTAAGGGAAAAACACTTTAAAAAGCATTAAGGGGGGGAAAAAAATGTCATTAAGAACATATTTGTCAGCTTCCAGAGATGCTAATGAATAGGAACATAATGGCATTAACAGCTGGAGATCATCTTCTTTTCCAGGGAAAACTTTAACCTCGCACATTTCTTTCATCTCGGTATGGAAATCTGCACTAATGAAAGCTCTTCCCAGGACGGGAGCTGTTGGGGGGGTTTAAGATGTGGCAAAGAAAAAAAACCTTGCGTGTGCAGTTCTCCTTTACACTTATTTATATTTAAATTATAATTATTTATTTTTTAACATATAAATAAAACTCATTGCAAAGAGTAACGAGAGGAGGCTGTGAAAGAAGCCAAAAGATTGATGTCTCACAGCTCAATGTTAATTCGTGGTGGTGGTGGCAGCGTCCGTGCTCATCAAACAAGGAGGAAAACCCATGAGGAAGGTGTCTGATGTTCTCACTGCAAACATCTCTGAGGCTGAGGAGCAATCCTGCGGGGAGGGAGGCTGGTTTTTTTTGCTTTTCATTAGCCTAATCTCGTCAGCGTCTAATAGCAAAAACATGATAAACCTCATGTTCTTTTCATTATAGAAACCTGTATCTCCTCTAGTTCCGCGCGTGCTATCTGCTGGCATTATTAAGGAGTTTATCGTCCTGACTTCCCATGCAAATTACAAAGGGATTGGAAGGATTTGCTCCACAGCTGAGGAACGAACCCGGTGGATCCGGTGGACCTGAGCACCGTAATTGGCACCTAAATATGATTTAGGCAGATGGTGCTGTAGATTGTGCCAGCAAATTACCTCTTGACCACAGCTACTTCTCTGCTCTGTGTTATTTTGTAGATTTAAATCTATCCTTTATGCTTGTCAAAATACCAGTGGGAGTATTCTGAAGCGTAATTTTAAGCTGCTTACTTTGAAAGGTATTAATACAGAGAAATGAATCAAAATCACAGCAAAATTTTAAAAGGCATCCTTGTCTCAGGATAAAAGTAATATCTGTGTGTCACAGGCTGAATGAAAACTCCATCTGGGACAGGTTTCCCTTCTGTCTCGGAGGAAGAGCAAGAGCTGAGTCCTAAAAATTAACACAAACAGACAACCCAAAATGAGCTGAACTTTTAGAGGAAGGGAATTTCCCAGTGCAGTGAGAGACTTATCTTGCCTTTTCCTCACGTTTGCTTCATAACCTCTGGTGAAAGCTCACTGATCAGCAGCAAAAGGGCCTCTTTTAATGAGAAACACGAAGAGTACGTGTAGTCTGACTAGACTGTGAAAATGTGATGTTTGAAATACTACAGAGAGATACCCCGTGTGTGTTTGTGCTTTCTGTGTGAGCACAGTGTCACCAGCTCCACACATTCCAGCTCTGGAATGGTTCAAACAGAATCTGTCTCCCACCTCCCTGAGAGTGTCTTAAAATTGTCTTTGAAATGTGGTATAAAAGTACACACTTTGATTCTCACGGTGATATTTTCAGTCTGAGCTCAGCTGCATTTTAAGCTGCAGCTTTCCAAAGCCAAATCAGAGCTGTTCAGGCTGTTGGGCTATGAGAAAATAAAGAGCTACTTAGGGGTAAAATAAAGTCCCCGTTGCTTCCTGCTGCAATCAGAATAGAGATACTGCAAATGGCGTTCAAAAGGGAACAGGGGGAGCCTGCTGGTCACCTGCTCTGGTCCCGCTGCTGTTTGAGCTGCTGTGCCACCACTAAATCAGGAGCAGTGGCAACAAAATGAGTCAATGGGGCCCCACAAATACGAAGCACTTTGCCAGAGAAAAATCAAACTGCTGTAATACGCGAATCACCGCTCGCCCTCTGAGTCTTTGTCTGTGTTGTGTATTTTGTGTCTGCTTTATGAGCTGCTTTTTAGTTGCCTTCTTGGCCCCAGCCAATCCTCCAGCAGAACACGAGCTGCTCCAGCTGAGGCAGTTGTAGACCCGCCACAGCAGCTCTCCGTAGCCTCATTAGGAGCCAGCTGCAGGTCCAGCACCTCTGGGATATCCAGAGAAAACTCCCCAAAATGCAGTCATTTATATAGTCTTTGCTCTTCACTGGCTGCCTTTGATTTCCCCTTTTTATCAGGCTGAACAAAACATGTTTCGACTCCAGCTATCACTGAGCGTCTGAAGGTTTCCTAGCTCGGGATTTAGCGGGGAGGAATTCGGAGTTAATGGCCCTGTATTCGATGCTGTTGCTAAGAAACCCTGGCTGGGCTCGCAATGTCCTTTTGCAGTTTGGCGAGTTCCTCCCTGATGGAAACGCTCATGTTTCAGCCTCTTGGCTTGTCCAGAGCAGGGTGTGCTCTGCTCTCAGCTTGCCTGGCTCAGCCCTCGGCAGATTGAAGTGGGAATCCAATTTCCCCTGTTTTCTACACGCTTTAGCCCTCATTTTCTGGAGTCATGAACCCCCTCCTGCCCCTGGCAGGTGCCTGCAGCCCATTACGTATTTGCTGTCTGGGACTGGCTGTGCTGCAGCGTGTTCCTGGTCCTAAATGCCTCGTATCCAGGAGATACCATCACCTGGCTGGAGACACAGAGACAATTTAAAAGCATAACCCATCTGTTTTACACTGGTAATATGCAGTTTTCTCGTTGCCATGGCAAACCTGGAAAGAGGAGCAGAGAGCGATGCTCAGGTGAGGGAACTCTGCCTCAGCGGGGAGGCAGGAAACAGGTTTGGGGTCGTTTTCTTTTTAATGGGGTGCAGAAATCCATAGGGATGAAACCAGACACCCCTGTTGTGGGAGTTTCCTTGAGCCACCACCCTCTCTTGGTCTGATATTTGTATGGGAGTGCCAAGGAACCCTGCACTTGGTCCTTACAGCCTTGATGAGGCTTGGTTTGCAGGGATGGTGCTTGTCCCAGTGTTTGCTCGGGATCTGACACCAGGCAAGCAACGTAGCTCCTCTTACTTATTTCTGATGTATGGGTGGAAGGAAAATGCTGGGCAGTGGAGATGAATATGGGGTTTCTAAAGACCAGGAGTCCTCCTTATGCTCAGGTTTCCCCGTGCTTTTCCCTTCCCCAGGCTGGCAGAGAAGCCCCTCAGGTGTCTGGAGCCCAGCATTTCACCCACGTGCTGCTGATGCAGCCCCATGTCAGGTTGGCCCTCTGAAATCACTGTGAGAAATTGAGAAAAAGCAATTCAGAGGAAAAACACGTCATTCTGATGTGTTGGCACTGATAAGGATGAAGTCAACCAAAGACCTTGAAGTTCCACTGGAGAGTGGAGAGGTGGCCTCTGTGCAACTGGAGCTATTCAGGGCTTACTTCTTATTTAAACAGCACAATATTTTGCACTGGTATTGAAATTGAGCAGACTTGGTGCTGATCTCACCCTGACTTTGTAAGAAATAAAGCAAATAAATCTCTTGTACTGTGTGGTCTCCAGTCACCCTCAATATGACACCAAAATCAGTTGATGGAACTGTGTTATCACTTTCCTCTCTTCTGTCTTTTGGCCGTAATTAGCAGGGACACTTTCTGTCAATCAAGTGTCAAAATTAAATGCTTTCCCTTCATCCATCAAAATTCTGTGCCAAAGAGAATGTTTGTTCCATTGGGCAGCTGCTGGTGAGCAGAGTGATGGGCTGGGTTAGTAACAGGAGGATTAACTTTAAATGCTCATGTCGAGGTTTACGCAGGTTCAGGAGCCTCAGGAAGATGAAAGGCTCTCAGAAAGTGTGTCATTCTCATTGCCACCAAGGGAAGGGAAGCTGGAGCTGCTGAGGATGGAGCAGTGAGGCTGGGGGATGTGTCCCTCAGCCCCTGGGGTTTGTCAGGGCAGGGTGAGCGTGGCAGCAGGTCAGTGTGCTTCAACGTGACACATTTTGTGGCATGTCCCACCCATCACGGGCTGGACAGCCAGGGCTGGATGCCTGCCTTGACCTGCCCCTTCAGGAGTGTTTAAGCTCCATCCTGAAAAGCAAGTTAGACACTGAAATGCCTCAGTTACATCAGGAGCCCAAGAACTGAGGGTGGGTTTCAAACCAAAACGAGTCCTGGAGTTGCTTCAGGGGGTTTTGAATGTTTTAATCAAAACCTTTTCTATTTACCTGATAGTCCATGTCACCGGGAAGAGGGAGGCTTTTAAATATCTCCTGCTCTGCTGCTGTTGTGGTTTCACCTGCCAGTGCTCTCATCTCTCCCTGTGCCTGGCTGCAGTCCGAGCTCCTCACTTGGGCTTGGCACAGGGACACAACTGCTGGGAAATCCCAGCCCTTCCAAGTGCTGCCTGCAAAATGCTCCTTCCCCAGTCCCACCCTGGTGACAGTTACTCCTCTTGTCCTTTATTAATTACATTGCTTCCAAACAATCCTGCTGCAAAGGCCACAGATGAAAGTGGGGAAAGGAGGTTAATACAATGTATGTTATCCCTGTCCACAGGGAGATTTGGGATTTTCACTGCTTTCAAATTCCTGAGATAAATGCCATAAGCAAAGTTTACAAATGCAGAGTGAATAATTTAGATACGAAATCGCTCACCCATGAAGTCAAGGTTCAGAGCTAAATCAGAAAACCCAGGGAACTCAAAAACAAAGAAGACATTGTTTTCTGCAGGTAGGGAAATTTAGAAACAAATTCTTTCCCCCTGGTCATCAGGAAGGAAAATCCACTCAGTGCCACGTGAGGCTTTCCTACACAAAAGAAGTGAGGAGGTGCTGCCTCCCCACTGCACATCCCATTGGATACACCAGAGCTAAAAGGACCTTCACAGGAACATCTAGAAAACCTAATAGGTAAGAAATAATTATTCCAATTGAGGCAAACATTGGGATACTCTGTAATTACTATGGAATGCCCTACTTTTTTTTTTTTTTTTTTTTTTTTCCCTGAAAATGTCATAATTTTGACAAATGCTCAGGTAGAATGAAAACAACATGACTGAAAATAAATGGGAAGTGCCCACGGCGTCCTGTTAAAATGCCATCCCTAACACTGGAGGAGGATGTGCTTGAACATCAGCAGGACTTGCATGTTTTCCAAAGGAAACCTTCCCATCCACATGCCCTTAAAATCTTATGGGGCTTTCAGTGAAAAAAAAAACCAACACAGAAGAGTTTGACACATTTCCTGTGTGGGCACCTCCCCAAGTGCCACATCCACTTTGAATATTTCCAGGGATGATGATTCCACCCCTTTCCTGGACAGCCTATTCCAGTGCCTGAGCACCCTTTATGTGAAGAAATTTTTCCTGTTATTCCCTGGCACAACTTCTAAACCTGCTGCCTGCATTACTTGTTCTTACTTACAGGGAACGTTAAGTCTGAAGCTGTGGATACAGAAAAAACTGATCCCAGGATAATATTATTTTGGAAAAAAACTCACTCTTTTGCTGCATTTTATAGATGCAGTTTACAGAAATAACAAGTTTAAACACTGGTCTGAAAAAAAATCTGCTTTATTTTAGGAGGACATTATTCAGTTCTGGGCTCATAAAAATAAATGACACACTGAAGAAGTGTGAATGTGAAGATTTTGCTCCAAAGATATAATCATGTCAGGGTTATTAAATGCTGAATATAGTCTCATTTTATCTTTATTTTCTAGATAGCCATTTTTATTCCACATATATAGGGTTGGGGATATTGGCCACAATGATACAAGTCAAAATCAGGCAGTAATGGACACTGGAAACCACAAAATTGCACAAATTGCAGCTAATCCAAAATATCCAGGGTATTGTGCGTCCACAGGTGACATCATCCCGTGAGTCAAACGGTTTAGATGGATAAAAAAGGGTGTGGATTTCTCAGTCCTCAGAAGGAATTGATGCTGTTTCTGTGGATGAATGGGAATGGATGAGAATGAAATGAGGGAATAAAACAATTACCAGCCCAAAGCTGCACGGCAGGGCCGGTGTAGATGGAGCATCTGGTGTGGTCCTCAGCATCACCTTTATCTGCAGCAGGAACCAAATCCCCCTCCCAGGCTCCCTGAGACAGCTGGGTTTGTGTGAGTGCTTGATAAAACTTGACCCTCTGATCCGCTGTACTCAGCCGAGGTTTATCAACCTGTGTTTGCACTGTTTGAATTTCAGCTTTTTCTAATGCTCTGCCAATAAAGGGGTTTTTCCTAAGATAGAATTGCTAAGCCCAGCATTTTGTTAGTGTCACATCCAAGGTTTTAAGCAGCAGAGCTGCTCAAGAAGGCAGCTCCCAAGGAAATTTAAATACTTGCTTGAACAGTATTCTCCATCCCTTCTTTTATCTGTGAACAAATACAGACACATGCAGGGAGAGATTTGCAGGTTGCCAGTTTTCATGACTTCATTGAAGTTTCAGAATCGTTGACGTTTTTCTGATGAGACAAATCTGGTGTGGTTTCTTTTTGTTTGGTTTTTCTTTTGTTTCTAACATTCCTGGTTAAAAGAAGTGCCATCCTAAGGGTGAGACGAAGATCTCAGGAGCTGATGCGAACAAACCCCGTGTGTTTGATTTTTACATCTTGTTTTTTAAGCCCCTTTCAGGATTTCTGGTGACCCTCTCTCGTTGTTGCAACCTGAGCAGATTACCAAGACAATATTAATTGGTTTCTCAACACTCACAACAACACACAAAACTTCAGTCTCTGCCATATGTTTGGTGGGAAACAAACCAAGCTCAGTTGTGTTCCAACGCTTTCGGTTCGTTCAAACCCCAGAAAAGCCAGTGATAGTTCAATTCCCTTCAGGAAGGGTTTTCTTTCACCTTTGACACGAAGGACATGGAGCATCCTGTTTGCACCAGGAGCTGCTTGTTAAAGCAGGACAACTCCCAGTTTGTAGCTGAATATTGAGGGGAAAGCCCAGCAAGTCCCTTACTGGTGGTGGCATCTCTACTTCGTGGCGTGTGACATTTCCACAGCCTGCAGGATGTGTGTTTACAGCTGGGAACTGACGTGTTGAGGCTTTAGCTGACCCATCCAAGACCCTGGAGCTCATTCTGTGTGAAGTGGGGGCCAGTCCTACACCCCGTCCAAGACCTTTTATGCGGGCACAGATGGGCACGGCTCCTCCAGAGAGCCAGCTCACAGCGGCTGGATGTCTGATCCCGCTGCTGGCACCCGGAACTCGTGTTGTTCTCTTCCTTCTTATCTAAATAAAGCAGCTATTGTTTCTGGAACACAACGGTTGCACAATCAGCCGCGGAGGCGACAAGTAAATGATTACCCAACAGAAAGGAGCTGAGCAGCAGCTGTAGGGCCGGGTGTCACCGCGCCGTGTCCGCCTTTGGGGAAGGTTTGCTTTGGTTCTTGGCAAGTTTCAATGGAGTTTCTCTTGCAGGAGTTGGGTTTGCTGGTTTGGCACCACGCCTGCCGCATTTCTCAAAAGTTTGACATTGTTCCTGGCCTGGCAGTTTGCAGCTCTCTGGGGGATTCAGCATCCCGAATATTTCTGTAAACAGCAACAGCCCGGCCGTGAGGTTTGGAGTCTGGTTTTGCTGGCGGAGTCCTGGGCTCCCTCAGCTCAAGGCACTGTCCGTGTCCCAGCTGCTTCAGCCTCTGCTCCAACTCCATTTTTCCATCATAATCATAAGCATAACGGGGGAATTTATATGAATTTGGGTTGTTTTTTTCCCTAGAGTGAGTGCTGGGTTTTTTATTATTATGTTTATTAGTTTGACTAATACAGCTGGGGTGAATAAGCAAGTTTTTAGGGATGGAATCTCTTCATCTAGATGATGTTCTCATAAGCTGTAGTGAGATTTTACCCAAAGAGGAAAATACTGTTTATTTTTTACATTACTTTGGCAGTGTTTTAGTGAGAGGAAACATTGAGCCTTTTAATTTTTAAAATTTCGGCCAAATTTTAGTGAACTTCATCTTCACTACTATCATTATCTGTGACTTAGAGCTGAAGGAATTGAAGCAAAGAAGAAAAGTCCTTTCCAAAGGGATGATTAAAAAAAAAATCAGAAAGACACAGTAAAATACAACAGCTCTTCTTTCCCTACTCAGTTCAGATATGTCTTGGATACATGAACAGGAAATTTTTTAGGAAAGAGGGTTTCTCCAAGGAGAATATGGACATCTGTCCTTGCAGACAGGTCTGGAACTCACGTCCTTTTTCTGCTCAAATATGAGCTTCTAAATGGAGAGGGAGTGTAAAAAGAAATCACAAAATTTATTTCTGTGTTGCTAGATTCAAAACATATCAAAACAATGCAAAAATCTACATTTTAATTGAAGTGGTTTGAAGTCCAACTTTGAAAGAAACTTCTGTACCATAAATGAGATGTCAGTGAAAAACTTTTATTATTAAAAAGCTTCTACCACCCTGCAGAGCTCCACTTGATGTCCTTTTCATTCCCAAGAAGGTTGGGTTTGTAAAGAGAAACCAATAAACTGAAAAAAATGACCAGCTTTATTGCTGAGCGTGTTTTTCTCTGGAACTCTAGTGCCATTTATTGGTCTGATGGCTTTCTTTTGCATCTGGGAAGCTCTGAACGCAGCTCTTTGCCAGCGACACACAAACCATTCACAGCCCAGAGAGACCAGCTCTTCAGTAATTACTGTAATGGGTTATTTGCAGTGTTTCTTGAAAGGTGATTGAGCCCCTAATGCAGACACCAGATATTTATTTTTTTTTTCTTCACTTAATGGTGTGGTAAATTATTCCTATGAGGGGGCTCATTGAATGCCTCCTTTGAAACGAGTTAAAGGCCACAAAGGAAAAAAAAAAGCTGTAGGTCTCTTCTTAGCAATAAAAGGAGAAAATATTTATGGAGTGGTTCGGATTGAGATCTTCCCAGTGTTTCTGTAAGGCTGCATCTGTCAACAACGTCTGGCACAAGCACATGGATGGGGCAGACGGCTCAGGGGGGATTTTCCAGCTGCAAAGATGCAGGACAGCCTGGGCAGAGGAAAACGGGCTCAGTTTGCTCAGAGCTTCTGCCTTGTGATCCTGGTGCCCGTGGGCGTTGCAGCTTTGCGGATCAGCCTCTGATCTGGGTGGAAGTGAGAGGTGTTAAAACAGCGCAAGGCTGGCTCAAGAGAGTGGAACAGGCTGGGTATTAGGAAAGAATTCTTTCCTGTAGGGGTGGAAATCATGGGAACAGGCTCCCCAGGGAAGTGGTGGAGTCACCATCTGTAAAAGTGTTCACAAAGTGAGCAGCGATGGCACTTTGTGATGCGGGTTAATGGGCACGGGTTGGACTTGATGATCTTGGGGGTCTTTTCCAACCTTGAGGATTCCATGATTCTGTGACTCTGTGGTTCCACGAGCCTGGCTTTTACAAAGGGAGATTTCTTCTACTGCTAAGTGAATAAATTAATTGATGTGTCCAAATGCAATTAGCAAACGTTACGGCAGGAAAGGCTTCCTAATCAGAATCATTAATCTGGCAAAAACGAACTGCTGCGTTTCTTGCATGCCCTCTTTTTTTTGGACCCAGCAAATAACACATCAGCCAACCTCAATAATATAAATAACACCGGGCTTAATTTATAATTTAGCTGTATAAATATCTTAATTTTACACATTATAGTGTCTACATAACCCAAACTGCCTTGAATTTCCAGGGCTGCAGGGTTGGCTGTTTTTTGGTTCCAAAGGCAGGATTTGGAGCTTTCACAAGAACATTCTTGATTTCTCCCTGAACCTGTGCAGATAGTCGGAGTTTTTGCAGGTGGAGATGAGGCAGTATTTGAGAGCTGGCTGTGGTTTAGAGAAAGCAGAACACAGTGCTGATCCTTGTGCAGTCAGCCTCTCCATGCTTTCAATGCCCCAAACCTGTGAGTTGCCCAGGGAGGGGAACCTTCCCTTCTCCCCTCCTTCGAGGGAAGGAGAGCATCCATCATCATTCATCGGGCTGAAGTCACACAGAAGGTTATAATTTGACAATAAGAAAAGGGTCCAAGAAATTCAGTCAATTCACTGAATTCAGGTGCTCAGATTCACCTGAGCAAATGAGTTTTACCTACTCTTCAAAAAGAGGTTTCCACTGGGAAAAATGTAAACCCAACAATTCAATTGGAGTTGTCCGGCCTGGAGAAGAGAAAAAGAAGAGACCCTTCCAGTGCCTAAAGGGGCTCCAGGAGAGCTGGAGAGGGACTTTGGACAAGGGATGGAGTGACAAGACAAGGGAAAATGACTTCCCACTCCCAGAGGGCAGGGATAGATGGGATATTGGGAATTAAGTCTTCCCTGTGAGGGTGGGGAGGCCCTGGCACAGGTTGTCCAAAGGAGCTGTGGCTGCCCCTGGATCCCTGGAAGTGTCCAAGGCCGGGTTGAACAGGGCTTGGAGCAACCTGAGATAGTGGAAGGTGTCCCTGCCCATGGCAGGACACCCAGAATGGGATGATCTCTAAGACCTCTTCCCACCCAAACCATTCCACGATTCCATAATATGGGAGACGCTGGAAGACACTTGGACACTCTGAAGCCCCTCATGCTACCGAGCCCTGAGTGTGGCTCTGGAGTGGCCCTGCAGAAAACACGGGGAGGGCTCGGACAGGGAGGCCTGAAGTGGTCTGAATATTTTCCTTTTCCTCACTGCAGAAACAACCCCCGTGGCTGTTACTCGAGAAGCTCTTTTGGTACCATTAAACACTAATGAATCGCACAGTTTGCCCACACACATCCCAGCCTGTCCAGACGCTCCCAGGGCCTCGTTAGCCGGCTTAGAGGTTTCCCTGGCAGCCCGGAGCTGTGAGCACTGCTCCCTTGGGAGGGGTTTTCAAAGGATCCATCCACGCAGCGCAGCTTTCTGACTTGTCTCTCCGAGAGAGCAGCTCCCCAGTGGCGGGAGCTGACCGCTCACAGAGAAGTCAGACTTAAACATCTTCTCTGTTTCCATCTTCCACTGTTGTGACAGTGCTGGCCACAGGAATCCTCACGCAGCCTCCCTTGATAAAATTATGATCGTGTCCGTCCTCTTTCATTTACTCACTCCTGCTGCCGAGAATTAATTTTAGACTCTGCTGGTTTTTGTCAGTAGATCTCAGGATATATAATCTATGCTTTATTTTATTTTGTGCTCATCTAGGCAGTAGCTGGAGTGTATAAAATGGGGTCTCCTGGAACAACTTTATTGCTTCAGCCTCTTCCTTGAATGAGTTTTTGGCGCAAGTATAATTTTTCCCTCGTCTCCGACAGAAAGCAATTTCCTTTTTTCCCCTGCACGTCCTTCAGGCTCTGGTGATTCTGCCCTGCAGAAAACCAACTTTGTCCACCCATTCTTGCTTCTGGGGGTGGAAAATTGTCCTCAGCTGAGCACCCCAGCACAGCACATCCTCTGACAGCAGCAGGCAGAACTCCGGCCCCCCAAAGAGATTGTTTGATCTCTTTTTGGGGTGACATCAAAGAGCTGATGGAGGATTGTTATGGTTCCTTCACCTCTTGAAATGGATCCTTGTAGTGAGGAAAGGATGAAATTGGAATGGGAAGAGCTGGGATGCCGACAGGACTTTGACAGCTGTAACTTTTATTTAGCTGGTTGTCTTGCTTGCAGCGTTACTGATGTTTTATCAACCTCGAGCCAAGGGGAATGACACAGCAAGGGAAAGGTGCTGTCTTCATTTTTTTATCTTTTTTTTCATTTTAGGGGACCAGGAAGTATCTTTTAATCTCCACTGGACATACCCGTGTTTGTATCTGAGGTTCATTTTTTTTTTTTTCCCTTTAAGGCAAATTTGATGTTTTCACAAACAACTCTCTGGGTTAGTGGAAGTGTTGCTCGGCAGAAATGTTTGAGCCACAACATCGTGAGAGATGAAGGGTTTGCCTCATTATCCTTCTCCTTTAGATTTTTACTGAGCAAAAGGGAGGAAGTTTCTCTTGATTTAAATGAGAAAGATCAAATTTCTTCTGCTTATAAGAATGGCCCTTTGGAAGCTGTGTTGGAGACTGACACAGGACTTCCAGAAAAATAGAGTCAGAAATGGTTTGGTCTTTTCAGCTTTGTTTTCACTGTGTGTGTAGGCTGGAGGTTTGGAAATGCCTCTTTTACTTTCATGAGGAAGGCTCAGAGGATTTTATTTTCCAATACAGTTTCCATTGTGTTCACGGGAAAAGATTTGTTTTGCTAAGCAGAGTATAAACAGAGCACTGTGGCAGATCCCTCTAAAAATTGGTTCAAGTCAATGCTGATCTGCTTTTCCCACATTCTTGCTGGAAAATATTTTTTCTGATTCCTCTGGCATCTCTCTAAACCTAAAGAATTACAAATGAAAGAAGCATTTGCCCCCCTGAGCTTCATGTGTGCCACATTCTGCTCCAGCAGCACTAAACTTCCCAAAGAGAAAGAGAAGAAATATTCGAGAATGGAGAGCTCTAGCTTCAGATTAAGAGGTTGGAATAATTTAGGATAATATAATTTAGTTTGTTTTGAATTACTTTAAAATCAGAAAGCCTGGGAGAAGCTCTCCATGTACCAGTTTCTGGTCACAGTCTATGTAAATCTGGAAGGGAGCCATCAGCTCGAGGAGAACTCTGCTGTACTTTCGTATTACTGAAAGCAGATGTGGGCTTAGGGCTCCAGCCAAAATTTCAGAGTAGGAAAAAAATGATCCGTCTTCGATTCCTCATCAGTCAGCAAGGATGGGATGAATCAATAGTGGTGCATTAGTGCTGGGGAGATGGCTTTCATGCCTGACATGTCTGATAGAGATGCTAGTTCAGTCTAGAAGTGATAAGGAAAGCAAACTCTTGCTGCCTGCGTGCAGCCGTGTGCCTGCTGCTCTCCTGGCTGGAAAACCTGCAGCTGCCTGGGCTCACGAGTGTTGGTCAGTGTGAGGCCCTGTGATTACAAAATGGTTTGTCAATGGTGACTTGGAGAAGCTCAGCTACACGTGGTTTGCACCACCCCTTTGTGCCACGCTGCTCCCAGGTCCTGTGTCCTCCTCAGAGCATCACTGAGCTCCAGGGGCCAGGCCCAGGAGCAGGAGGGGTTTGGGTCACACAGATGGGGCTGGGTTGTGACAAACAGGACTGTGGGGTGCACAGGGGTCCCACCCAGCAGTGCAATTGTTACAGTCAAGGTTGGCCCTGGCACAGGGTGCCCAGAGAAGCTGTGGCTGCCCCATCCCTGGAAGTGTCCAAGGCCAGGTTGGATGGGGCTTGGAGCAACCTGGGACAGTGGAAGGTGTCCCTGCCCATGGCAGGGGGTGGAATGAGATGATCTTTAAGATCCCCTCCAACCCAAACCATTCATTATGTGATTCTATGATTTATGGTGTGGTTTAAAATGGAGTCACAGTGAGCCTCAAACCCCTTTTCTACTAGCAGGAGGTGCAAGAACACCCTGAGTGCTGGGAATCCTCCCAATCCCCTCACTAAGGCATTGCCAGGCACAGATTTTATTTTATTATTTTAATGAAAAATAAACCCTCTCAGTAAGGAGGATTCTGCTCTTTCCCTCCTGCATTTTGGAGACACAACTGTGATTTGTTACGGCCCTTTTGTCTAGGGAAGATTTGCTCCTCAATGAGTGCTTTCTGGCTAATCTTTACTACTTCAAATTTCGTGGTAAGATCTTCTTCAGACAGAACTAGGTCGAGTATATTTCAATTGCCTCCTGTTCTTGAGATCACTTTGTCAGAGAGTCCTAAATAACACATTGCTTTATTCATAAACAGCCTGAGCGAGCCAGGATTTGCAGCAACGTTCAGGGCGTGACAGTGATGTGTTACTCTGTGCTTATCAAGGGGCTCCACTGCCTGAGCCACCAGCACAAAGAAGATATACTGAGGAATTATTTGGACCTCATTTATTTAATGAGCCGGCAGTAAAAAGGAAACCTCCAAACTCGCGATGGTTGAAAAGCAAATCGCGGCGCACGTTTTTCAAATCTGTAGAAGTCCAGGGCTCTTCATTGGGTGGAAATAAATGTGACCATCGGTTCATATATAAATTGCAGCTACATAAAGTGTGTGAAATTGCTGGGGGGATTTCTGTGAGCTGTGGAGGTGGTGATTTCTGACTGGGAGCAGAAATCTCACATATAATACCTGGGATTTGAACCCACAGAGGAGAATTTAAAAGATTAACAGTGATTCAAAGGCCAATAATCACGAAGAAAGAAAATGAGCAGTATTTTAGTTGTTGGTCTGACTCACTCCTACTCTAGCTAATAAAAAGACAATTTTTACAGCTTCTACCCTTCATGTTGTCTGGAGTTCTGGTTCCCTGCACATCAGAGCGAGCAGGTCTCTGGGCAGGGAGTCAAGAGACTGACTTATTTTTTTTTCTTATTTTCACTTCAGCTATGACTTGTAACTTGAGATTAGAAACATAATCACAGAATCCTGGAATGATTGGGGTTGGAAATGTCCCTAAATACAACCCCATTCCCACCCAGCCTGCAAAGAGCAGGGACACTTTCCACTGGACCAGGTTGCTGAGGGCCTCATCCCCATGTCTGTGTGATGCCTTTGCTGCTCCTCTCAGGAGAATCCAGGGGAGGTAATGGGGGCCAGTTATTTCCAGCTACATTTTCCAGAGCAAATGACACTCATCTCAAACTGAAAAAAAAGGTGTTGGCTTCCTCCAGCATGGTTTCATTCCTGTTTCTTGCTTTTCCCTCTCTGTCTCCACAGCTGTTGAGTCGCTGCATTCCTTGAATGACCAGATCTCCCATTTTATCGTCAAGAAGTCAAAAACCCTGGACGAGGATGAAGATGCCTTTTTGCCCAGTGAGAAGGAATCTCTGAAAAGTGCCATGATGCTGATGAGGCACCTCCTGATGGATGCACAGGTAGGAAATCAATGCACACACGTGTGTTAGGGTGTGAGGGAGGCACATTACACGGATCTGGAGGAGAAACCTGCATTTTTACATGCAATTTTAGCGGTGGAGAACATTAATTGCTGACTCTCCTTTAAAACCAATCTTGGCTTCTGAAATCTGCAGCTGTGGGAAGAACATCTCAGTGCACACAGAGTGTGCAGCTTGTGCTGGGGCTGAGCCTCAGATTCAGGGTTAAAAATGGCCCTTAATTTCAGGAGAAAATACAGCAGTGTACCCATTGATGGGAATACAGCAATAACACCATTGATGGGAATCCAGCGTCAGCACTACCAAAAGAAAATCATCTGTCCACTGAGCATCTGTGCTGAATGCCAGTTTTAGAAGCGCCAGACAACTGAGCTGTTGGTTTAGCCAAGCTCTAAAATGCCAGTTAAAAGTCATGAAATGATGTGCAGATGTTTCTTTGTGCCTTTGCTGCTTCAACAAAAAAAAAACCCTCTTTCTCTGTAGCTTTTGCTGCGTTGCAGTGTTTCCTTCAGCCTACAAAAAACGCCCTTTGAAATATTAATTGTATTTATCTTTTCATATTCCCTTTTGGTCTTTATTTGCAAAGCCTGGATGGAAAATGACAGCTTCTGTCAGAGGGCTCTTTTGAAACTGGATGGTCTCTTCTCTCTTCTACTCTGGCAAGCCCTAAAATCAGGCAAAGGAGGCCTGAGGCTGTCCTAAGGTCTTCTGAGCTCTCCAGGACTGGGGATGCCCCAGTTCTACTTCCATGTTCTCCCACATGGAGACTAGTGGTTATCTTATCTGCTTCTCTCACCTTCAAAACCTTTGATCCTGATGACTTTGGCTGGCAGGGATCCTGTTGCACGTGGGGATCCCTGCTGTTAGTGGCACACGTGTTTTAATATTGTGTGTTTGCACAAGGAGTCAGCCCAGGCTTTGGGGGCTGTGTAGTGCACAGGGAACAACAACTCCTGTTGCTCCTTGTCGTGCTCAGGGTTTCATTTCTGTGAGGATGGTGCTGATCTCACCTTGGCACATCTTTAGCCAAACCACCAGAGTTAATGCTGTTGAAGTGTCATGGAGAACTCAAGGGGTTAGACTGTGCTTTTGGTTCTGCTCCCACAGTGGGAATAAATTCTATGGATTCCCCTGCAGGTTGGAATAAAATCACAGAACCCTAGAATTCCACAGAATCCATGGAAATCCATGGAATCATCCCAGTCTGAGGCTCTGTACAGAGATAAGCTGAAATCCAGTGCTTGGCCCTTTTACTCCCCTCTCCTGGCATGGAGCTGGTTTTGACTGGTGGATAATTTGAGGAGAGAGCATCCAGCTTGAAATTTTGGGCAGAAAGTTTGGGTTGAAAGGGACCTTAAAGCTCATCCCATTTCACCCCCTACCCTGGGCAGGGACACTTTCCACTAGACCAGGTTGTTCCAAGTCCCATCCAACCCCGTACAAGTTCCAGATATTTGGAATACCTCTGGGGAGCCAGGCATGGGAGCAGGCAGATGCTTACAGGTGTCTGCATGTGACAGATAAAAATAAATATGGGGCAAAAAGGCACCTATTGATAATCCCCTTGTGCAGGAATTCTATTTTTAGCACCCAAGAATTGCTTTCCTACTTATCAGCTGTCCTGAATGCATATTAATTGGTGCCTGTGATAGAGAGACTGATTAGGAAATGCTAAGAACAATGGGGAAATGTCAAGTGCTCCTGTTATCCTCATGATGCGCCTGGATCCCTTCCCAGAAAGGACAGGATGTTTTCTTGCCCGGGATTTTCAGGCTGGAAGGATGACAAGGTGAGAAGTAGTAGTGGTGAGTAGAAGGGTGGAAATAAACAGGTGATAAAAAAAAAAAAAAACAAAAACCAACCAACCAAACAACAACAACAAAAAAAAACAATAAAACAAATCCTCTGAGGTATGAAAGAAACATGAGGCTGGCAGGAATATCAACAGGAATATCCCCACCAGTGTGTGAATATAAACACGTGAATATATAACCCTGACTGCAGAGTGCCCTGTGGCTCTAATCACACAGGGGGAAAAAATATCACCAATGCAATTATTTCCCTTCTCTTCCCTTCTCCCTTTGCTTCCCAGTTAGTGGTTTTATGGGAAGACGGAGCCCTGAAGCTCTAAACAGTATCGACTGTGTGAGGCTCTGTACAAAGATAAGCTGAAATCCAGTGCTTGGCACTTTGACTCCTCTCTCTTGCCATGGACCTGAGTTTGACTGGTGGATAATTTGGGGAGAGAACATCCAACTTGAAATTTTGGGCAGAAATCAGCCGGACTGCTAAGCCAGCAGGAGTGACTGGTCAGAGGGGACAGTTGATGGGCGTTTCTCACTTCTCTGCCACGATTAATTTGCTTTGGAAAGGCAGGGATGATGTGGGGGTGATGCCTCGTGCCTGCTGCCCTCCTGGTTTGGAGAGAAATTGGACACACTTTTGGAACTCTGCTTGGACACTCACCAGGAGATGTTGCTGAAACAAAGGTTTCGGGTCCACCATTGATCTAGCTTTGATCATGAGTCAATTTTTGGTTTAAGATGAATCAGTGAATCAACACACGGAGTTTTCCCCTTCGGAAAACACCGTGAGGGCTTTTAGAGGAGGCTGTGCTGGGGGCCATGTGCATCTGCCTGTGAAGGAGCAGGTCCCTGCTCTCCCAGCAAGGTGCCACCGAGGGCACAAAGGACAAGGATGCTCATCAGAGTGGAGAAGAGGCACCAGGGAGCCTGCCTGGGGTTTCACAGCTGGATTTTCTGATAGTTAGAAGGTGGACTCTGTGCCCCTGAGCATCAGCCCAGTCCCTTCATATATTAGGCCATATTTATTTCACCCAAGGCTGCTTGGAAGAGCCTCTTTTCTTAAGTTATTCCACTTTTCGCAGATTTTAATGCCTCAGTTTTGTGGTAGTCATGTACAAGCTACTGTGGCAGTGGTGACTGTGGCTTTATAGGGAAAATTGGAGGCCACTTCTTGGTAAGTACAGCATGGAGAAACGGCTGTTGAGTGGGGAGAAAAAATTCTTCCCATGCAAATGGGTTTTCTCCGTGGAGAATGGGGCACATTCTGCACTCCTCCTGGTTAGGGAAATGGCATCGGTGGCAGATGAGGTGGCACTGGGGGGAGAGTGGTGCTGGCAGCCGTGGTGTGGGCTGGCTGAGGGGCTGCTGATCCATCAGTCCCGTCAGCAGTGTTAAACTGCACACAGGGAGAGGTAATAAGCTGTGTGGAGTCTCTCAGCAATAGGCTGTCAGCTCAAATTCAGCCCAGGGAAGACAGTGATTTAATGAAAGTCATTACAATCCGCAGGATCTGTTGACCCCGGCGCTCTCCGTCCCTTCCACGCCCTGGATAGGATTTCCTCCTCGCAAAAAAAAAAAAAACCCCATGGTCAGCACAGCGTTTGTGCTCTGGCTGCTGGGCTGACAGCTCTGGGGAAGGAGCATCGCCCTCCCTGCGGGTCAGGGCTGCAGCTTTGTGCCCAAATCTCTCATTCCTGCTCTGTGTCCCGGGATTGCAACGCATTCCCGACATCGGGCAGCACCTTCACTCCCGGGAGGTGCTCCAAAAATGCGAATTGTGCCGCCCGAACGAAAAGGTTGTGCCGAGATGATGCATAACAGCAGGCGGGGAGGGAAAGGTGCGTTTATTCCCCGTGACTCGTCCCATCCTCCGCCCGGTGTCGGGGTGAATAAACAATTCCACCGCCGCCTGACAAGCCCCGTGCACGGCGCCGTGGCGGGGACACGGCAGCCTGTGATAGATTGTCACTGTTGTCAATCACTTCTGACAGTCCTATTATGCTCAGAAAGGATGTTTGCTCTGTGCCTGTTGTTTTATAATCCTCAGAGGTGGAATTTTATAGCCTAGCGGGTTTTTTTTTTTTCCCCCTCAGACATTTCCCTAAGCAGGATTTATTGCTTCTGAGACACGCGTGACGTGAATCCGTTACGCCTTCAAACTTTAAATCGCCCCCCCCAGCTTTGCCTACGCTACTTTTTGACTTGTTTTTCTTGAGTTTCTGATTGCAATTGGGAGAGACTGGACTGGCGTGGAGCAGGAGGTGCACAGGGGCTGGGTCGTGTGCATCAGCTCTAATCCAGCTGTTTCCAAAGGAATTTGTCCAAAGAACAGAAAAGGTGCACCCAGGCACCAGCCCTAAATGTGGGGAAATGGTCTCTTATATTAGCACATGACATTTTGCTGGATGCCTGTCCCTCAAAAGCCAAGCTTGCAGGGAGTTCAGTCCACTTAGTTCCTTCCATGGAGTGTTTAATTGACTTCAAGTGGATTTGAAGCCCTTGGGGAGAAATGCCATCTCTTCAGGGCCCTTCCCAGCAGTGTTGTGATTGTCCTCAGGTGTTGTTCTGGAGGGAATGAAAGGGCATCAAAACCATCTCAGGGTTTGCATTGGACTTCTCGAATGAGATCATACCACAAACGATGGCTTAAGAACAAGATCAGCTTTGTGGGGCATCTGGCTTAGATTCACTTGGATTCCAGTTGCTGCCTAGGCATGAGAGTGTGGGGGTATTGAGATATTCAGCTGCTTCTCTGCTGGGGAGCTCATTTATTTCTTAGGTAAAGACAGAAAATCAACCTGGTGGTGCTTCTAACCTAAGCTGTTAACAAAATAGTGTTCTCATCGCCCAAAAATCATAGGGGAAAGAACACTTTCATTCACATTTAGAAGTATTTTTTTCTTTAAGATATGGTGTTGTAGGTTTGTGGGGGGGTTTTGTTTGTTTGGGGGTTTTTTGGGTTTTTTTGGGTTTTGTGGGGTTTTTTTGGTGTGGTTTTTTGATTGGTTTGGACCTTTTTTTTTCCTTTACTCTGAATCAAACAGCTTCAGTCCTCACCAACTCCTGGGACAAACTTTTAGCAGGTGTCTGCCAGGACAGATCTGCAGATGAAGTTAATGCCAGTTTGGACAGAGGATATTGCCTTGTTTTTCTTTGGAAAATATCTGAGTATTAGAGCTGTCACCACCTTAAGCCTTTTAAGCCTGACACTGATACCTGTAAATAAATCATTTAAGGTTAAAGTCTTTCAGTTTATGGAAAAAAGCAAAACCTACTTGGCATGACTTACATTTAGCCATTCAACATCCCACCAGCTGTTGGGCTTTGGGGTTTTTTTGGTACTACCCTCCATTTCTAACAAGACAAAACAATAATTTCTCAAGCCCTTTTACATTAAAATCTTTTCTCCAGTGGTCCCTGTTGCCTTCCCAAGCAGCCTGTTGTGGAGACAGCCGCGATAATTGCTGCAGAACTGGTAGCAGAGCAGTGCTATTTCCCCAACTGACCTTTAAAAATAGTTCTCCTTCTCTGCAGAGGGCTGTTGTGCAAAACCAGCCATGTTGTTGGAATACTTTGTTTGTTACTCGAACGTTTCTCACCATCTGTTCTTCAGACTTCCAGCAGAACTTCAGGAGCAACGCCCCGTGACCTTCATTTTCACACGAGTGGGTCCTATCAGCATCAACAGGAAGAGCAGGGGAAGGAGGATTTGCTCTGTGTTTCAATGAACCAAAATTATTAGAGTTCTGAAAGGGCCCTTGCCACGCCGACGTGTTTCGAGGGCTGCAGAAAGGGAAATGATGCGAATTCTGTTATGGAATATTATAAAAATGCGGCTGTAAATTGGTCTTCTCGTATCTTGGTGTCCATTTGTCTCATCCTGCACAATCCATGAGCTGGTTTGGCTTGGAAAGCAGCTTCATTTCAAGTCAGGGTGTATCTAGAGGAAAGCCCAAAGAACAAACTTGCTGCTCTGTATGCTGTACTTTTTTTTTACATTAATCTTGCTGTCCCATTTCCATAAGAAGCAATCTTCTTGGCTGCTTCAAGCCAGCAGCACATCTTCTCATGATCTCACTAGGCCTGAAAGGGAGCACAAAACACTGACTTGTGTTGAAGGAGGAGAAGATAAAAGGCAGAAGCTCTGAAGCTTCATCAAGGACCTCATTGTGTCTAATGACATTATTCACATGTATTGCACAGCCCGGCTTGTGGTGCTTGTCCCTAAACAGGTACCTGACAACCTGCTGCCTCTTCCATGGCCTGGGAGAGGAGGGAAAGCTCATTTGTGGGCTGTCTCTATTAATTCATTTTATTTGGAGAATGGTGTTCTCTGTGATGAGGGATCAGAGGCACCTCTAACTCAGGTGAGCTGAAATGTGCTGCTCTCTGCACCAGCCCAGCTCTGCACATCCTCAGTGACCCACAGGTGGTGGGTCCCATCCTGCTTGGTGGTCAGGCCTGATCCAAAACCCATGAATCTTCCGAGCCGAGACTCAGGATAAGGATGTTTGCAGAATGACTGTAAAAATGAGGGTTGCACCCTTGGGGAAAGATCAGTTCCTTATTTTTTTGGGGGAGAGATTCAGGATGAATTTATGAAGCTTTTGCCCTCTGAGACAGTCTGTGCTTTTCCCACCCCTCATGGGGTCAAACCTGAGCTGGAACCGTGCAAAGGATGGATTCTGTTGCCTACCATCACTGCAAAGGAATACTTATATCACTAAATAATGGTGCTGAACCCCCAAATTACATTTGCTGTAAGGCTGGTCCTGGTGGTAACTCACTGGCTGCAAGGTGGCTCAGCACGGTGACATCAGGTCGGTTCTGATTTCATTCTCATTCTCTCTTACTTTGCTCTCCTTTGGAGCTGGGGAAAAAAGCTTGTTATTCTGAATTAGGTTTGATATTGCTGTTGAAGGCTCAGAAATGCTTTCAATATTTGCAACCCTGCAAGAGTAGAAGACTAAAAAAATACTAAATAAATCACATGTACAGAGAGGAGAGCATAACACCACCTTTAAAGGGTGCAGAGGCAAGGCTCTCAGCAGGTTTCTTGTTTGTTTAGTTGCTCATAAGTTAGTGTTGACTTTTATGTTTTTGTGATGGTGTGGAGGTCAGTAGGAGAGGATGGCCATGCCAGTGGAGAGGTCAAGCTGGGGGTTGTACAGCAGCAACTCAGCACTCAGAGAGAGGGAAATAAAGATACACATGTATATCTTTTTATATAAGTGTGTGTGTATAGACAAGGGTATAGCACCTGAGACAACCTGATGGACACCTTGCTTCGATTCAGAGGGGAACCAGAACTGATTAAAAGAGAGAAAACGCATAAAGAAGGCCAGATCTCTGCAGGCAGATCTCTGCAGATCCTGGATGTTGCCAATTGAATTCATATCCAGGTAATTCCAAAATTCCAGTTGCTGTGATCCCTTCACAAAAGGCCCTCACACCTCTGAGCAGGTGGCCCAGGACAGAGTGTTTCATTTGCAGGGTCCTGCTGAACACCAGAGAAGAGGTGACAATTTTGTCTCACTTAGAACACGATGTGTATTCATGAGTCGGGGGGTGTGCAAAAGCTCTGCAAGCTTTAATTGGAGTTCATGAGAGAGGAACGATGAGTATCTTCATAAATGTAGAAGAAGCAATTAGGGGAGACCAGAATGTATTTGCTATCGCAGCAGTTTATCAGCAATGCAGATTTTTCAGTTAATAACAGGAGAAAACCCCAATTGTGCAGCCAGCAAATGAGACAGAAAATCCCAGTTAGCCTCGCTCGGCGCTCGGAAAGCACAAGATGTGAAGACTCAGGAAAACGTGTTCTCTTCCCTCAACGTGTTTTCTCCTTCCTGGAGAGTTCTCCTGCTCTTCTACTTACCAAATGAGCTAAAGCACCTCACCTCAGCTCAAAGTGAGCTACAGCTGCACCGTGGTGCTGGACCAAGCCACTGGGAAGCCCAAGAGCTCCATCCCAAAGCAAATCCTTCTCCTGACTCAGCTGCAAACTTCCCCTCTAACCTGTGAGCTCAGGGGTCACCAGGCTGAGCCCAGCAGGAGGTGGGAGCCAGCCGAGCTTTACATTTATATTTTTGTCTCAGAAAAACCAATAAATATTTAATGGCTCTGCGAGACAGGGCGAGCGTTTGCGTTCTCTCCCCATATATCAACAGTTGCTTTAAGCACTTGCTTGATAAAAATTAAGCTGTTTCCTCCAGATTCCTGCCTCAGATGCTGGGTAGGGAGCTAATTTTGTAAGCAAAAGCTGTCTTGTTTCGGAAAACAAATTCAAATGGAAGAGCTGGTTTTTGAAAGTGAATGCTGGGCCGCTATTCCTGCAGAAATATTCCAAACAGCCTCGTGAGTTAACCCTGGCAACAGATCTTGTCCAGATGTAGCAATCCTTCATGCTTTAACTCCTTCTGGGCTGCAGGCTTAGCTCCTTCCTAGGAAAGCATCCATGCTAAATACATTCCATTCAATTTCATTTGCATGGAGGTGAATTCACTGGTTGCAAGACCCTGTCACTACTTCAGGTCTGCTCTTCCTTCGGGGAAAAGGTGTCTTTTATCCTTTGCACAAATTTAAGGATGTTGTTTAATTCCCATCTTCCTCATTTATCTGTGAGTTGGGAATAATATTCGCCTGCTTCACAGTGATGGTGCGAGGCTCTTCATTCATTAATGTGTAAAAGCTTTGAGATCCTCAGGATGAAAATTGCTTTAAAAGACGCTGTTAATGCTAAACATCAAGTAATGCACCTTGGTATAGCAATAATTGGTGCCATCATTCCTGCCCAACTCTTCCATGAATTAAAAGGCTTTGAATGGGAACTGGAACCACGAATGGGATTGGGACCAATTAACACGTATTCATATGTCAGTTTTTATATCCTTAGCATTCCTGTCATGGGACTCTTGGGAAAATCTCCATGGATTTTAATGGTGCGATGTCAGAATTCAGCCCCAGACGTGTTTGTGGGATAATTGCCGGATAACCTGCGTTCTTCTGGTAACTTGGTTGCTTAGTGATTGAGCTAAAAAGCAAAAGTATGCTGGTTCAATATTAACATAAAGGGAATTAGCCACCCTTTCTGTGAGTTAAATGCTACAGGAAAATTCTCATTATAAGGAAACCATGATATTTTTTTTTCTTTTGATATATAGATTTAATTAAGTATTTTGTTGATAGTTTTTGACCTGCTATCTGTATTTAACCTCCACTCCAGTATGTGGAGACTGGCTTTTATGGAAAAGCCAATAATTTGCTGCACACTCACCCAACTTATACCTATATTAGATTTCAAGCACACAGCACTCATCCTCCTAAATGGAGAGGCTCTGGACATGCATCCCAAGTAAATAAAGAGCTCACATGAAGAAACTGCCCTGATCTTTCAAAGATATCATCATTATTTCTGTGGAAGAGGAAAGCACCGAATGACGTGTGGGATGGAGCCAGGAACAAAGGACTCTGTGAATCAACACCATGAGAAAGCTGGTGGCCAGTGAGGTGTGGATTTACAGCGAATTGTTCCCCACTTGGGAGCAGCCTCTTGCTCCTGGCTGGGAGTGAACTGTGTGCTGTGAACGTTGCTGGTGCCACATGGGGGAGATGTTGAAGAAGAGCTGGATCGCTCCACTCCAGCACAGCGACTTGCCAGGGAAGAGCAGCCCGAGGGGTTTAGGAGCCTAATTCCTTTCAGTTTCCCTCCCATACGATACGTATATAAATATCCTGTCTAAAAGAGATCCGTGCAAACCACTTGAAAAATTATCCCTCTTGGCTTCAGGGCACATCCAACATCTTCCAGTTGCCGAAAGTGCTTTTATAAGCGAGGCCATGAAGTGATCAAGGAAGATGAAATAAGAAGTCACGCAGCCCCTTGTGTTGGCACCACTGCAGCTCTTGCCCTCTTGCTGGGCAAGCTGGGTTTGGGAAGGGATGGTTTGGGAGGAGCTGAGGGAGGCTGGCTGGCATGGGGAGCACTTGGCAGGATTTCTTGCTGCTGCTCCCTAATACCCAAAAAAATAAGGATAAGCTGATACAAGTAGCGTGTGATTCACTGAAGCCCACTGGCCATCTTCCTTGTTTCTTCTTAGAATAATACTTGTCACACTGCGAATTAGCGGTTAATGCTTATTTATGCATGAGAAATCTCCACAGAAATGGCTATAGAGAGAGTATCTGTACTGTGTGAAAGCCAAAAAAAGTAAGATTGAGTTTTTGAATTACCTTTCCAATATATATATA
>VXBN01017363.1:1658-20881 GCA_013397395.1 Sinosuthora webbiana
AAAAAAAAAAAAAACAAAACAAAACATAAGGGGGAATGCAGGTTTCACCCTGCACACGGTCGATTGACAAAGCTTTATATATCATCAAGCACCTCATGGTGCCACAGAATTAATAACCCTGTCCTGTCATGTTGAAAGATGGAGACCGTGACCAAATGAAAGGCATGAACCATGGAGTGACTCAGATGCAGACGACGCGAGTGTTCACTCCAATGGTCCTTCAACAAGACTGAACATTGTTCATTTTTCTTTTTCCTATTTCTTTTTTCCTAACGCAAAAAGGGTGACATGTCGTCCTGATTCTTTAGCCTTCTGATGACTGTTAACATATTTCTAGTGGAGTCTCTCATGAATGTAACATAAACAAGTAGATTGTTTTCATTCCAGTCTGTGATGGACTGGTGAACTGACCACTAGGGTCAGAAAGGTGCTCCTCTCATCTACCAATCCTTGATCAAATTCCAAATCCTATTTAAATTGTAAATGATAATAAACTCTCTCTTTCTCTGCTCACCTCTGAACCTGAGTGAGTGTGGTTCTTTCGTGTCCCTACGGGAGACACAGCATGAGCAACATAAGTTGATTTCCCAGAAAGAATTTTAGGAACTTTCCCATAACGGAGCCTTTTAGACACTTTCTTGCTTCCAAGTAAGTGCTAGAGGTGGCCTTTCTTCAGCCCTGTTTTCCTAATTCTGTGATCCCTTTCTGTCACATCACTCCAGGTGTTTTCACATCACTCCAGTCCTTTCCATCACTTCCACAAGGGTTTCTGGTAATTTTCGCCTTCCACATCATTGCTAGTTTAAAGCCCTCCTTATCAGGTCAGCAAGTTGGGTGGCAAGGATGCCCAGAAAACAGCTTGAGAGCTGGCTGCTGGCCAGTTCTTTGAAGCTTTGAATTTGTCCTTTCACTGAAGAGTAAGAATATTGTTCACATGAAAGGGATGTACATGGACTTTGAACAAAACAAAACAATTTCTGCAAATACTAGAAAAGCTGTTACTTAAGCGTGCCCATATTTACATGTTAAAAAATGAGACAAAATGTGAACCTTTGTCAACCACAAACTATTAAAATGAAACAATGAATGATCTAACTTCTGAAAGTAAATATTAATATTTTTCTGTCATGCAAGTCTTTAATGTGTTTCAGGTTTGTTTATGAATATAATTCTATTATGAAAGTTATTTTTTTTTTTTTTTAATCTTCTTCAATTTCTTTCTCCACACCGTGGCAGACTTAAATATCTATGGCTTTTATTTTATTGTTGCTACCTTGTTGTCAGCAGAAGCATCACCAAAAGTTTGAGAGGATGAAGGCCATCTGCATTCTGCTCCTGCCAGTGAGAACTGTAGTCAGGTCAGGGAGGCCACAACATAAAAAAAAATTATATATAGTTGGGAACATTGTGCTAATCAAATAAGGAAGTGAACTGCCCATCTACATAAAGCAGAAGTCAAGCTCCATCTCAGTATCTCAGAAGAAGTTTGGGAACTCCCATTTCATTTTCTAGTTTATGTAACTGTTTCATTGAAATAATTATTACTTTACCTTGCACACAGTGGTTTTGTAGCTAATGGCAAATAGAGCTCTGTGAGGACATTGTATTGTCATTATGTCGTTGTATTAAGCACTTGTGTCATTAAGAAATCTCTAGCCCTTACCTTCAGAGCATTTTTTCAAAGGCAGAAATTAAATAATTAATAATTAAGTTAATTATAATAATTAAAAATTAAATAATAATTAAACTGTTACCACCATTTTTCTAGATTCTGCATTAACATCATTCTCAGGAACCTGATTAACAGTCCCATACAAGTTTCCAGAACCCAGTGTTCACAGTGCAATTGATCTCTTACAAGGATTTTGTTATTAGTTTCATTACTCCCATCCTTAAGAAAGACTACCTTCATGGGATAAATTTCAGGCAAGAAATATATAGAATCTCTGGACACAGAGGTTCCAGACTGTGAGATGGACTCAAACCTTCAGCTTTCTCTGGCCAGTCAAGTACACGTGGCCATCATGCAATTCATTCCATGTCCAGGTAAGTACTTACATATAGGACAGGTATTAATACTTCTTCTAGGATTGCCAATCATTGAGTAGTGGCGCCTTGAAGAACAAAACTATCTTCAAACCTGGCCACAAAACTCAGACTAGTTTTTAATGATCATTCAGATAGTTTAGTGGCCATAGTTAAAGAAATAAAAAGTGCACATTGTTTAGTGGCCATAGAGAAATAAAAGTGGCATGTTACATCCAGCCTGTGGGTGAACTCATGCTACATCTGCACAGCACACAGGCAACAGAACCTCATGCAGAAAGGTAGTGTGTGGCCTTGTGCCTCTCTATCCGAAGGCACATTATAAATCATAGTAGCTCCATTCAGAGCAAAAGACTTCCAGTAGTGTAAATGGAAGATTAACCAGCACCTTTTGATCTAAAAAACACATCCTGAAAATCATGTAGCTTGGCGTGAAGATTGCACTACATCTCAAAGTTTGGAAAGGGGCATATTTCTTGAAGAACTCCAAATCAGAGCAACATAAGTTGTGCACGTGGGAAACCATGCACTGGATGCTCTTCACTGGGTCTACTTAATTATTGGTCACTTTGGTGGAGGAGACTCCAGGTTTATGGGTGAACTAGGACAGCGGGAACAGGCAGGTTTGGACCACAAGGCACACCAGTGAGCACGGTGGGTGGTGGCTGCGGGCCGGTCGAGTCCCCCAGGCCGTGCTGCCCTCTGTGCTCTCTGCCCGGGCTGGACGGTGACCGGACACTTCCCCGTTCCCCGGCAACCTCCTGTGTCTGGCCAGCAAGAGGATGAGGAGAAGGAGAAGGAGAAGGAGAAGGAGAAGGAAGGAGAAGGAGAAGGAGAAGGAGAAGGAGAAGGAGAAGGAGAAGGAGAAGGAGGAGAAGGAGAAGGAGAAGGAGAAGGAGAAGGAGGAGAAGGAGAAGGGCAGGCTTGCCGTGGTCTGCCCGTGCTCCCCCCAGCTGCCCGCCTGTAGCCGGGCAAGACCACAGAAGAGGGAGGTCGGGGCCTTGGAGTGCCAGCACTGCCTGCCTCAGCGCAGCACAGCTCAGCAGGACAGGTCCGGACACACACCCTCCCCGCCCGCGGTGCTGCTTCGCTCATCTGCAGCCCTGTAGAGGCCTCTCCAAATGGGCCCTCTGCCTCGCACTGTCACTGCTGGGAGAGAAAGCACCTGGTGCCTGGCAATACAGCTGTTATTCTTTTCCCTGAGAGTGATTTTCCCTCTTCAGGGAGAAAGGATCTCTGAAAACTTCTACATGGTACCAAAAGTAGGAAGGGTGCATGAATCCTGTGTTATCAGATAGTTACGGGGTTTTTCTTTGGGAAATTACTGGAAGAATAGTGTTTTGACAAATTAAATAAAAATCCTAGACCACGAAATTTTTCAAATGGATCCTCATTCTTCCACTGTGTCCACTTTCATATCACGTTTCTCAGTGCTACCAAAACATGTAGCACCCTATCTTAATCTCAATTTAAAGTTAAATTAAAGTTATTTTATCAGGCACCCTGAAAACTAAAACTTGTGTTGCAAAGAAGTGAAACACCCTGAGACACTCTCTACCTAATTAATGTGTAGGAAACTCAGGCTCAAATTTTGGACACTGGGCTGCAGCTGGGTACAAAATGTCTGCTCTGGTATCTTCCTCTGAGACCACCTGCAGGTGAGGCTGTAGTGACAGCATAGCGCTCCTGACATTCCATGGCATCATTAGTGCGGTGGAGAAGATCTTAAAAAAACCTCAATAACCTCAAAGCAAAAGCATTTGTATATATCTACATATATGTGTAAAGGTAGTCTCAAACAACTGAGCTCAGTGCACTCATAGCTTCTGTGACTTCTGAGAGCATAAGAATATTTTTACTGGTGAGGACCAAAGGTCTGTCTGTGTGGTTTCTAATACTAGCAATTGAGTTGATTCCCAGGAAACAGTGAGAACAGAACAACCATATATGACACATCTCCTGACTGTTCTTCTAATCTCTGGCTTTTTTTAGCTCAGGGGATTTTCTCTAGCTCATGTGGTTTGGCTATTTAGCAGCCCTCAGTAGACCTGACTTCCAAGTGCTTGTCTGATCTGTCCTTGAACTTGTATAACCCTTTCGCACACAGAAGAGTCTAAGTCTGTGTTTATACTGTTAAACTAAACAGAGCCAGTTCTCAAGTCCAAGCCTTGTCTTTTGGTTCTTGATACTGTCAAATTGTGAGTAAAGGCTGTGGCACAGGTTGATCATTACTCTGCCCAAAGACTAGGTAGTCTGAAACATCAACACACAGAACACTCACTGGGTGTCCCTCCTGTCTGGAGCAGCAAGGCAATTGCCCACTGGGACCATTTCTGAATCTAATCTCAATGAGGCTCTGTGTTTACATGGTGATCTGAAGGAGATATATTTGGCAGTTTGGAGGTGGCTACTCTGCTTGAAGGGATAGGAAAACTTAGCACTGCAGATGTAAATCTTGTCATACTACTTAATCCCAGGGCCAGAGAATGGTTTTACTTTCTAGCACTGGTATAGCTAGGAGACTGGCATCATCTTTTAAGCCACAAAGATTCTCTTGCTCTAGAACCAGGAACAGAATATTTTGTCTTGAAAGAATACACATATTAT
Organism: Sinosuthora webbiana; assembly: GCA_013397395.1. NCBI lineage: Eukaryota > Metazoa > Chordata > Aves > Passeriformes > Sylviidae > Sinosuthora > Sinosuthora webbiana. The sequence continues at coordinate 6,312 of VXBN01017363.1, forward strand.
GAGGATCCCAGAAGTTTTCACTGTATCCCAGAGGCTGGTTCTCTTGATTCTTTAAGGTAAATAAGAATAATTTCTTAATCTTAGTAACAAGCCCTTCCTGTTAAGTAATGAAATGAAATTGTTAGGGGCTCTAGTGCAAGGAAGGAGTGAGGTATCCTGCTCAGCTTTGTTGGTGCTTCTCCTTGCAATAATACTTAGCATCTAAGCCTCCAGTACCCTTAACTTTACTCTTGCAGTCCCCTGTGTGCGTCCTCAAATAGAGGGTTTAGAGAAGCAATCACTTAGCTTTCCTGTTGCATTTTTTTATTGTTTCATTAATCTAATGTTAATAAAATACATAGGCCTACTTCATACCTTGAAGAGATTGAGACTATGGGTGGAGACTCATATCTTTACAAAAGAAAGGAACCATCACAGCACTTGTGTCTGGGTGGTACAGGAAGTGTCCTGTAGGAACCTGGAATCCCAGTGGCACAGAGCAAGTGCCACATATGGTAACATCTCTGCTTTACTAAATGGCTTTAACATGAGATCACATCAAGAGTCAGAAAAAACCTCATGGTATGCATGCAGTGTTTTTTCAATGTTATGATGTGCCAACAAAGATGCCAGTCAGCTTTTTGCTACATAGATGCTCCTTAACTAAAATCTGAACCTTGTTGACCAGCAGCACGGACCCCATCTGGCTTCATGCTGCCATCAAATACTATATCTTTATGCCTATCAGTGAAAGACTGTGCAAACAGAAGCCAGCCTATGACACTGTGCTAGTGTAATAAGACAGTATTTTTGTTTAATAAATAATTTCACACATTGTGGCCAATATAATTTTACTAAAGAGAAACCCTGCTGTGGTCACAGCCATGGTGACAGAAGGCAGCTTTTGTCAATTCAGGTTAAGTTTTGACAGAGCTTGTGTAATTACACTAGCAGAAAAATTCTGTTCTGTGTTGAAGCATTTTTAAAAATACATATATATATACCTACCTACCTATATTTATATATATATAAACTGAAGATGCAGTTTGACATTGCAGTCCCCCTGGCCATAAAACCTCCTCATGAAGTTCCTACCCGACCACGCCCAGCACAGATTACTTCCCCTCACAGCTGTGCTATTGAAAATGCCAGCAGCCCACCATGTAAACAGTACAGCTGCTTTGACTGAAGCTGATTGCCTAGATAGTCTAATGCCCCCGATCTAGTTGAGCAAGATAGTTTCACTAAACCATTTTGTAGTGAGAACAAACAATTGCATCTGTGCTTCTGACCTACTGACAAACTGCTCTGCTCATATAGAAACAATACCTTGCTAAGAAATAAGTCCATTTTCATATAAGGACTTTGTGTACAGGTGTACACAAAATTTACCCTCTGATTTAGAGTTTGGAGGACTCTAAAAATAGTGTACCATGGACAACCTCTTTAATTTCTCTTCCTTCTGCTATTTGTAGGAAGCCCATGGCAAGGATTGTCTCTTTTCTTACGTTATACATGTACCCAACAAACCCAGGCTGCCTGGTTCAATTTCAGAACTCACTGTTATTGTTATGGGAATAATAATGTTGTTAAGGGAATAATAATAATAGTTATTATTCCCATAACATATTTTTATGGGAATAATAAATATTACAATATCATGTACCTGGGATGATAAGATTAGGTTGAGCAAATTGCCTTCCTTTTAAATCTCTCTCTTGTTTACATGGAAATCATGACAGACTTGTTAAAATAATCTTATATTTTGGATTATGCAATTTGGAAATAAAAGATCCAAGGGTCCAAATTTTGGTGCAAGTATGAAAACAAAATGGTGCATAAATTCTTTTGGTAGAGTCAGTTGTCTTTTTCTAATGATGTTTGTGGGCAGGAGCTCTGGAGCTTGTGGTAGCAGCAACAATAAAGCATAAAGAAGGTACTTTTGCAAATGCCATTTTATTTATCCTATTCTAAAGAATCCATGGACAAGAAACTCTGAGAGTTTCATTGTAATTACATCGATTACAAATAAGCTGGTCTAAGCAGCAAATGCTGACTTTTCACAGCTTCTTTTTTTTTAATGGAGTAGCTGTTCAAACATGATGTAGATAATAGGTGTTACTAACCAATTTCATGTGCACATTGAGTTAGAAGTTCATGGTTTTTTTCTTTACAAAATATTGTTATTCTCTCCAGAAATTTCACATGCAGTTGTATTCAAAGTCCAATAGCCATCATCGAATCCAAAATATATGAAACGAACGGCCTTAATATTAAAGAATTTCTAAAGAATTCAATATTTTGCCAGCTATTTATAGGCTTAAGCAGCAGAGAGATTGTTTAAAATTGGATCTTAGTGGGCCAACTCAGGGTGAATTTTTTTTTTTTAATTTATGTAATGTGGCCATAAAATTGTCCACTCATCTCTATTTATGCCATATTTTGTTGATATCCGGCCTAAAATCATTAACTTGCGTGAATTTCAGACCTGTGGCAATTTGATCAGAAATCTTTCTAAATATCATTCTGTATTTAGAAACATTGGAATGGGCTCAGACCTATCCACTTTCTTTGACTAAGAGAAAAGGGAAAGGCACAGCCTAGCAGGAGCCTAGCGAAGCCTGATCCCCCATCAAACAAATGTTTAAGTACTGATGCACTGTGGCAAGGAGGGGGCTGATTTCATAAAAGGAGTTAATGGGCTCTAGGGAAAAAAACATATAGTCTTTAAGACATGAAAATTAGTCACTCTTGAGTAGCTGATTATTTGGTAGAACGTTAATTGGATTTGTGGCCTAGTGGTTTTTTGGCTGGCTGATGATTCTTATTTCTGAGGCCCATGGAACCAAATCTTTTATTCTTTTGGATTTTTCCATACACTCCTGAAAAATGCAGAAAATACAACTTTGAAAGAGTCTTTCCTTCCACTCACTGTATCTAGTGTTTCCATCCAGATGTCTCCTTAAATTGTTGTCTGTCGTTTAGGCTGCTTGTTTTGCTTCTGAGCACATGCAAAACCCTACTCCAGCATTGCCCAACCCATGCGTTTGTGTTAAGCTCCAGAGAAATCCCTCCACCCACACAGCTAAGCATCTGTTCAGCCATGCACGTGGCCTGTGTTTTGGGCGGTCGTTCCCTACTACACCAACAGTTTTGTTGAATAAGGAAATTTAACTGCTCCTGGTGTGAACCCTGACAGAGGGTAACTGCTGCACTCAGCAACTTTAGCTACATTTCATTCAGTGTTAATAGTATTTTCCATTGTAAGTAATGCAAGGATTATTTGATTTCTAATGCTTCAGCTTGTTAGTGGTCTTTTATAACAATGGAAATAAATGATACTATAAGTTTAATCCAACTCCCATTTGTTTGGAGTACTATAAGCCTCTATTCTGTACTGAACTATTGCAGTGTATAAACAGTATTTATAGTATCTAATTTTTGCTATTTAAATTTGTATGTTATTTAGAGGGCTGTAGTACAATAAATTAAGGAAGGCACAGTTACAATCTAGCAATCAGTATTATAGTATATCATAATTGAGTGAAAAGTATTGCACCACATGGAAATAATAATGCCTCCAGAAGACATAAAATATTGCCTTCATCTTACTACTACTAGCATATTTTTAATGCATCATTGAAAATCATGGTGTTGCTTTTGAAAGTGCAAAATCCACAATTTAACAAATTATTTCCAAATGTAGATTTCTTCTAAGAACATTTTGTTATTGTATCATCTGGTATTGCCACATCTTGTAGATCCCACAACATAGGACAACAGATGACTTAGTTCAAATGATTCTCTATTGTTTTTGATATTTTTAACATTCCAAGGAGGGAGCTGAGTGGTATTTATATGTTTAATAATTTCCAGATTTTTGAGCTGCTAGTCTGTTCAGTTGTCTGGAAAAAAAATCTAATGGCTATTAATAATCTTTTTCAGTCAAAGATGGTTTTGGACCTCTGGTTAGATTATTAAAGCAAAACTGCTCCATTTTGTTGAGGCATATTTTCACTTTTTGATTATCTCTATCAGAGAACAATGAAAATAATAGTTTTTAATAGCATTAAATAATACCATTGAGTTCCTTCTTTTGGTCACACATATGGATGTGGGACTGATGGTGACCCACATTTTCTGATGGCAAGTTTAATATATGTGTCTACACTTGCATACATTTATCAATATGGATTATTCTATTATGTATCATCATGACTGTATAATATAAAATATGCTATTCCCATAATAATAAATATTTTGTGCATCAAGTCCTTAGATTTACAGAGAGGTAGCTTAGCTTAGAAAGCGTGACCTAGTCTTTTTCCAAAGTGACTTTTAATTAACTCCTCATCTAAGGAAATTCTAGGTGTAGATGGTTATAAGGCATTTCAGTCCTTACGCGATTGAATTTAAAATTCTAAACAAGAAAAATGTCAGTCGTAAAGAAGAAAAATTAAGGTCATGCACTTCATTCAGACAAGCTGATTTTTTGCAATGCTAAGAATTTGGAGGAGCAATGAAGATTTACAGGATAGTATATGCTGAATGAAACTGGTAGTGTCAGTGAAAGTCTTTAGCTGTGTTGGTATGTGTTATTAACAGCAAGACTGCAGTAGGCTTTTTCTTGAACTTACTATTCTCATAATTTGGGGTTTGAGAGACCTTCTCTGTCAACAAAAAAATTAACATTTGTTTTAATTATAAATGCTGCATAGGTACTTCTTTTTAAAAATCAAATGAATTGGGGTAAAAGATGGAAATGTATATGTGGTCCATGGAAGACAGTAACTAATTTTTATGATGTACTTTCCTTCAAGAGTCATGTATGAACTAGAAGCAATTTAAGGAATATTAATTAAGTTGGTTAAAATGAAGAGTAACATTTTTAATGGGAACATGAAAAGAGACAGCTTTCAGCTTCTGTCTGGAATAATAAAAATTCTTGCTAGGAAATTTGATTGTAGATGCAGCCAGAAAGCTCAGGAAGCATCTGCTTGAAATCACTTTTCTAGCAGGCTGAAACAGTTGTACATTGTACAAATGCACTTAGGAGGGACACAGCTGCAGAAATAGGACTATTATCTTTGTCAGTACAACCCCTTCCATGTCCTGCTGTGATAATAAAACTATATATGAGTATTTATATATATATATATATATACACACATACATTTTTATATATATATATATCAGTAACAACTGCTGCAACCATCATACTTCTGACCAATCTGGCTGAATTCAATGAAGATTTTTAGTGCAGAAATAGTCTAAAGTGTAAACTAAGATATAGAAGCCAATAAGGACAGGGATAGACATCTTTCTGCAAGCATGGGAAATTTTTCTTGTTTTTTGGGGTGAGGAACTGCTGTGCAATGCAAGAGATTACATCAGATTCTGTCAGTTTTCATCCATAATTTAGAAGTTTTCTAAAGCCCATTTCAGAAGTCTTCCTTCAGAATTGAATTCTGGTTTCAAACCCAGCATCCCATACATAACAAGTTCTTGAACAGGTTACACTTTGAATGCCAACATATAATAATAATAATAATAATAATAATAATAATAATAATAATGCCTAATGTCCTTTACATTTTCTAGATAGTAGGGGGAGAGGTGTATTCATTCCTTTAATTTCCTAGTTAAGTGTCATGTGCCAAGATTTACTGCCAAGTGAGGTCTGATATGCAGGATTTGGTTCTCTTTCCCCTCCTGCCAACTTTTCAACATTGGCTCCATTAATTTTTACCAGTGCTATGAAAGGACAATCAAACCAGTGGGAGCACAAGATAAAATGGATTCCGCAAGTTATAGGACTCTCATAGACTACCTTCCTAAAAGTAACTCCCCATGAGAGATTTTGTTTGACTGAAAGCTAGTAATCTTTCTTGTAGATGTTCTCCACAATTACTTCTGTTCAGATATCATAGAATGATAGAATTATTTAGGTTAGAAAAGACCCTTAAGATCATTGACTCCAACCATAAAACTAATACTGAAAAGTCCACTACTAAACCATGCCTCTAAGTGCTACATATACACATTTTTTAAATGCCTCCACAGTGACTCAACCACTTCCCTCAACAGCCTATTCCAGTGCTTGAGAACCCTTTCGGTGAAGAAATTTTTCCTAATATACAATTTAAATCTCCCCTAACACAACTTCTGGCCTTGTCCTCCCATCCTAATTTTTGAGGTGAGCCTCAAATGTACACATTTTCAAATTACTTTAAATATGATATTCAATAGTAAATAAACCACAGTCCTCTTCCTCTAGTAAACAACAGAAAATTTCCAGGGATGGTGTTGTTATTCCAGGTGCCTATAAAAATCAACATGATCAAGTAGTTTGTTTTAGTGATATCAGATGAGTAAGTTGAAGTAGTGAGTACAGAAGCTCCTGTTTTTGCACTGGGTGCACTTCAAAACTCTGTTTTGTACTAGTTTGCTAAACCTAATGTCAAAGGGCCAATCATTTGTTCAGACCCAAATGCTTCCAGATCATCAGGAATATTGTCAATGACTTCATCAGCAAGAATGGGATTTGATTTAGACACCTTGTTTTCTGGTCACACTCATATGTATAACAAGGAGATGTACATATATTTCTAGCATCATCTGTGACATTTATCCTTCTGAGAAACTCCTGTACACAGAAGAAGCAGAATGTTTGTTTATATGCTATGACTTGAGTTTCAAGATTCTCCTAAGAACTGACTGAGTTTGTAACTCAGACTCAAACCCAAGATATACAACACTCTTGTGAATTGCAGAGATAGGCTTTGTGCAATAACTGTGCTGAAATTTGTAACCAGCCTTATTTAAGATCTGTTTAAAAAGTCACACTAAATTTCTAACTAGCCCTGAGGGAGATGGAATTTTGAAAAACAGAAAAACAAGAAGCACCAGACAGCATGTGATATTACACAGGCATTATCAAATATGTCATATGTGTTTCTGTTCTCTTTCTAGGTATGGGTTTTTTGAAACAAAGTATTTTTCTATCATTTTACTGTGAAATTCTTCCTTTCAGTCTGTAGCAAATCTGAGGATACTTTTCTGCAGTTTCCACATCCAGAGCCCAAATTCATGCCCGAAACTATGCTCCAGCTAGAGACCCTAACCAATGGCTTCTAAAAGGACAGAGATTCCCATTATACTTGACAGATTTAGGATCAGATTGCTCAGTGGTACCATTGTGCCAATCTTCTGTCATCAAGGGATATTGCACTGTTGTGAAATCATATGAATTTTCCAGCAAGTATTGTTAGCCATGGTTTAATTTTTTTATTCCTGTTTTGCTTTGGGCAAAGGTAGAAATGCCTATCAAAGACATTTGCAAAACAACAAACCATTGATCAAACAAAACTTGCTTGTGAGACAAGCAATTAAGCACCTCTTACCCACAAGAATTTCTTTTATATAATTAAGTGTCTACACTAATCCTCATGAGTATAGGAAACTTAATTTTCTACAGGAAGCTACAGTTTTTGTACTCTAATTTTGCTTCTTTATAATTTTGTTCATAGTCCTGCACAACTCTTGTTGCATGCCATTGTAAAGAAAATAGACTGAAAACCTAACAGGCTGGTTGGGCACATATTGTGCAATACTATGAAATGCATAAAGCTTCTGAATATACAAATTAGTATATTTTTTTGAAATTATGCCCTGCACGTCCAAGAGAACCATACTATTTCTGAAGTGTTCTTAAAAATATTGGCCTACATTGTGGGGGGGAAAAAACCCCAAAAACCCCCCAAACAAACAAATAAACAAACAAACCACCAAGAAACACCCCCCAAACCACCCAGTTAATTTAGAATTAATATTTGAGCCATTTTGAAAGGGGTTTGCTAATTACAAATTATGTATTACTTATTCTCTGTCAGTGTATCCATGATGGACATCAATATTATTTAATTAATTAGTAGAGGTACTCAAAATTATGAATGGCTAATGAAATGGAAAGTATGAGTACTGCTGTCTTCCTAGACATTTAAATCCTTGTTGAAGAAATGCAATACGGAAGTAAACTGAAGCAGAGTAGGATCTGATGGTAAATAATGTGAATGGGTTTCCTGGTATTAGTGGTGTATCTCAGTTACTTGTAAAAATTATGTGTATTATAATTGGTTATTTAAAGATTGTAACCTACAACTTTCTTAGGCATTAGCAGCCAGAGGATTGAGATGCATAACAGTAGGCATTCAGATGGACCTGAGACGTTGCCTAGTGTGATCAATAGTAAGATGGACCTTAACTCCCATGAGACCAAAAAGGCTTTAGGTATTCAGTGATGCCCAGTGCTGGAGTAAGATGCATAGTCTGACATGCAAGATAAAATAAAACAAAAAAGTAGAGTTGAAAAGAGAGAAGTTATGACAACTATTGACAATTTACAATCAATAATTCATTAGATAGGGCAATATATAGAATGTTAGAGATACCATTCTCACCTGGAAACGGTTGAGATATGTGATGTGAACTTGTGTAATTAATAAAATGGACTTCAAACTATCTATCTTTTTTTGCACACAGATTGTCCCAGAACACTTCATGCTTTTTGTTGGAAGAAACTTCTCAATACAACTCACAGCATATGCTTTTACCTCCACCAGCAGTCTGTGATAGATGATTTTACAACTTGGCATTTTTCTTGCTCAACTTACATCCTGCAAAGTTTTTAAGAGTGGGGTGTTTTTTTTTGTCTTGTTCTGAAGGCCACATGGTAACAAATCATCTAGATTTACAGGTATTAAAATGAATGCCTTTTTTTTTTTCTATAACATATAGGTGACATTTTGTAAATATGATGAGATGTTGTACTGTAACAATGTCATGAAGCTGTGAGATTGATGAATAGAGAAAAAAATCAGCTTTACTAAATTAATTTATCACATATTTTCTTACACTTTTTGTCTTCTGACCTTGATTGTATGTAAAACTGTCTTAACATGAGGTATGTTCATGACCTGCTAATTTTTAGAATGACCTAAAACATAATGTATTTATTCAAAATCAAATATGCATAAAGGTCAGGTCTTCATTCACTCCAGTCTTTGCTGTATTCTTCCAGTAATATAAAATCTTTCCACTTCAACACCTCACTGAGATTTTAAAGTAGGATATGAACTTTTATTAAGGTTTTTTTTTTGTTTGGTTGGTTTTTTTTTTGGCTTTGGTTTTGGTTTTGGTTTGTTTTTTCTTTTTTTACTTGTGGACAGAAGTTTAATCATGTCAGTAAGTCTATCTCCAGCAGACTGTACACTTTGAAGCAGCAGCATTTCTCCTTTCATCTCTTATGACATCTGCATTTTGGAACATGCACAATACCCCAGATTGCTGACTGCAGTGTGGGTGTGGAGAACATCTGGTCAAGCAGCAATCTCTTCTCTTTTTATGAAGAAGTCCTGGGAACTAGATTTTTTCCTTAATTTCCTCTTCCCTCTAATCCCCTGTTCTCTTTAAATTCCATAAGATTTTTATTGCCAGACCACTATATAATTTCTAACTAGTACATAAAAGATATGAACACATCTCTAGATAAGAGCTTTGTAAAACGAAACCTATCAGCTATGTACCCTCCCTCTATTTATGTTTAACAAGATGACTTAATTAGTAGAGGGAAGTGTTTGGTAACTGTTTCTGTAATACCATCCATATATATATCCTTTCATTAGTATGTCTGATAGCAAAGAAATGTCTCAATTCAGTTGACTTCCCAGCAAGGCATTTGTTATTTCTCCTTTGGCTTCCTAATTTTATCTGCTTTCAAATTCAGTTTGTTCCATCACACTCAATTCAGATTGCCATCTTCAGACAAGCAGCACAGGGTAACATTTGTTTTTTGTAAGCCTGCACACCTGGCATAAGAGTCTAAAGAGATGGAAGACACCTGAAATGTTCATGTCTCGCCCCAAACCAGAAGGAGGTCTGCAGGAAATTTTCATTAAACTATGTTATTACAGACAGTTGACAATGCTGAGATTTTACTCCTTACCTTTGAGAAAGCAGTAATTTTCAAAGTATCTTTACAATTAAGTATTATATCAACTGACTTAATTGAAAATCTGAGTATTCTTCCTCTGAAAAACAAGAACATATCTAGGAAGTTCTACTTTCTCTTTACTTCAGATGTTTATTGTACATAAAATTTCAAGGTTGGCAAAAAGAAGAGCAGAGATACCAAAATTAAGGGATGCTTTGTAAATGAGGACTTAGCCCTCAACCTAAGATGAGCTGTGAATCTCTAGATTTCTGTGAAGGTTTTTTAATTTGGGGTTGGTTTTGGTTTTGTTTGTTTTGTTGTTTGTTGCTTGTTTAGTTTTTTGGTTTTGCTTTTTGGGTTTTTTGGTTGGTTGGTTGGTTGGTTGGTTGGGTTTTTGTCTGTAAAAGGAAAAGGGTTGCAAAGTAACACACTTTTTAAAATAGCATTATAAGGGAAGCTCACATTCTTGACAGTTATATTTTGAGTGCTATAACCATATGTACTACAAGGAATTACACTAAAAAGTTGGGATTACTCCATGAAGTGACCATGAAGCTGAAAGTAGAGCTACTTCAACCACAACTCTATTTCCCATGTTTGTCCCTGTAGCAAACACAGCCACCATGAAAAGATACAAAAAGGTATGAATTCAGCTAAGGCACTAGAGAGGAGAGCTGAATATGAGGACAGTGGGAGGATGAAGTGTAGGGGGAAATAAAATACATTCATTTTCATAATATGGGAGGACATGGGATTTCCTGAAGCACAAGTGCCTCACAGTTGTTTCTCTTCTGTTTTCTATTGTTTAGAACTGACTGTAGAGATTCAGTACGTGACTTTTGTCTCTCCCTCTTTTCCCAGTAAAACTGAATAAACAGGGAACAAAATGCAAAGTCTCTAGAATAAACAGTACATGTAAATAAGAAAATTCAAATTTGCTACAGATTTCTAAACATTGCTACTTTGCATATTTAGTACTTGGTCTTGTTCAAGTAAAACAATTCCATCAATAATACTAAAGATTGGGATGTAAGTGTAATTCAGCTGTTAGCTATTAGGTGCATATTAGAGTTTTTAGCTAAAGGTGCATGTTGAGGTTTTTAGTTTTGGGTTTTTTTCTTTATAAATTTCTATTCTGGCTTTCCAGATACACTGGTATCCATCTTGTGATTGCTAAGCACAGCTCTGAACCAAATTCTGTCATTCATATAACTGTATTTTCATGCAGTGCCCTTCAGTTAAGACAGTGCAAACCGCTATGTTTTTAGCAGAAGCTGTTAGACCGACCTGACCTCTGACACATCACTGGCTTTCTCCTTGCAAATGTGATCCAGCTACATCTGTGTTGATGTAATTTTTCATTTACAGTGCTTTTGGTCAAAGTGCCTTGATATTGCATTAATCTTGATTAATGCTATTTAAAAATATATACTAAGTTCAACAATTGTGTATTTAAAAAAAGGGCAATTTCTTCTATTGTGTGACATTGAATATATCTCCTTGGATTAACAGGACTTCAAAATGGTTCACCACAGCTTGTGTAACATTATATAAGAAAGAAGAGAAAGGAAAAAAAAAAGTCTTTCTGATTTTGAGAATAAAAATTCAGCTTGATGAAAATGCTCTTACCATAGTCTGAAATACAAGTTACACTGGTATTACTGTCTGAGGTGTACAACTCTGGTAAGGAAAATCTTGTTCTCTTTCCTCCCATCCCCTTTGCCCCACTTTACTTATACTCTCGCAGCATTTTCTTTGCATTTTTGTTTCAGTTTTGAAAGCAGCATGCTATAAAAGCTCACCCCAACTGAAAAGATACCTGTATACATACAGTGTGAAAGGAGGAAGGCCTCCTCTTCCTGATAGACCTAATCTGATACAGGCTGCCAGACAACCCCAAGATACTTTGGACTTCATCACCTACAAACAGTTATTAAAATTAAAATTTACAAAAAAGTAACAGCAAGTTTTCCTGCAATAGTCTGGGGAAAAACCAAGCCAAACCAAACAAAAACCTAGTCTGAAACAAAAATTAAAACAAAACAAAACCCTAAAAAACAACAACAACAAAAAAACCCACTGAAACTAAACATGCAGGATATTGGGTTTGATCAATTCCCCCTTTGTAGATGGGCTCGTGCAGATAGGGAATCTGTAATTCAGTCCTGGACAACCTGCGACCTCTTTTGGTCAATTAACAAAATGAGCACAAGGACAAAAGAATACTGAAAAGCCTTGGTAGTCACCCATCGGGAAGCAAGGCTGATCTCTCTTCTAAAGCATCTTTAGTTTCCCAAGGAAAAGTGTCTACTCTTACACCATATTTTTCAGAAATAGAACCAGATATTTTTTATCCTGCTATCTATGATGCTCCTTTTAAGATGCAAGGTATAAGTACTGAATTAAGAATAGAAAAAAACTGAATAGGTGATTCTGATTACCTAAAAAAAAAAAAAAAAAAAAAAAAAAAAAAAAAAAAAAAATTAAAAAAAAAGAACCTTTTAAAAAAAAAAAAAAAAAGAGGTTTATTTTTTAAAAAAAAAAAAAAAAAAAAAAAAAAAAAAAGACTTGTAAAAAGTGCAGCTTTCAAGATTAACAGTATCATGGCCAGTACCTTGAGCAATAATATTTATAATTCTCTCTTCCACTTGAATTTTGACACATTTGAACAGCTGATGAATTACTGGAAGATGAGCTTCAGTGTTAATGATGAAAGTAGAACAATTGCCTGACTCATCATTCCCACGGCAGAACATATCTGTATAAGCCAGTTCTGTGAGCATTGCTGTTTTTATTTTTCATGAGGACAAGCTTCTCTGACTGAAACACCATATATTCATCTATATATACACCTCATCATCCTCTTCCTCATGAGAGTGCAGTAGAGCTTCAGAAAAAATGGTCACAAAATTTGGAACTGCCAATTCAGATTTTCTCAATCAAAGTTAAGCCCAGTTAACAAGGGGAGCAAAATATGCCTCGTGAAACGGGAAGAGAATTTGCAGTGGCCCGAAGACAAATACATGCATTGTGCAAAATCCATTGATGGATTTTGATGTTGGGAGTTTGGGGGAATGGATTGTTTGTCTTTTTATCCTAGATTTGTGAGAACATTGCAATGGAAACCGCTTTCATATATATGGAAGGAAAAGTTCTATGAGTACAGAGAACATTAAAAAAAAAAAAAAAATTGAGGGAGGCACATCCACGAAGATGGGGCAAGATACGGACCGAGTCCTGGGCCAGAGACCAACATCTTGGCAAATGCGGGTGGGGTGCCTGAGTGTGTGGGCGTAGACATGCATATATATTTCCCCCCCGGTCTTCCTTGGAAACACGGCTGTCATGTGAGCTGTAAACCAGTCTCAAGGTATGCCCTGAACCTGCGGGCGGGCGTGTGGGAGCGCCAGCACATGCGCACCTTCACCAGGGCCGGGGCGCTCAGCCCCAAGGTGGACGGGATTGTAGCTAGGAGTCCAAAAAACGGCACTCTACGTGAGCTTCTCTCGCCGCTCTCGGTGCCAAAGAAACACACACGGTCACAGGGAAGTGCGCACGCACAGAGACCACTTTTTCTTGAAACTAGAGACACGTGACGTGCCCCTCTCGCCAGAACCCTACCACTCACAGCTGATTTCTAAGGAGTGCACATAAACCCCCGGCAGCGCTGCGTCCCCCGCCCACTCGCACCGCACCGCCCTCACAGCCCTGCGTGACCGAATCCTGGATCAGGTGAGAGCCGGCGCTCCCTGCCGCGCCGCGCGTTATTCATGGCGCGGGGCGGGCCGGCGACCGCGGCACTATATAGCGCGGACGGACGGCAGGCACAGAGGACAGCTGGGTACGGGGTGGCGGCGAGTGGAGCAGGGCAGCACGGCTGGCAGGCAGCACGGGGAATAAAACGAAGGGAACTTCGCTTTTTCTTCTCCCCCATCTCTGTTCTTTCCTTCTCGGTACTTTCTCGTTCTTTTCTGAAATGTTTTTGAACTAAGTTTTCTTCTGACCGTCTGGGCCTGGCTTTTTTGTTTTTTTCTTTTCGCTTTTGCAAAGTTTTTTTTTTTTTTTCTTTTCTTATTTTTTTTTCTGAGTGTTGTGTGTGGCAAAAAAAACCCCAAAAAACAAACAAAAAAAAAAAAACCCAAAAACCAAAAAAAGAGAAAAGTTACTGTCGAGCCAGTAATTAAGGCGCTCTGCAGGGAGGAGGGGAGAGAAGGAAAAAGTTGCCTTTGTTGCTAGCCAACTTTTGCTGCCTTGATGTGACTGCGGGCAAGCGACTGCGGAGAGGGCCGGCGTGCGAGTGCCGGCAGCGCGGCTCCCCGCCTCCTCACGCCGGGAGGCTTGCGAGCGGCAGGCGGCTCCACTCCCCGCAGCCCCCTCGGAAGCTTCTCGGGCTGCGCTGCTCCTCTCCCTCCACCCGCGGCGGCGTGTCAGCGCCGTCCCGCGCCAGGCCGGGGTGCGCGGGGGCGGCTCCCGGCGGCCCCCTCCGCCGGTTGCCATGGTGCCGCGGCCCGGCGTGCTGTGGGCAGTGGCGGCGGCGGCGCTGGCACTGCTGGTCCGGCGGGCGGCGGCGGCGCTGGTGGGGCCGGTGGTCCGCTGCGAG
>VXBN01017363.1:24421-38588 GCA_013397395.1 Sinosuthora webbiana
AAAAAAGCCGCCCCTAGGATAGGCAGAACCACACTGCAGCCCATAAATGCCCGAAGCCGGCCGCGGTTATCTGGGGTTGATGAAGTCAGCAGTGGCGGAGGGGAGGGATCCGGGCCCTGGCGCCAGTGGGGCTGCGGCAAGCTTCGCTCCTGTGGTGCAGGCTTGCCCCCTGCCGGCGGGCGGCTCTGCAGCGGACAGTGCGGGGCGAGTGGCCGGCGCGGCCGTAGTTCCCGGGGCAGTGGCCGTGCCTGGTTTCCCGGTCTTGGGTACAGCCTGCACAGGTGATGCGGCTGGGCAATTCGCGAGATCTCGTTGAGCATTGGAATGCTTCAGTTACAAAACTCATCGCTTGGCAGCAAAGGTGCTGACACTTGCGGAATGCTACACAGTTCATCTTTTTGTATATTGCTATTTTGTAAAAAGGAAAATTAAATACGTGGACTTATCTAGTAGCTCGTTGATTGAGGGGAGACCTCATTGTGCTCTACAGCTTCCTTACAAAAGAAAGCAGAAAGGTAGGCACTAATCTCTTCTCGCTTGTGACCAGTGATAGGATCTGAGGGAATGGCATGACACTTCCCCTGTGTCAGGGGAGGTAGAGGTTAATTATTAAGAAAAGTTTCTTCACTCAGAGGGTGGGTGGGCTCCACAGAGAAGTGGTTACAGCAGCAAGACTGACAGCATTCAAGAAATGTTTGGACAATACTGTCAGGCACGTGGTTTGATTCTTTGTGCTGTCCTGTGCAGAGCCAGGAGTTGGACTTGAGGAGCCTTGTGGGTCTCTTCCAACTCAGGATGTTCTATGATTCTATGTTTCTATGCCCTTGCAGACACAGTTGGCAGCCAAGTAACATTGTTTCTTCTGCATTTTTTCTTTATGAAGGAAATGTCAGTGATTCAGAAGAAGACAGGAGTACCAGCAGTGTAGAAAATCAGGCCATTCCAAACTCACACAGGGGGCCAGATTCCAAGTCACATCCACCACACATCAAAATAGATATCATCAGGAAAGTGCAAGCCAAAGATACGCAACGCTATAAAGCTGAATATGATTCACAGAGTATGGATACATTGAATTTCTCTTCTGAATCGAAACAAGAAACTGAATATGTAAGTATTTTTGTAAATAGGGAGGCATGTGCTAGAATGTGAATGCGTGCATGTGTGTATACATATATGCATATATATGTTGTGCATATGACAAGATAAATAATTACACTAAATAGCTAAAGAGTCGTGATTGTTGCAGCCTTTTAGGACATTCTGGCATTTTAACTGGTAAATCTGTTGACTCTGCAAATGCATACGCAATCAGCAGACCAAGAAGATTGTGTTCAGGAAATACGTAGGAGTAACGTAATGATGTTTACATTTTTACAAGTGTGACTTTCTCTAAAGTTTCATGGAGGTTGAAAGTTCTTGTTCCTCCCTGTAATTGTCACACATTTGTGTGAGTGAACTTGGGACAGGTTTAATAGTGTCATCATTAAACTTGGTTGTAAACAGTGTAATTGAGTTGCAATAATGGAAAAAAGATGTTTCACATTGAGTGTAGTGGTACTGTGTTCATACACTGCTGGTGCAAATCAAGGGAGATAAACTTAGGCTGAGCTGAGGATTAGGATCTTGATTAGTCAGTCACTATATGACATGCTGAGCACCACCTCCATTTGGAGTTGCTGTTTGGTGCTATTGCCTATATGCAAAGTCTTGTGGTCACATGAGTTGTCATTGCTTCCTATTGACTGTGAGATACAATTAGTTGGTGTTTGAGACATACTCTTAGAAGTGCTTCTGGAAGCTCTTTTGGCTCATTGTCCTAGAGCTAATCCTCACTACCTTGTTGTCAGACTTTTGCAGATGAAGAAAGTGAGGAAAAAAGTGACTTGTCTAATGAGACTGTTGTGTGCAACTGGTCCTCTGTATAACTGCGTTTATTTGATTCAGTTGAAACTGGGAATTGTTGTCCAAAGTTGAGGTATTTCATAAATACATTATGCCAAACCACTTATTTACAATTGTCTCAATTTCATTTAAACTTTCAAATCCAGCAGAATCACAAAAAATGTCGTTGGGCATGGCCTATCTAGTTGTGTATTTCCAGTGGCCTACTTTCTTCTTTTCCCATTTGGTGCAAGGCCAACTTTCCCAAATTTAAATTATGTTATACGTGACTGATTTACATACTGGTTAAGCCGTCCCAAAGGCTTAACCAGTATATACATGTGAGTTTGATTTCAACTGGAAATGCCAATATGTCCCTCAGCATCGCATAGGGCCTTCCATCTTTAGCAGTTTCTTTTGAATAGAGCAGAAAGTCAGAAATTTTTTTTGTGAATGGTCTGCTTTTGACATATTCAGCTATCTCTTTGTTTTAATGGATTTGTTTGGGTTTGTGGTTTCTTGCCCTTTAAAGATTTATTAACTCTTGAGTGAAAGATGGAATTTGGGAGTTAAGTTTCATTTGTGTTTTCTAAAACGTGCTTGTTAACAGGGTCCATGTCGCAGAGAAATAGAAGACACTTTAAACCACTTAAAGATCCTGAATGTCTTGAGTCCTAGAGGCTTTCATATTCCAAATTGTGACAAGAAGGGATTCTACAAGAAAAAGCAAGTAAGTACAGTGTTTCGATCATTTCAATGAATGCATTTCACCTTTTCTGTGTCTTTGTTGAAGGATCTTGCCAGCAAGGTGCATTATATATCATTTTGAGGAGGAACTAGTTAATTTCCAGTTTTAGGACCTGATCTGATAGTGCTGAAACTTGTCAAGTGGTGATAGTATTTTTATTTTCTGTTGATCATGACAACAGATTCATTTGAGAAACTTCATACCTAATCACACATGGGTTGACTGGTGTCCTAGATACTAATGCCCTTTGCTTTAAAAAAAAATCAGTGCTTCTACAATAACCCACAGAGCTAATGTTGCAGTCACCATATGACTGCAATAGATCAATGCTTTGAATTGTAAATAGCTGCTTGAGAGTTCCTAGAAGACCTACACCGGATCAGATTACATAAGGCAACTTGAGAAAGGTATGTATCTGTCCTTTATGTGCTACACAGATCGCTTCCAAAATCCAAGTCATGTTATCGTGAAAATGATACTTCTAGTAGTTACTCTGCAGCAAGGATGGCTTCTCAGCCCTTTCTGGTTCTGGGGTTATGACCTTTCTTGACAAATGCCGACCAAAACTGTGCGTATTTATGCTTTAGTCGTGTTGAATTGAGCTACAGCAGCATTCTCCATTCAGTGCTGCCATTGAAGCTCATTCAGAACTTGGGGAAGTGCAAGATGTGTCAGGTTCTTTGTATAGTGTGCACATCCCATCTAATTTCAGTGTTTAGTTAGTGGGCTGCCTCCAAATATAATATTTCTTGGGATAATTCCAAAATTTACTGAATTCAAAGGTTTCCTTAAGACTTTTCTCAAGGACAGATTTTGTTTGTGGACCATCATGTCTTTCCCTTTGGGTTTATATGAATCAGCTTCTCTCTTTGGTAACCAAAGGAGTGGTAGACTCTGTTGCTAGCTAATGCAGTTCATTCGTTGGAAGTGAGAGGTCAACCTCTGATCTCAGGCAGCCTTATTTTAGGAATGGTATCTCCATTTTTTGGCTTTCAGATTTCTTAGAAACAGTCTTTCCCTTTCTAGTATTCCCTGGAGCTCTGCAATAAGCTGTCAGTGTCAGATGGGGCATTTATAACAGGGGTGAGATTTCCAGCCTTCTTTTCTGACATCAGTCCAGCATTGACAGTGCTGTTTGACCTTTGGTACATGCTGCTGAGCTTTTCTATGCTTCCCAGCTTTTCCTGAGCAGGTGGTGGCAACTCCCAAGCACAGGAAGTTTCTTTTTGTTGCCTGAAGCTTTGGGAAGCCTGCCTCAGCCATGTCGTGCTGCGTGTAAACTAGCAGAGAGAAATGCTCACATCTCAATCTGCTTGTTTTCAGAAAATGCATTGGATTGCTATGCAGAGTGAGACTAGGACTGTGTTTTGTGCCTGTGTCATAGAAGTATTTTCTTAGCTGCTATAGAACAGCACATCAATTGACTGTGTTCAAGACACTCAAGTGTGACATAGCCTTTTTCCTTCTCTTCTTCTATAGAAGACTGCAGACTGGTGTTTACTTTCTTCAGTAGATCTTCCTTTCATCTTTCTTCAGACTCTGAGATTTTTGCTTTGTCTGCAAAAATGTTGTGGTTTGCAAGTAATCTCTGGCATTGTGTGTAGTAAATTCGCAGTAAGCATGTATTAAAGTGGCTTACTTGAAAGGAGGACTGTACTTTAAAGAATAGTCATAGTTCCATCACCAAGGCAAAAAAAAGGAAATAATAAAAAATAGGAAAGACAGATAATTTACCCAGTATTTGTTCCTACAAGCTGATTTATGAGAATAAGGTGTTGGTACAAAGCAAATAGATACTTTTGTCCTCTGTGTATTTTCTGTGCTGCCTAGAAGCTTTTAAAACTTCTTTACAAAAGGTTCCTGCACTATGTGCAATAGCCCATCTGGCCAGCATATATAGAGAATGAAGGGACACTTTCATACCTAGCCAGCCTGATCAAACACTGTGCAATTTATGCAGGTCCAGTAGTTTCAATGGTAGTTTGAGATGACTCAGGGTCTTGCAGGAGATGCCCATAAATGGAGCCCACATAAGTGAACATTTTACATGAAATTCACTTGGGTTGCTGATTCTGTAAATGAACCTTGATCAACCCTGGGAACAAGCCCTCAGATATGGGACTTAGAGAGGCAGCCTGCTTCTCTCACCAACAAAATACAAACCAAAAATAATAGTTGCCCTCATAGAATTAACTCCTAGGAAAAAAACATCAGTTTGAGAAGTGAGTGAGTCCTGTCCAGATCAAATTAACTGTCCAGAAGGAATTGTGAGAATTGTGTTTGGTTTTCTTTTTGAAGCACAACATGTAGGTCTGATATTTTAGATACTGTGAGCTCCTGTCTAATCTCATTAACAGAATGCTATGCTGTTTTATTAATTCCCTTCATACCATTATTAGCCATGTTCAATCTGTAATTGAATTATATTCTATTGTCACAAAATTCAGAATAATAGGTTAGGAAGTAGACAGTAAATCCATTAAAAATGAATGCAAGCTAGGCATTTTGAATTCTAGAAGCAGTTGCCAAAAACACTGTCTAGGATGTGAATGTAGTAGGTTTGGGATGGTAGTAATCTGCTAAATTATGATCATGCTGGCACCATTAAAACTCATTCAGGAGGCACGGACGTATTCTGCCTTCCTGGTCATCTGGTCTCCAGTCAACTTGAAAGCACTTATTTTTCATGACATTTGTGGATATCTAGAAATTGACTTTTCAGGAACAACCTTGGAGAATAATTTGCATATGTGAAACACTTCTAAAAACATAAATTTATATGTCAAGGTGTAATATGAAAAATATTTCACACCTTTTGTTTAAATATAAACTTTAAAATCAGACCTATTAAAATTTTTAATTCTTTGTCTTAATCACACATGTAAGGTGATTCAACTATTCAATTGTGCAAGCAGATATAGATATCTATAACTGGCTGGATGGCTGGGCCCAGAGAGTGGTGGTGAATGGCTCTGCATCCAGCTGGCAGCCAGTCACTACTGGTGTCCCTCAGGGGTCTGTGCTGGGGCCAGTTCAATATTTTTGATGACACGGATGAGTCTTTCGTTAGTAAATTTGCAGATGACACAAAGCTGGGAGCATGTGTCAATCTGTTGGGAGGGAGAAGGGCTCTGCAGAGAGACCTGGAATGGTTGGATGGATAGGCAGAGTCCAATAAGACGAAATTTAATAAGTCCAAGTGCCAAGTCCTGCACTTTGGCCACAATAACCCCCTGCAATGCTACAGGCTGGGGATGGTGTGGCTGGACAGTGCCCAGGCAGAAAGGGACCTGGGGGTACTGGCAGGCAGCAGCTGAACATGAGCCTGGTGGCCAAGAAGGCCAATGGCATCCTGGGCTGGATCAGGAGTAGTGTGGCGAGGAGGACCAGGGAGGTCATTCTTCCTCTGTACTCAGCACTGGTGAGGCCACACCTTGAGTGCTGTGACCAGTTCTGGGCCCCTTGGTTTAGAAAAGACCTAATGCTTGAGCATGTCCAGAGGAGGGCAAAAGGCTGGTGAGGGGCTTGGAACACAAGCCCTGTGAGGATCAGCTGAGGGAGCTGGGGTTGTTTAGCCTGGAGAAAAGGAGATTGAGAGGTGACATTATCATTCTCTACAACTCCCTGAAAGGTGGCTGTAGTCACGTGGGGGTTGGTCTCTTTCTCCAGGCAGCAACTGACAGAAGGAGAGGACACAGTCTCAAGCTGTGCCAAGGGAAATACAGGCTGGATATTAAGAAAAGGTTTTTTACAGAAAGGATAATAAAGGTCTGGAATTGTCTGCCCAGGGAGGTGATGGTTCTGATGCCCAGAAAGAAAGATTGGATGTGGCACTTGGTGCCATGGTTTAGTTGAGGTGTTAGGACTTGATGATCTTGATGGTCTCTTCTGTGATAAAGGTATATTTATGCATAATTAGTTGATACAGGCACATTCCTATGTCAAACATGGGAAAAAAGGTTTTGATGAAATTAGAATTATTATATGGGGCGTTACTAGAATTGTCCCATGTTTCTATACTGGAGCCAGATACTCACCTAAATGTGAGCTGGCATCGTTCCACTGAAAACAGAGCTGTGCTTGCCAGGAGCTAAAATGGCCTGAGATATATGTCAATGTTGTCTGCAGTCTTTTCCTGAAGACCATGGTTGTAGCTCCATGGAGCCCTCTGGACTGACCAGGAATTCAGTGGGATACCATATGCTTTTCTGTGCCCCATAAATGCCTCTGCAGCATTTCTTTGTGGAAGGGAGAGGTGCAGGTGGCATGGAAGATGGCAGCTGGTGTTTCTACCAGAAGTAATTACTGTTGCCACTGCTTGGGCAGTTTTCCAACTTTTTAAACTTATGAAGTCATACTTCATGAATAGCTGGGCAGAGCCTAGAAATATATGTGTAATACAAAATTCATAAGAGCAAATATTTAAATATATATGTTTTTCAATATGACCTGTCTACCACTTCTGAAGGGAGTGTTGGCTGTTTCAGGATATAAGCATTGCTCTTTAATCAGAAGTGCTTTACTATTGATAGCATGCCTGAGTGGGTAGAAAAAAATCACTTGGAAAAGATAAATTGTTGTCTCATAGAGTGTTATTTCAGCTGTAGAGTGATCTAGAGGATTTTGCTTTTCAAATGGATTGTCTAAAAGAAGTAAAAAAATAGTAGTAGGAAAAGTGTTTCTGCAGATTAACTTCATGTAGTAATTAATTCTGAAAATTGATTGTGCAACTGTTAAAAGCAATCAAAGCCTCCAACAACATGAGAACTTTAATTGATCATTTGTTTTGAAAGTGATGCAAGCCTATGAATCAATGAGAGTTGTGTAACATACTTCACATAGTACTTCTAAAAGGAGAGGCTATGTTACTATTATTAGCAGAAACGTAGTTTCATTGGCAGAGCACCAGGCTGGCAGCCAGAAGCCCTATGCTTTTTGGGCTCCATCTGTGCCTACTTTGTTGGGAAAACAACTCTAGAAGTGCTGGCTCGGTTTCCTTTTTGTAAAATTAAATTGTGCAATGGCTGTTGTTTATTAATTCCTCTGTTTTGAGCATGAAGAATGTAAGTCATTAAAGGTTAGTAATACTTAAGCTAGAGTCCAGTCCATTCACCATCAGCATTGAAGAAAAATTTCCTTAACATCAGTGGACATTGAGAAGTCATCCATGGAAATCCTGGAGAATACATGCAAGTTCTAGTCAGGCTTTTGAGACAATAAATATAAGTTGTAGGAGTTATGTTTAAAGATTTAGTAATAGATAAGAACTGAAGTGCAGGTAACCATTTAGTTCAGTGAATTATTAATGTAGCTGTTCTCTCAGTAGGTTTGGACTTCTTTACCCTCTTCTAAAACTAAGCTGATATGTATGTTAAGCTGGATCTTGTCATCCTGCTGCTGTCCATTTTCATCGGGCTAATGTAGAAGGACTGCAGATTTGTAGAAGAGAAGACATTGCATTATTTTTGCATTGGGCTTTTTACTCAATAATATATCAGAAGGGTGGATTAATTTGCAGTTATACTGATTAATATTACCTAATATATGGTAAAAGAAAATAAACAAGATGTTGACTTGTTAGAAAAATTTGTATCTAATGTACAAATGTGACCTGCTTCCATCTCTCTGTTACAAGGGCTTAGTGAAGACTGTTTATCCTACTCCATGCTGCCACAAATTAGTTGGCTCACGGGCCAGTGTGCTGGTGCAGTCTGTCCCAAAGTGATCTGTGTTCCCTGTTCCATCCAAGGTGGCACCGTCACCTGAGGTACTAAACTAGACATGGAAAGGATCAATCACTTTGAGCAGCATGTGAAGCCCAAAACTTGCTTCATGTCTTTTTGTGTGCCTGCACATGGAAAAGGCACTTATGTGAGCCACTGCCATAGCCTCCTGAGATATTGGGCCATGCGTAGGACATTCTGGAGAACAAGAAGTAGAGGGATAGTGGTGAAGTATACCAGATTATACCAGCCTGAACCTCTGAAAACTTGAATTACTCTGAATGTGATCTCAGAGGCAACAGTTGCTCTGCTTGAATGATAGACTTGACAGTGTTGAGGGACATAAGTAGCACCAGTCTAGCCAATCTTCCTTCATATTGGCAATGCAACAGATGAAAACACAGGAAACAGGGTGTACTTTTGTCACTGCCTCTTCTGTGAGTATGTCCTGAGTAAACACTCACCTTTGTTTGCATTTGAAGCAAATCCTGTATCACCAAATCTCAAAATATGGGCTGACAGGGAGGCTGTCTTGACAGTGAGGCTGACCATTGCAAACCTAGTGAGATTCTGCATATGTATTATGAATGGATAAAACACTTGCAAGGTCACAGAGCGGTAATTTAACTGTGTCCAGGATTGCATAATGAATGCAGCCTGCAGCATGTTATCTCCTTTAGTCTAGTTTGTGCCATTCTTGGTTCCTTGGGATGAGCATTACTTACTTAGTATGAAGTAGACTTTATAATGCATATTTACTGCATTACTGGTTCTAAAGAGGTTCAGTGTTATTACCTGTTATAGTTTCAGGTTGGTCAGCATTGTTGCCGAATTCCAGCAGTTAACTTAAAGCTAACATGTTACAGGCTAGTAGATACACAAACTTTTTAAAAGAAAATATACATGTAAAGTTCTAGTCCACCTAGCAGCTTTACAATAACTACACTACAGAAGGATTATGTATGTGTTAATAAGTGTCAGCTACACTGTTGAATTTCTTCCAGTAAACAGATGCAAACCAAGTGTGTTTCTTGCTGCAATAGTTGTCTTTGCCAGACCTGTGCTTCAGTTTAGAACATATCTGCTAATTTTTTTTCTAAAGATAGGTCCCAGTCACTAGCCCATAATGTTGTATGGTATTCAAAGGGGGCAGCTGTGCTGCCAAATGTGATAGGGAGCACTTCATAAGCCTGTTTTCTGGTAGCTCTCAGTGCAGTTTTATTATAGAGTTGTTAGACCCAGAGGGATTGATGGGGAGAGAAGGTAAGCTTTTATTGAAATACTTTGTAGTAGTAACAAATACTCTGATTGTGTCAGGTATGGTCAGGATATTGAAGTGCAGCTATTAAAGTAGCAGGAATCCCTGCTGTCTAATACTGCAAGTGAAGAAAACAAAATTCATGCTAACTGGGTCTTTTATTATGTTTCAGTGTCGTCCATCCAAAGGCCGAAAAAGAGGTTATTGCTGGTGCGTGGATAAATATGGACAGCCACTTCCTGGGTATGATGGGAAGGGAAAAGGAGATGTCCACTGCTATAACTTGGAAAGCAAATGAGGGCTGGGTATCAGCTCTTTTGGCATGTGGTGCCTGGCCACTGGACCTCACAGAGACTTTGGAGGGGCTCAGCAAACACTGTGGGACTGCACCGTGTGTGGAGTAACAAGCTCTGCCTCCTGCAGCAGATGGGGAGTTGCAGCCTCTGTGGATGCTGCTGCAGCTGCGCCCTGCCACCGACACACATCAAGCTTCCTATGGGATGTGTAGGGAGCTCTGAATTCTCATGTAAACCTGCACTATTGATACCCAGACAGAGAAAAACAAAAGGCACTTCAGAATGGAATCAGGGAGTCTCCACTGACTTGTTAAAGAATGGCCTGTGACCAATTTGATCCCAAAAGATACTGGGTTTTTTTATTTTAAAGAATTTATAGACGTTAAGCTTATAAAAGTATTAAAAAGAAAAACAAAACCAAAAAACCCACAAGGATTTTAGAGGTAAAGCGTTTTTTTCAAGTCTGATGGAAACTTGACTTCACGGGTAAAAAGTTTTATAAAAATCTCAAAGAACTTTTTAAAGAAATGCATTTCTAAAATAAAGACATGGCTATTTTTTTTCTGTAAAATATATTATGAATATTCTGTTAGTCTATATTTAATATAATTGTTTTTTAATAGACCTTATTTAAATGTAACATGGGAATACCAAATATTACACAGTAATTCTAGTGTATACGTCTGTATGCAAAGAGAAAGTAAGTATGGAATGATTTACAAATATGTATAAATTTGTATGCGTACACACATGACCTGTTCTAGGTAAAAGAAATGAATTTTTGGAACAAAGGAACTGTTTCTAGAAGAGATTGAGTTTTATTATTTGATATAACTACAAATACCAAGATAATAATTTTTTAAATTATTTTATTGATAATGCTAATGTACCCATCACTGTATGATGCCACTGGGAAAGATAACAGTTGCACTGAAGCTCTTGGTAAAGCTTTCTTCTGTCTGTACATTGCTTCAGTTTGTGCAACAGGGCTTACATTTCCTCTGTTTACTGCTCACACTAATACAGAATATTGGTATATATCTTGGTACATTCTACCAAAGCACTTACTCTGTTTGAGGAACTCCTATTGAAAACAATGTTGACAAGATGGGGGGATTATGGACCCTGGGTGTTGAGACCCACACATTTCATGTATATGACACATGATTGTTGCTTGCTTTGACTATGGTAGAAATCATTTGCCTGCATCTAAGCATAGAAGAACCATTGGGTTTAAATAGTTAAACTCACTGTCTGCCATGGTGTTATATGTCATTTTAATTGGAAGAGAAGTGATTTGGTTTTGTTGTGGTATGTGATGCTTTCACATAAGGAACGTTTTGGCAACATTTTTTTTTTTGAGGCTGATTGTTTAATGTACTTTGTGAAAAATTCTGTATGACAATGAAATCTGGATAAGGAAAGGTGGCCTGTGAAATGTATCATCTCTCTGGAAAATAATGCCATATTTTGTATATGTATTTATTTATATATTTTATATAAATATTTTATATATTTATATAAATATATATTCTTATATGTCTCACTATAAATGTTTGATGTCATTGTAGGTAAAAGAAGCCATCAACACTATTTCTTGTTGGGTTGGGAATTCAATGAAGACTAAGGACAGTGGGCTTTCTGGCACTGGGGCTAGGGGTTGTGTTGATGGAGGAGAGACTATGGTGCTGAGGAGCCCATTCCTCTCCCAGTGCATGAATTACAACCATCCTTGTTCCTGCCAACAGTGGCAAATGTCTAGAAACTTAGATGTGGAAGGGTTTGGATAAGCAGCTTGCCAGGGTCGGGGCAGCCCGTCACTGTAACTCAGATGTTTAATACCTTACCCTAAAATGTATTAGCTGAACAGCACTATGAGTGTTCTCTACATTTTTTCAATTTCTGTCTAATGCAATGAGTTAATATCATCATTAAAACTAAAATTTTATATTCTCACGGTAAGAAAAAAATTGTACGTGAAGTGATGCTGACTCCAGGGTAATACAGATTTCCTGACACATGGTTACAGAAAGCTTTGTGAGGTGAAGATTTATTGCAATATTTTTTTATTGCTAAAGCAGATCTAATGCCTGCAAAAAACTTTTGGCAAAGTGATAAATGCTGGGCTTTTATTTTATTATTATTATTATTTTTTTTTTTTTGAGTTGTAAACCAGTTCTTTTCAAATAATTTCACAGAGAGAAGAAAGTTGTATGTACACCAATATTTGGGCATATAATCATAGATACAAAAATAAGGGTTGAAGTGTGTTATTATTTTGCCTCCTTTTAAAATAACTATCTGGTGCACCTTCTGAAAACAAAAATCAGTTTCTTGTCAAAAGTGATAGCTGCTTTGCAAGGCACATTTTGCAAGTATGTAAGATGTTTTAACAGCCTGTGACAGGCTTTATGATTCGGGTATTTTGTCAAGTATTTTAATTTTTTGTTTTTTTCCTACCATTAAGAATAAATAAATATAGAAGAAACTGGCTAGTAGAGGTCCTTAAGTCATATTTTATGAAAAAACCCCAAACAAACTACCTCTTAAGGAGCTAAACCTGATTTACACATGCAGTCTGTCACATGGATATTTAAGAAATGGCATTAATCTCCTTTATTAGTATTAACAGTCTTTAGTTATGTAACAGAGAAAACATACAGCCATAAGAGGAAAAAAAAGTCTGTGTGTAAATCAGTTTTGTTATTTTGTTTCCAACAGACATCTTTAAAACAGAAATTGTGTTTTAAAATAGCCCCAAAAATAAAGTCTCACCTGTAATTTAAAGCTTCGTCCTTTTCAGAAGTTGCCTTTTAAATATTTTTACAAGCACAGTTGCTTGCACTATTACTCTATTACTGGATACTTGCCATTGTCAGTCTGATGTCCCTGGCAGTAGACACTGGTATGAAATGCAAAATAACATTACTATCTCTCTTCAAAAAGATAACTTTTTTAAAATGAATGAATCAGTGATGTCTTTTTCCTTTTTCTTTTTT
Source organism: Sinosuthora webbiana (assembly GCA_013397395.1). Taxonomy (NCBI): domain Eukaryota; kingdom Metazoa; phylum Chordata; class Aves; order Passeriformes; family Sylviidae; genus Sinosuthora; species Sinosuthora webbiana. The sequence continues at coordinate 37,330 of VXBN01017363.1, forward strand.
TAGCATTCCTATTTCTGTGAAGACAAAGGTCCAATTCAATAGACAAAAGTACAAAATCATTCAGAGATTTTTCTCATGGTTAAGGGGTCCAGTTCAAACGAATATATGTATTTGTGATCTACACTCATGCAGCACAATGTGGGCAGCACAAAGTAAATGTATGGGTCAGTCTCAGTTCAGAGGAAGAGTTACCTCCAGGTACAGGTTAGAAATGATTCCTGCCAAGAGCTGCAGTGAGTGAAGAACTTTGGGTTTGTTGACAGAAATGAAACCAATGCTTTAGAAACATCTCTTATGTCTTAGTGCCTTCGCTGTCTTCAGCTTCAGTATTTTATTAAATGAACTTCTTCAGCTGTTTTCTAGTTTTTAATCAGCTCTTTCAAGAAACTAAGGTGGTCTGAGTTAATATTAAGACGCCTCAGAAAAAATTTATAACATTAGTTACACCTCAAATATTTGCATGGTAAGGTGTTACAAAATGTCAAAATATGTATTGCAAAATTTGCTGATTTCTTCTTGAGCATGTTTTGTCTCTAGACAGTACATGGGTACCATATATAGCCCAGATGAGTGTTGTAAGTATTTATTTTAAGGAGTGTCATAAGTAGCTGCATAAATTCCTTTAATTGACCAGAATACAAATTAAAGCTGCCTTGCCAGCAGTTCCATTATCTTACAAACTCTGAGAAAGTTCCCTTTATTAATAGATCTACTGTGCTATAGTTTTTGGAGCCCAGAATATCCTTTTCCATGGTTTTGACTTGCCTGCTTTTCAGGGCATAGTGTTAGCTATTTGTGCATGAGGGAAGGAGGCTTCATTGAATACCAAAACTACAGAATTAATTAATTTTTAGTACAGTCTGAACTTTTTATGACTAAATTGCATAGAAACCCTACACAGCATAATTCCTTATTGAACTGAGCCCTAAATTTAAGTAGTGTTTTTTCAAACTGTTTGAGAAGTCATCTTTGTTATCTCTAGTCACTCTAAAACTGTGTAAACAAGGATGTCTCCACAGAGATTTCACATATTAGCAATAGGAATTTTATTTAAAGTATGAAAGGTACTGCTGATCAATTTTACTGGATGCCAAAGCATATTAGTATACAAAATAAATATATGTAGTTATTTTCTTTGTAGTCCTGCTGTGTGCCTTTAGAAATCCTTCAATTCTTTTAATTTATATCAGAAGAATATACTTTCTTGCTCATTAGAAAGAGCTCACTTTTCTTTCCCAACTCTTTTTTTTTTTTTTTTT
>VXBN01017363.1:38608-51285 GCA_013397395.1 Sinosuthora webbiana
TTTCTCCTGAGAGATCCAAAAATAAGAAATAAGATCCAAAAAGGATATCAGAGTATTCCAATGACAAGATTTCTGTGATCAGTATCAGCAATGGCTTCATTGCAAGCATTCAAAATAAGTTCAAGGCCTTTAGAAGAGAAGTCTTTTAGTATGTTCTGTAGACCTGGGTAACAACTTCTACTAGAATATATTTAGCCATTTGGTTTTGGAGTCTCCATCCTTGGAGATATGCAAAAGCCATCTGGACACAGTCCCAGGCAACCATTCCCTGGTGGCCTTGCTTGAGCAGGGAGAGGTGGACCAGGTCACTTCCAGAGATCCCTTCCAACCTCAACCATCCTTTGAGCCTATGGGTGTATGAGCCTAGCAGTAGCAGTTTGGTGTGCCAAATTCCAGCATGTGAGATTTTCTACATTATGCGATGTATTGATTGAGAAGATGTTAAATTTTTTTTCCCAAAAGAATATTTTCTGGAAAAATGGCAAGAAGTACAAATTTGTTGCTCACCAGAAGCAGCTTTAGTTTTAAAACTCTGCATTTTATTTACTTCTTCTAGTTCAGATTTTGCAGAAGTAGAAGCATATATACCAGCCTTAGAGAAAATCCCACTGAAAAAAACTTTCTTTTTACTTTTACCCTGTACAGATGTTAAAAAATGCAAATGACTTCAAGGCAGAATGTTGCTGCTGAAAAAATAAAATGAAGAGCAGGTATTACCAAAAGCAGAGGATAATGCTGCAAATCTCAGTTTATCCTTGCAGAATTCATGTCCTGCTGTTGTATGCATCCTGGCTTTCCACTTCTGCTGACCTATCCAAATTCTTTAAGAGCCTTTCCCTGTCAAGGCTAATTTTACCCCACTGCTCTCCCCATGAGTGGGGATGGAAAGAAAGGTAGCAAAATTATCTCTGCAGAAGGAAGCTGATGTTTCATGCAGAGAAAAATCTCCTAATCTGAAAAGCTCTAAAGAAAAGGAGTGCTTCCTATAGCCATTTGTGGTAATTCCTTCCAAAAGTGGAGTAGCGGAGGGACTTGCTTACAAGAGCCAAGTTGAGAGTGCATTTCCCTCGCTCCTTGCAACTGGAGAACAGAGGCTATTTTTGCCTACTAATGTCATATTGAGAATATTCAAGGTGAAACTTGTTTCCTATGTCTGCTATGTATCATGTAATTTGCACTCAGTAAAAAAGACCTGAGTTTGGAGAGTTGATTATTGTTTTATCACAAGGGTGCTGCACACAACCTTCAGCCCTCAGATCCTGCCATACATTTCTACAGCTGCTGTTACCAAGCTACCAGTAATTTGTTGCTGATCTTTTTCTGTTCCCTTGTTGGGGCTAAGTGGTAAGGGCTCAGCTGCCAAAGCAGCAATAAACAGAAACCGCAGGCAAAGAAGAAATATGAAAGAAGATGATTATTATAGCCACCATTTGCTCTTGCCCTCCACAGACATCCCAGACTAAGATGCTTTTCCAAAGAACCTCAGCAGCTCCACATCAGCAAGGTGAACTACAAAGCACTGTCAGTGAAAGGAAAAATCGACTGTCACCATTTGCATAATTATGCAATTAAAGCTTCAGAATAGGCACAAATAGGCTTCTCTTTGTTAGCTTATGTCTCAGTTGGAGGAGACTGAGAGCAAGAAGACTGCATATGCTGTGCTCAGCACAGCAGAATTGCAGCACAAAGGCTGTGCTAGAAAAGCTGTATCTGTTGGTCAGGCACTGTCCCTGATGGAAAATGTGGCAGGTAAGGAAGCAGCAACGAGTCAAGCATGTGCACAGCCCCTGCCTTCCCTTGCATGCCCTTGTCTCTGCTGGACTGCCAATCCTGCCACTCAGACTAGATAATCCAAGAGGGAGTCTGAAAAGATGAGCAGAAACTTTTTCAAAATGAAACAGCCATGATTTGGAATGGACTCAGTTTAAATTTATTCACTTAACCTTACTGCAACATCCACGAGCACCCTTGCTCTCAGATCTTTCTCATGGGATGCTGCCTCTCTCCCTGCACCCTCACAGTACCTTCCTTGCAGATGAACTTTGCTCTCTGGGGGCAGTTGTAAGTCCAGGGAGGAGAAAAGGAGGGAAAAGAAAGCCTTTGTTTGTTGGCAGAGCTATCATCAGAGCAATTTTCATTACTCAGAGTGCAAGTGCTAGTATGTATGGGCTCCTACTCCACTGCTGTTTTTTGGGTACTTACTGGTAATACAGAACAAAGTGGCTGTATTCCAAACAAGTCCTCTCCTTCTTTGTCTCCTCCCACCTTTAACCTAAAAATTATTAGGTAATATAGGGTGGTATGTCACTAAGAGAAGCCCACTTCCACCAACTCTGCTACTGTTAATATATACCACCTACCTAAATCTCAAAAGGTCAAACACAATTACGTGTTTGTTAAGATCCTCATACCCCACTTTCCTGTGCAGTCTGGATACCTGCCCAATTATCCATGCAATATACAGCAACAATTGGTCCATAAATGTGAAATGTGTGAGCAAATAGAAAACATAAGACCCGTCTTCAGTGTAGCCTGGGGAGACTGTTTAGGCTACTGGTTTATCAGTGGAGTGATAGCTGAGGAAAAGTAGACCAACTTCAAAAGTGTTGTCTAAAGATACATATAGAACTTGACCACTCAATTTGCAGCATGATCAGAGAGTTTAGCTTGGAGTGAGTAGTTTGGATCTTTTTTAATTAAAGGTATTTTTTTCTTTATTATTTTATTTTTAGTGTATTGTTAGTATTGCTAATAATTATTATTATGGGTTGAGCAGGGGTTAAACATCAGTGTTGTTCTGCAATAGCAAACCAATGATGTGTGTAGAAAAATAACATAATTCTGAGAAGTCAGTGCTGTTAGACTGCTGGTAAAGCATAGGCATCTTTACTTCTAACTTTGCGAAAAAAAAACTGTTTTAGGTCTGGTTTAGCATTTTTTTAGTAATATCTAGTAATAATAGCACTTGTAATAAAAGCACTTGTAATATCTAGTGCTATAGGAGCTGAGTGCTCTCCAGAAATGCAGTAAATCCTGTGACAAGTCTCTGCCATGTGCCATTCCTTTTCATCCCACTTTTCTTCTCCCTGAGGAAAGCATTTTCCATTTACTTTTTAATTTTTTTCTGTCTTTGAGACTCACATTAGCAAGTGCAAGATCAAAGGAATAAGTTTGTTTGTAAAGTAAAAGGCTAAATGTTCATGTGCTTAATATCTAATTGTATTTTGCACTATGTCTGCAGGAAGTTGTTCCCTGATTAAGTTTTTCTTTTTATGGTAGGAAAGTGACAGAGATGCTAAAGAGCTTTCAGTGTTAGGGTTGGCTGCCCTTCAACACCATTTTCTTTCTCTCCTCCTTTCTCTCCCCTCACTTTCTGCCAGTTCTAGCTGAGACACAAATATGTGCTCTGCTCTACACCAAAGCAATGAGCAGAACTGACTCAGTATGAGCACAGCCCAATCACACAGGTGATATTTTGCTGTCTTTGGACAGCTTTGGGGGAAACGGTGGGTAGAAAATGAAGTGCAGAGGGCAGTGACCTCATTTCTGTGCCATGAGCATTTTGCAGCTGGCAGTAGGAGGCATGGCTGGAAGAAACCCTGCTGCAGCAAACCTGACAGGGTTTGGCAGGAAGAAGCACAAACTGGGTAGTTAGGGTTCTCAGATGACATGAACCAAACATCATAGATGCTCATGTGAGACCTTCCCACCAACTAATTTCTTTTTAGGTAGAGTGTGAGGAATGCAAGTGAATATGAAGGGAGGGAGCTGAAATAACAAGTACATCCCCTTTACACATCCAGCTACACACCAGGCAACCTGAGCTGCTGAGTATCCTGTGCCACTTTCCTTATTTGCCCATTAATTCCCACCGGGCTTGGCTTGCCAGCACAGGAAGGACCATTGTGGCAAGCACACACTGAAGCCAGGACTGCCAGCTGACACATGCCAAAAAAGGAAAGGAAAGGAAAGGAAAGGAAAGGAAAGGAAAGGAAAGGAAAGGAAAGGAAAGGAAAGGAAAGGAAAGGAAAGGAAAGGAAAGGAAAGGAAAGGAAAGGAAAGGAAAGGAAAGGAAAGGAAAGGAAAGGAAAGGAAAGGAAAGGAAAGGAAAGGAAAGGAAAGGAAAGGAAAGGAAAGGAAAGGAAAGGAAAGGAAAGGAAAGGAAAGGAAAGGAAAGGAAAGGAAAGGAAAGGAAAGGAAAGGAAAGGAAAGGAAAGGAAAGGAAAGGAAAGGAAAGGAAAGGAAAGGAAAGGAAAGGAAAGGAAAGGAAAGGGAAAAGAAAGGGAAAAGAAAGACCAAAAAAACCCCCAAACCCACCAAAACCAACAAAACCAAAGTGCTTCACAAATAGGAAAAAAACCCAAACCAAACCCCAAAGAAAAACTGAAAACCTTTGATTTTTCATCCTGATGTTTGAGGCTGATCAGAAAAATTAGGACAAAGCAAGGTGTGTCATCTATGGTGTAAACGTAGTCCAAGTTCCCGGCAGCATTTTTATAGAGAAGATAAAATTTGCCTGCTTTGCCTCCTTGCATTAGTCCTAATACCACTATATGGAAGAGTCTGGTCCTAGTCAGATAGCTCATTCCAGAGCAGCTGAAAAGATGTCTTTTCCACTGAGTCCTGGCAAGTTGCCAAAGGAGGCCAGATTGCAGATAAGGAGGCATTCTTCCCCTGCCACTTTCAGTGGTAAGTAAGGGGCTAAACACTTCTTAGAAATTGGCCTGTCATTCCTGAATGTTGTGCAAAGTAACTTCTGCTTTTGGTACTTACCAGTTGGAGGAAAGAGTATCCCTAAACCCCTGTCTCCACTGAAAACTCCTATTTCTGTCAGCTAGGATGGGAACCTTCCACCCTGGAAAACATTGGAAGTAGCTGTCCACTGGATTGCTATTCTGCAAATAGACTATTATTACATAAACTATGAATGTTTCCCCTATATATATAATTATCCTAGCAAAAAGAATCAATTTCTGCTCTTTAGAGATAAACCTTTACACAAGGTCTATGGAGTGAGAGAAGTCGGAGTACTCTTAAGAGTGTGCTGTAGCTGTGAGACGATGATTTCCCCTCCATTCTTCACCATTTTCCCTTGGCAATGCCATGACAATTGTTCAGTGCTGAGTAGATTCCCTGAAAAGGACTCCAAAACTTGCTGCTTCTCCATTATTTTGATACAGTGACTGCCAAGCATTTGGACATAGTGAATGTGGTACTCTAAAACAGTTTTAGCCAGGTCTCACAGTAGCTCATTACAGGATGTTAGACATTAGTTAGTTACAATACCAATACCATTGACTGCTTTTATGCAGTGCTTTCCTTGGGAAGATCTCAAAAGACTTCACAAAGGTCAGTAGTATATCCATACTTTTAAATCTAGAACAGTTTAATAGACCCCCATTGGATTGGCAGACATTGGCATGCAGATACAGCCAACACAGCAAGCGCAGTGTATGAAGCCACAGAAATGTGACAGGGAGAGCAGAGATCTCCACGCTTTAGCTTTGCAGCTTCAACAAGCAGTTTTCCTCTCCCATATAAAACTCAAAGTTTGTGCCAACAAACGGCAGGAGGATTTTAGACTTCCACTTCTGCCAGACTCTTAGAAAATGTTATCACTCTCCTCCCCAGCTGTTTTCATAAGAAGCGGTTGGTGCAGACTGTTTTCACCTGTGGGACTTGCTTACTCCCACACCAGTTTCTCCATGGACAAAATCAGCTTGAAGCCAGAATGGCAGTCACTTGCATTCTCTTTTTCTCTGCAATCGCTTAAGTCAAAGGAACATGTACGGGAGGGAAATGGACCATATCCCAAGCCAAGAGTACCCTCTTCTCTACTTTCAGAAAAAAGTGTCATGCTTGGTTTTTCCCAGCCTCCTTTTTATAACCTCTAACTTTCTGTGCAAGAAATGGCTCTTTGAAGTCTTGATGTTATCTTGTAAATGTACTAATACTGCTGCCTTGGGCTTTTGAGTAGAGAAAGACATCCAGCTTTCCTATCCAGAAAATCTTTTAATAACTTCCCTTGGAGGCTGCTGTTTTGCCCAAGGCAGAGGCTTGCATGGCACAGCTGGGGCTGGAGAAGACAGGACTAGGGGAAGGGGGCAGGGAGACCAAAAGAAGGAAACTCATTGAAGGTAAAAGGAGCATGGCATTCAGGAGGCAAATTTGCAAGACTTTTGCCTGTTTTCCTGCTGAGGTTAGACTTTCAAAGGGAAACAAGCAGAAATCAGGAGACAAGGACAGAGCAGAAGACTTTTAATAGCTCATTTTAAATAATATTGTCAATATTGTGAATGACTTACACCTGTCAAAGGCGGTGCAGAATTTCATATTGTGTTTTGCCATTTATCCAGTGCACATGTTTAAAAAACAGATACAAATACTATCCCATCAGGAGCTTCAGTATGTAATCTTTCTTTTTTAAGAAACAGCTTGGCATTGAAAAAGAGGTGCAAAAGTAACATAGTATGTTCACAAAACAGGTTTTAAATAAGTTTCTAAGCATGCTTTCTACTGAAATCTATTTTTAAGTTCAGTTTTACATCTATAAATATGTAGTACAAAAATGCAAGTTTTACAAGCCATTTTTCCCAATAGCTATGACATTTGTAGTCTTAAGTTGCAACATTCCTCCAACATAATGCATATATTTAAGCACAATAATATTAAGTATTTAAATATAAAGTTCTGAGGTGTTTGAGAATATAAATTAGTAACAATACATAGAGACAAAAATACATGCAGTGTGAAATAAATAATTCATCAGCTTTACATATGAGGGTATATATAATATTATACAAACAAAATATACAAGATTATAGGATTTGATCTTGCAGTTGCTCACAACTGTCACTTCAACATGTAGGCAAACTCAGTGCAGTAAAAATATTACTTTATGGGGTTACTCATACACTCAAAATCAGGTGCACAAGACTACCTTAGTGAAATGGCTCCTGACTGGAATGGTTCTTGACTATAACAGGCCACACAAAAAATATGGTGTGAAAAACCTTGGGGTTTAGTTTTATTCTTGTGAGCTGAGATACTGTTGGCATTCTGGCTCTCCTTTAATTTCTGGAGATCCAGGAATTCTTCTGCCATTTTTTGGATAGACACACCAGCATTCAGCAGGTTCTCCATCCAGTAAAGTTTCACACTAGAATATAATTAGCAAAAAACCCACAAAAACACAATAAGTAACTGTAAGATTACCTGTGAGGTACTGCCAATAGAGGTGTTGGACAGAATTAGGATCAGAAAATGGGGACCTGCCATGCACAAGCTTGTTTCAAATGCAGTGGTCTGCAGAGCCTCTAAACAACACACTTGGTTGGGGAACCAAGACCTAAGCTCAGCTATCACAAGAGCAACTTCAGGTTTAAGACTGTCCAGTCCTTGGTAAACAGCCGTAGAAAACAGCAGTATCTTCCGGTGCCAGTGTGAGAAATGGAAGTATGGCAGAATATACAATCTCATAGGGTGAGAGCAGTGATTGAATTGTGTCTCTTCACACAAGGAGACAAATAAGGCTGTATGTTTTGAGGTTTTTTTCTTGGGGAGGGGCTTAAACAGGTTTCTGTTTGCACTTGATTAGATCTCAGGTCACAGTGTTTATGAGTCACACCGTGATGCCATGCCCAAACCAAGGAGTCTTGGTGACACAGATTTATGCAGACCTACAAAATTTGTGCGCATGGCCTGTGGTTACAGGGTGTGGCTTGAGGTTTGGAACTTTAGTTAATTTTGCAGATTACTCTCACTGTAACTTGCAATAGATTTTTTGAGGGTATAATGGAAATGAGCAAATAACCTAAACCACAGGTGGCACAAATCAGTATTTTTGTTAGGCTTTCAGAAGGTTAATTTTGCTCCAAAGAGTTTTTTTCCATTGCCTATGTAGGTTTTCCACTTCCTGTGAGCTAAGAGCCCACTTTTTACATAGTGATTATTATATATTCAATGGGTTTTGGCAGGTGGTATGGCAGATATTATGAATTAATGTCCACTGAAAGTATGGTAACAAATCAAGTACATGGGAGCAGACAGGGTTAAAATATTTTGGAAAATGCTTTTAGTGCACCTGTTCTCTGAAGGGAAAAGACTCCTGCCTCTATTGCTGACAGCCACCAGCATGCAGCTCGCCTTGAAGAGAAGGATGAACCATCTGCTCTCACTATTAAGAATCCCTGTTTTCACAACCTGCTGCAAACTTGTGAGTTTGGGAGCAGAGGGCTGTGAAAGGGTTGGGTGTATAAGGCTAGTTGCAGCACTGCTGTGAGCAGAGAGGAGGAAAAAGGCACGCACCTGTTTGCTGTGGTAAAATCCATTCTTGTTGCAGTTGGGCAAGTAAAATTTGTAAATCTCCCCTCTGCTTCTCTGCTGAGCCTTCACCAATTTATATAGGGCTCTGTAGAGCTCCTTCTGACAAGGACCCTGCAAGAACACCAAGGTATTGAATACCAAAATCACAAGGAAGTCAGCTACACAAAAGGTGATCAGCATATAGACAGTAAAAAGCTGAAAATACACATTAGGCATATAGTCTACACCAGACTGTTTTGCATGTAGTTTTTCTTCTTTCAGTAGGAACACAGGCAGAAAACTCTGGTGTTGCATTCAGACCTTTGTTTTTATTCTTTGAGATTTTTTCTGTTCTCATAAACATGGGGATTTTAGTCCTGAGGATACAATCTCTCCTGTTACGGGGAAGTAGATGTTTGAAGACTGGTATGTGAGGTTGGTCATGTTTTCCAGGTTGCCATGGCCTTGTGCTCTGTTGATGTATGGAGGATAGGTGCAAGACATTTATAGATGGTGCAAAAACAAACATCTGAATGTTTGTTATCTTTTGTACAGGACAGAACCATTGCCAAAGCAACATGGAGCCATTCTGTAGCCCTGGGACTAAACCCCAAAGTTCTTGGAACTGGGAATGAAGAAATGTTTGCAATATTCACTGTTTGCACAATTTACTGGCTCTCTTTTTCAAAGTCACAATTTCTGTATATCAATAGTACCTAACACGTTTGAATCAGCAAAAGAAAGGAAAAGTGACTGAACAAATATTTCTACTTTTGAGTGAAAACATAACATCTGCTTTTGCAAAACCTCCCCATGTTAGCCCCTCATATAAGCTGTCATATTCCAGTCTATGGGTTTATCTGTGGCTCTGGATGAGAGAAGCAGAGGCCCTAAAATCAGAACTGTAGCTAACAGCACATGTGCATAACAGTTCAAACTAAATCAGTGATTAAGTCCTGTTCTGGATAAGGTAGGGTGGTGATTAGTATATTTTTTCTTTTACTTTTCCATTTTGTCGGTGGCCTTTACAAACCAAGGCTTCTGTGCTGCCCGGCTAACCCAGCTCCATAACACAACGGTGCTGCTGCCTGGGACCAGTCTAACCGTGGTTCTCTGGTGCCCTCAAGTGGAATGCAAACCTGCTTGCAAAGGCCCTACACCCTCATTACCTGCTAGGATTTTGCAGTGTTGAACCCCACTTTAATTGTTGAGCTTTTTGTCTTTCTACATGAATGTACTTAATAGCATTTCCTTGTGATCAGAGAGAAACACATTTTGTTTTGCATTGGTGTTTCCTCAACAACTACACAGAAGGACTCCCTTTTATTTCACTGTGTGTTAGACCAGTGACAAACGCATTTTCTTAACTAAAACAAAAAAGGAGTCGAAGATTTTAACATAGATTCCTGCAAATTAAGGGATCAGGTTATAATCTGATTGTAAATATGGTGAAACATTCAGCCTGTGCATGAAGTCTGTGTAGGACATATCTGATGCACACCTGTAATTATCGCTCCAGGCATTTTGTATGTTCCTCAAGCATCTGATGAGAACATTCCAAAAGTTGGTTTTCCAGCTATGCAGAATACTGATATCTTAATGTTGCTGTTAGAATTTTTTTGCGGGGCTTTACTGAAACGGTCTCTGAAAGTTTTACAAAGAAGACCCACCTGCTCTTTCCATTTCTTGAGTTCAGATATTCTCTTCACTTTCATATTTTCATATGCAGTGAGGGAATTCCAGGGAAGGGATTTATCCTGGCCTATGGGAAACATCAACTGATAGTTCAGCAGCTGATCCTGTGTTACTTCAGTGCTTTCCAAAGGCATATCATCAGGTTCTATAGAATCTGGAAATGAATGGTATTAAAGTGAATATCTTCAGTGAAATTTTTTTTCTCAAAGTTTATTTCTCGAGCATTTATTTCTCAAAGTTTAAAAAAGTGAAGAGAAAGATCAACCAAAAGAAAAAAAAAGTAATATCTAAGACAGATCCATTGCAGTAGATCCTGTAGGAATAAATTACATGTGCGGTGTGGCAAGTTATACTTTGGTAATAAATTCATAGAAGGGCTCAGCAGCTATTCTCTAACAAGCTGGTTATTTTATATCCTTCAAAATTACTTCAGTCTCAGAGATGAAGCTGCAGCCAGTCTGTTAGAAGTGAAAAAAACCCCAAACCTTCTTGACTACAGTGGGTTATAGAAGCTTGGCTAAATGAGAAAAGGATGAAGTTAAACTTGCAATGAATTCATATTTTTGTCAGTGTGATGTATTTCTGGTTTTATTTATGAGAGGAAATGGTCAAGACCTCATCCCATGGTATCCTGTACTTTGTTCTTGCATCATAAATAAGAGGGGGTAGCAATTCACAGGAGCCAGATGTAGCTCATGCTGGCCTGCATTAGACCAAGCAGCAAAGGACTGGCAGAAAATATTTGGTTCTGCCTGATCATGGCCTTCATGCCAGTGCCTAAATCAGCCTGTGTGAACTCTTCCACTGAAAGCAACAGAAGCTCTCTGCAATTGCAGGCGATTCATCATAGGATAAATTTTTATATGTCTAAATTACATACTGGGTCAAGGCTGTAAACAGGCAATGGACTAAAAATCACCCTTTGACAATGTTCAAGAAAAGATGAAGATGAGAAATCGAGGAAGGAAAGAAAGGAAGAAAGAAAGGAAGGAATGAAGCAAGCAAACTCTGGAAAGAATCAAATTGAATGTAGGTAGCTTAAATTCTCAGTTTAGTCACTGTTCTCTGCCTTCCCCACCCCTTCAAGTACAAGAGAAGCTCCACTTCTACTAATGGCTATTGTTATTTTGAGTCAATGATTATTTTTGTAATGCTACCGAGTTACTTTAATCACCACTTGATGGACATAGCAGTAGTGATCATGAAAATAATAATAATAACAATAATAATAATATTGAAAAATAACAAAGTAACACTGAAGAAATTCCTGCCCATCATATAGTCTAAGATGCTTGAGATGCCGTTTTGCCTCAGGATAATTAGGATAGCACTCCACTACTCCAGGAAGATTTTATTCCTGAAATGAATCCAGGCACAAAGCCTTTTCATTCTCTATCACAACTTTTAGAGATGGACATCACCACCACATCATTTGTCCTACTCCAGCTACTGTCTACTACTAAAGAAAAACTGTCTGCAGCGTCCCAGATACTTTATTGTAGTTATTCTACATTGTCCCATCACTATGCTTTAGGGTTTTGGTGCTTTCAGACCGTAGCGTACCAGCTTGTTGCAAACATCTTAGGCCCTGCACTAGGATGGTCCTCACCTCGAACAGGTTAGAGCATGTTTCCCTGGAAAGTGCATTCCAGCCTCCCTATTTCTCAGACGCCTGCCTAACCTCGCTCATTGTTCCCAGCTTCTGGCTCCCAGTGCCCGCAGCGCCGTTTCCAGGTGCGGCGCGTCTCGCCTTCCAATTCACCCGGCTGCCCTCGGGGAGGGCTGTCCCGCAGCGCCCGGCGCGCAGCTCCCGACCCGGCCCGTGAGGCGGCGCGGAGCGGGGACGCGATGGCGCGGTACCTGCCGGCTCCTCCGTGCGCATCCCTCCGGCCTCGCTGGTGGGCAAGCACGTCCCATGCCCCTGGATGAGGGCGGAGAGGGGCCGGGGCTCCCCTGCCGGAACGTGGCAGCGGAGCCCCAGGCGGCAGCGGGCGGTGTAGACCCCACAGGGCTGCCCCGGCCCGAGGGCGCAGGTCTGGCAGCAGCTGCAGCCGGGCTGCCGGGCAGCCTCCGGGCAGTCGGGCGGCACAGGCGGGCAGAGAGCGAGCCTCTCCGGGGTGCAGGGGGCGCAGAGCACGGGCTGCGCGCCGCGGGGGAGGCGGGCGCCCGGCAGCGCCGGCAGCAGCAGCAGCGCCGAGAGCAGCAGCGCCGGCAGCCGGCCGCGGCACAGCGCGCACCGCAGGCCACTCATGCCGCTGGGCAGGGGCCGGGGGAGGGCAGCTCGGCGGCCTGGGGGGCAGGAGGCACTTCAACATACATTCGGCTTGGCCCGGGCCTTTATACAGGGCTTTGCCTGGGTTATTAATCTTTAACCCCGAGTTAACTATTATCTGAACAGGAGGGCCGGAAAAGCATCGTGTCACTGGCAGTTCAAGTCCCTGGCCACTCTTCCCCTCCCCTTTCACTTTCCCCCTTTATCTATTTTCTTTTCTCCAGACATGCAGGAATGCTTTTATTCCCTCACTCCCACCTCTTTGCCCCAACACAGTTAACAAGGAAAAATTTGGTGGGGGCTGGAAACAAAATTGGCAGAAGGGAATGGATGAGTGGGGGCTATACCCTCCTCTTTTGCTTGTCACAAATGTCTCCTGTTCTTGACTTTTCATAAAAATGTAAAT
>VXBN01017363.1:52207-176781 GCA_013397395.1 Sinosuthora webbiana
TTTTTAAATTCAGATGATTTCAGGCATCTCTATCTAGATATACCAATGTTGAAACTCATTGGCATTTTTAAGTACTTTAAAGAAATCTAATTTTACAGATTTTAAAACAATTCTGTGGACTTTGCATGTCTGGGAATAAATTTTGCCTGAAGGTTTAGGGCACAACAATTGCAATTAGATTTTTCAAACTCTTTCCCGCCTTTCATTTCTACTTTTTCTTGTATATTTGTCTTGGAAAACTATGACTCACCTACCATTCAAAATCAAGTGAAAAATATACAGAAATATTTCTATTTCCTCTCCCAAAAGAAAAAAGAAACAATGTAAAACAAAGTCTCTTTCATGAAGAAACATGTAAAAGAAATACAAATGGAAAGTAAGCCAAGTTGTAAAACAACAAAGACCCAAAGAACTCATAGGCACTTGTATATGCATATGCATGTATTCATTCACTTATCTATTTATGGATTTTGCTGTTTAGACAGCTTTTTATGAATAGTATTGAGGATCACTGACCAACTGCTTAACATAAGCTACTTGCCTCTGAAATTACTGTTCTCCAGCCTTCCACTCTCCTGCCTGCAGTTTTTCTGTCTAAAAAAACTGAGGTGAACTGAGGGTAAATAGCTTTTAATGATATATGTGAAATTATTTTTAAAAAAGGATTTTTTAACTCATCACTGCTATTTTTAAGTAACCAGATAAAGGCACAATGCAAGAAAAACATGCTTATCTGATGTACAGACCTACATAACAAAACTCCCATTAGTTTCAAAAAAATTCTCATTCTTCCCCTGTACTATCTTGTTCTCAGGTCTTTGGCAAGTTTTTCATTGCTGTCAGGTAGCTGGCAGTATCTGAACTGCTCAGGCAGTTCCTAACAACTTGCAGCCTTTTACAAGTCAGATCTTTTGAGTGTACCCAGTAAGATAAACAAAAGATAAGCAACACTTCTTTCCACAGACTATGAAACATTTTGAAAATGTTTTTGGTTTGTTTCCTTTATGGTTCCAGGTCCACTTGAAATCATGGCCCAGCCCTTTTTTCACTTGCTATCTTTTGAAAGGAAATCAAATTGAGGAAACCTAAAAGTCTGCTAAAGCAAACTTTGTGAGATGTTCTTCTGTACAAAAGGTAGACCCATAAAAATCAGTCCCTTCATATTTCATTTACATAAATGTAATGAACATATGTTAGAACAGATTATGATAACTTAGGGCAGTATCAATCAACCAGGCAATGTTTTCATATAGACCATGGGACATCAATGAAGTGAAAATAGTGTATATGTTTATGTAGACTCTGTTTGATCTAATACTACAACTCATTTACCAATCTCCATCTCTGACCCTGACATTGCTTTAAAGAACACAAACAGATAAGAGTCAGGAGGTTAAAAACATTCATGATGTAAAGCTGTGTTTACTAAAGACTTTTGACGGTAATTTTTAGGTGTTCCAAATGTTGACTTCTAACTCGAACCACTTGACACAAGACACTACATGAATCCTAGGCAAGGATTACTTTTTCTGCAAGATTTTCCCATTGATTTCTCAATAATTCTTAGTCAATGACCTCACTTTGAATGATAAATAAAGTTTGGGATTTTTAAATTCTTTTTCTTTAAAGTCATATGGAGTGGCTCACAGAATGTAAAGTTTTATGTACATTTGGGCACAAGTAATTTTTATCCACTAATTATCAAAATTCAAGTGACTTGCCAAATAATTTCATACTGAGACTGCTTATCTGGATATGTTTTAAAAAAAACAAAAAACCCAGTGGAATATCCTCATTATCTTTTTTTAGGTAAGAAACTAATCCTGAATTTTAAGCTTAGTATCCAAAACTGCTATGATGCACACATGCACACACACACACACACACACACACACAAATGCCATCAAGCATATGAAGAAGAACAGCTATGATAGAAACATAACCCCCCTAGTTTCTTCTCTGAATTTATTCTATATAAAAAATGCTTTATTTCAGCTGTGTGGATTATTAGGAATTCCAGTCAATTGATTGTGCTTAGGTTATGGATTAATAATTTGATTCACACATTTGTTGACTGTTGTCACTTTGTAGCAATGACATATAAGCTATTTGATATTATTTATCTATTCTGATCAGGTAAATATGATTTTTAGAATTAAATTCTGGATGCAGAGAAGGTTCCGAGTTTTTGTTGCACTAACTTTTGGATGCAGACTGACTTCTGCTATTTTGCCCCAGCAGTTAATTTGGCTAAAATGTGGGAAATAACTTATAAATACCTAAAAGTAAATCTGCAGAAACTCTAGTGAGAGGCTGTCTCATGGCAAGCCTAGCTAGGGAAGGCTTCTATGGACTTTATGCATTAAACTGTGGGTCATGAAAAAAAAAAGAGAGAAAAAAGTAATTTATCTCCTTGGTGGCACCCAAAGCATCTGGGCACTGAGTGAAACACCTTGTTTTCAATGTTGTGCATACATAGACCAGCCAGAAACTATTTTCTACAAACTCTTGCAGTCTTCTGGCAAGAGAGGTTAAAATGCTTTAATCATCCTACCATGCGCCAGCTGCTTTCTCAGTATGCCTAGCTGGAGACATCATACAGAAACATTTTGATTTACTGTCATATGACAAAGCTGAAAGCATGTTGCAGAATATGAGTTCCTGTGTGGACAGTTAATATAAAAAAAACACTTGCTTCACTGCTTCTGCTATAGTCACCGTTACTAAACCCAGCATTACTAATACCCAGGCAGGTATTAGTGACCAGCTATGGAAATAAAGGTTTTTCAGTGTCTACTATGGTGAGCTGTATCTTAGAAGGGACTGCAAAAAATGTAAATTACCCCCTTAGTGATGGCTCCAGGTATCTAAACCAAGATAAGCTGTTTAAATCTCTTTGTATTTTTCAGCTGCTGTGTCTCTCCAGGCCCAGAAACAGAAAAGGGCACCACTAACCATATGATATACCCTTTACTGCAGTCCCTGAGGGCTGTAGGCACTGATGCAGTGAGACCCCAGCCTTTACCATTAGGTTTACTTGCTGAAGTTGTTGCTACCTTATGCCGATAAAGGCAAAGGTAAAGGCAAAAAAATTCCCTGGAGATTTTCTTTTAAAGCAATTTAAACATAATAGCACTTTCAAATACATATTCAAGCATCTCATGTGAAGTTTGAGACAGTAACAAAGACTACCACTTACTTTATGTCTGAGTCTGTCACACAGGTTAAATGCCAGGATTCACATGAAACTCCCCTTTCTCCCTGAACTGATACATGGCTTTCCAGGCACAAGCATTACTACATGTAGTAGGGAGAAAAGTAGGCACTGATGGAGAAAAAGGGAGATCCAGACCCAGACCAGGGCTATCATAGTCACAGCCAGTTGCGCAACTTAGAGGAAAAGTGCCTGGAGGACAACAGCCAGCAATAATTAATGTATATTAGTTTCTACCTTAACAAGTGCAACAGTGGATATTCTCTTTGACAATAGATAAACTGGATGTTGAAAGAAACTTACTGCTAACCCAAAACTGGAGGAACCCCTGATGTTTCAAATTCCTGATCTTTTCTTCTGAGGTTTTATGGAGACTTTTAACCTCTGTGAATAAATTTGGCTTTTAATACTTGAATCTTAAGTGCCATTCTTTCATCTTTTCATCTTTTTAAAAATGCTAATAAAAATAGGAATAGTCATAGGACCCAGACCAGAGTAAGTCAAGAGGTCAGTTTTCTCTGGTCATCTGTCCCATGAAGTGGGAGGCCAAAACTGGGGAACAAACATGCCAGAACTGTACTTGCTAAAGGAACAGGGCCTGGGCTGCAGGCAGAGGAGAAGACAGCAGCCTGGAATTCTTAGCAAGAGAGCAAGAGGGTTGTTACTGACAGCAAAGTGATAAATGCTGTTAAAACAGGAGGACATATTTCTTGCTGTCAATTAAAATTGTTTTTCACATTTAGGCTATTCAATTCTGCACTGGTTCTTACAAAAAAAAAAAGTTTGCCCAGCTGCTTTTGTCAGGAAATCTGTCCTTGCCTTTTGTTCTAGGCATTTCTGATTTCAGCAATATTATATTGATAATAATTATTGTTATTATATTGTTGACAGTAATACCAAGACTATTCTTTTCCAGGTTTCAGAGCCCCTACTCTTTCCTCAGAGGTCAAGAGACAGGACTCTGGGACTTCAGTCAGTTCTAGAGAGCCTGAAGCTTGCACAGAGAGCTGCAATCAGCTAAGCTGCTGCTGGGAATCAGGTTAGCCTGAGCTTTAGTGTCTGATAGTGTCGGGTTTCACACTGGCCAAACGCCAGGCACGAACTAAAGTCACTCACCCTCCCCTGCCACAGCTGGGCAGAGGAGAGAAGAAATTAACGAAGGGTTCATGAATTGAGCTAAGGACCGGGAGAAAATACTCCAAGGGCAAAACAAGCTCAAGTTAGAGGTATAAAGTGAATTTATTACTAACAAAATCAGGGGAGGATATTGAGATGTAAAATAAACCCTTCAAAACACCTTTTCTTCCCCCAGGCCCTCCCTCCTTCCCACTGACAACACAGGAAGACCGGGGGTTTGATCAGTTCGTCCCCTGAGATTTTCTTCTGCTGCTCTGGGAGAGGAGTCCTATCCCTGTGAGACTGTGCGGTCCCTCCAGCGGGAGACAGTTCTCTGTGAGCTTGCCCAGCAAGGGTCCACTCTCACAAGCAGCAGTCCTCCCACAACTCCTGCAATGCGAGAACCTCTCATGGGCAGACACTCCTCCCAAAACTGCTGTAGCATGGGTCACTCTTCCAGGGGTGCAGTCCTCCAAGGACAGGCTGCTCTAGCCTGGAAGCAGGGGCCCTCTCTCTCCACCGGCTCTCCCACTGGATCACAGCATCCTCCAGGCATCCACCCACTCTGGCATGGGCACCTCCCCCACCATGAGCTGTGGGTGGATCTCTGCATCCCCTGTGGATCCCCATGGGCTGCAGGGGCACAGCTGCTTCACCATGGTTTTCACCACAGCCTGCAGAGGAATCTCGGCTGTAGCGCCTGGAGCACCTCCTGCCCCCCCTTCTCTATTATCTTGGTGTCTCCATGTTGTTTCCCTCACATGTTCTCACCTCCTCCTCTTCTCTGACTAGAAGGAAAACCTGTGACTTTGTTTTGATTTTCTTCTTAAATATGTTATCACAGAAGCATTAGCAGCCTCTCTAATAGGCCCAGCTTTGGCCAGCAGCATGGCCATTCTCAAAGCCATCAGGGGTTGGCTCTGCTGGACATGGTGGAAACTTTCAGCAGCTTCTCACAGAAGCTACCCCTGTGGCCACCTGCTACCAAAAACCAGGCAGTGCAAAACCAATACAAGGGGTAATACAAATTGTTTTTATTATATCAAAATCACACTGGAGATAAGATTGAATGTCGCATGAGTATTTGCCTACTTACTGTATAAATAATCTCTGCCATCAAACACAAAGATCATGCAGAGTTACTGGATTAAAAAAAAATCAATTTGATTAATGTATAATGAAACAAAGCAGAAACCCAAGATTAGATTGTTAAAGCACTTTGTTACAGATGAAAGCACAGTGCTTCTCTTTACAAATAAGATTTGACTACCTTTGGTAAATCATTGTGATTTTGCCTTCTATAAAAAAGTCACATGGAAAAGAATCAAACTTCTAGTGACCCATAGCTTGGTGATGATGGGGCAGTAGTAAAAACTAAGATAGACACAGAGAAGAATCACTAGATGTGTCAAAAGCTTTTCTCTTGAGGAATCTGATAAATCAAGCTGTAGTAGAAATGCTTATATGGATAACTATAAAAGGAGGACTTAAATTTTATTTTTTGTTGCTGCTGACATTACAATCAGACTGCTTGACCATGAAATGATCAACATAACAAAAATAAACAACCCCCTCAGCAGCTCCTTTTTAATGTAATTTTCTACATTTTCATGTATAGTACATTTCCCCTATGAGTTGATATTTTTCTCAAAGATATCTATCTGGTGAAAAAACCTGTTTTACCGACTTATTAAGTATATGCAAAAAAAGGACACCTTTTAAAATTTCAAGATGTATTTTCCTTTAACTCACTGATTTTGCATTCTGAGAAACTATACTAGCCAACAGACCTTCTGGTATCATTAGTCTGCTGCAGTGTTTTTGCCTCTCTTATTCATCTCTTCTCCAAATGTGATGATCATAGACTTCCTTTTGCTAGTCCTACACAAGGAATTTCCTCTGTGATTTGTTTTATCATTTTTTATCATCTCCCAGCTGTGGCTAAAAAATCTGCTATGAATATACTAGTAAAGGTCAGGATACACTGTTGATTTCCATACTTCCATCACAAACTTCGTTGTATAATTTCCAATCCTACAGTCTTGGTGAACTTTTTCTCAGCTACCCAGAGGTATTCAGAATGCCATACAGCACTTCTTTCTCCACTGTTCCAGTTTCACCCCTTCTTTCATCCTTCTAGCACAGTTACAATTATAACACATGTCCACAGTAGCGTATGTGTGGTAAATAAAGTTTTTGATTGCAATTGCAAGTCTTCCATCTAACTGCAATGTCCTCCCTCTCCTGGTGGCAAAGCTTCTTGCTGTTGCTGAGGTATGGTTTGTGCAGGTTGTGGGGGTTTGTGTGATTTTTTTCTTCTAGAGGAGTAACAAACGCTAAAGCATCCATGACCTTCATATAAATACTCTCATGCAACACCAATTTGATTTAAGTGCATGCTATATGATGCAATGAATTGGTTGTGCTCTCTTGGCTGGGAATTTATACTTTGAATACTGGGAATGCTTTGAAACCAATTTTATCTAGACATCTTTTAAATGCTTTTTTTGGATCCAGTTCCTCTACAAGTTCATTTGTCGGCAATTGTGCACATACTTTCTTTCCTATATTTGAATTTGCATCAGCTTTCCATACCATAAAATTGAATTCTTCCATTTCTAGGGAGAGAACATTACTTTCTTATCTTAGAAGTGTGAGATGTTTCCCCTACCATTGCTGGCACCTCCTCTTTAGGAGAAAATGTAAGCTTTAGGATGATTATGGTATCTACTTGTAGAAGAAGGTCGCTACAAAGGACAAACCTGCAAAGACATGAAGAGCTGAAAGAAAACAGTTATGGTAGGACAAGTAGAGCTAGGAAAGGCCAAATGTATGAACTAGAGGACAACAAAAGGGATCAAAATGGCAGCAACAGTAAGAAGCAGAAAAATATGAAGGATATTTTTCCTCTTTCTTCTTCCCATTTCTCCTATAAAAATGAAGAAAAACAGGAGAAATCTCCCACAAATCCACAAAGAAAAAAAAACAAAAAACCAAAAAAAACCAAAAAAACACAACAAAATCCAAAAAACCCAAAAAACCCCAAAAAACTCCCAAAAAACCCACAGATGCAGGACAGTGAATGACAGAACAATCATGCAAGTTCAATCTTATTTTTAATTAAAACTTAGGAAAAGAGAAACTACTTTGACAGATAACACTTAAAAGCACTGATTTCACAGTAAGGGTGGAAACAAGGGTTACTGCCTTGTGAGCTAGGACATTTGGTTTCAAGCAACTATCTCACATGAGAAGGGGATTTGAAAGGCAAATCTGTAGTTCCAGAATTTTATACTGTGGGCTGCTGGAGTTGAAATCAGAGAGACAGAACTCCTATCTCAATGCTGTCTGCTATGCATCTCCATGCACATGTACCATTATATGATGGAGCAGTGGGGCTGCTGTAAGTGCTGCAAAGCCACATATATGAGTGTACCCAGGTGGCTGGCAACTGTCAAGCTCTACAGGATTTGCATGCCTATTGGGACTGACTGCACTGTGAAGCACCATTTAATTGCATAGGAGTGTTAGGTACCTACATAGTAGTAGAAAGCCTGAGCAAAGTTTGGACAGGGTGAGGGTGAGCAGCTCAGGTCCAAATCTTAAAGGAGGTGGTAAGATCTATTCCTAGTTCAAGTTTTTAGCAAGATTTGAAAATGTTACCCAATTGCTTCAACTGGTCTAAATTTTCTAGGTGCTGCTAGGCTCAGTGTTCATTTGTTTCAAATAAGTTGGAAATGTTGAGGAGGGAGCTATTTTAATAGGCATGGTGGAATTCATTAACAGATGGAGCTGAGGGAGACTTTTGTATGTCTCATAGAACAAAACAGAACCAAGTACAGGTCAGTGACACTGTTGTGTGATTTATCACTCAGGGTTTTGTCCATAGGAGGAATATAACTGTTTTAACTTAGAGGGGAAGAAAAATCTGTTTTTATTTAAAATTTTTCCACTTTTCCTAGTTATTTTAAAATTGTTTAGCTGTGATAAGCAAAGGTAAGACCTAGTTTCCATTTGTCTGTTACATAAATTTAAAATATGTTACATAGATATGCTAAACATTTTTCTCTTCAAACTGGCCTCTTACAGAAGCACTGCAGCTGGGCAGAGTACTCCCAGCTCTGTCAACAGGAGTATTATCATTGCTTCAGCAGGAACAAGGCCAAGCTCATAAATCCAGGATGAAGACATTTCTGTCTCTTCTCTCTGTTCTTGGTAATGTTTTTGTTCTTCTCCCTCCAACATCATGCTTAGTCACCATCAGCAGGTAGGTTGTGCAATATATATTCAGGGACAAGTGTACTGAAAACAGTTCCATAGGTCAAGGTCATAGCTTCACTCCAAAAGGAAAAATACTGCCCTAAAAGAACACTCTCCATGGGAAGGCTGTTCTGAACTTACAAATGTGTCCATGTTGCATTTGAAAGTCAGGACAACACCAAAGCTCAAGAGCGTATTGCAACTCTGATTCACATTCATTCATACAGGAAAAGGGATTTTTATTTTACAGAACAGGATGTCTTGGAGATTATCTTCTCATAAGGATCCGGTGCCTGTAGCTGCTACCTTTTCCAGTGTCAGCACCCAAAATCCATACTTAAGGTCTGAAATAATTGGGATAATTTCTTTTTTATAGGTGTTGGATTTCTCAGCTCTCTTTAAGCTTCTTCTTTTTTTTTTTTTTTTTTTCCCACTGTGATGATACTGTAATATAAACCTTCATAAAGGAATTTCATGCATGAAGAGAAGCCCTAAGCAAACAGTAATTTGCCGTTGTTGCCACCAGAGGAGGAACATTAAACAAGAGTGGAACTGCATACTAGTAATTCTCCTCCCAAAGTCTATTCCTTTCAAAATGTACATACATTGTATTGTATGACAGAAAACTAGCTGTACTATTTAAGCATAAAAATTTAATTCCAGTAGATTTGTAAGTCTGCTGGAGAAATGGAAGGAAGTTCAAACTCTCTAAACAAAAGATACACTAGCTGGTTGCTGGTGGTTTTTTAAATTTATTTTTACCCTATGGATATTCTTACATGTGAAGTATAATAACAGCAGTATAATTTGTAAGTGCAATTTGATACATTTAATTTCACATTTTCCAACATTCTGATTTTATAAATTAGACACAAACATTTCTTTGGTAACACCATTCACTAAGGTCTGTACAATATAGGCCTGGTTGAAGTCCCTTGGAATTGTTACATGCCATTAACTGTTGATACTGTGGTTGTAGAATGTCAGGCACATGTTGGAAAACTCCTGAAGAACCAGTTGATTGTATTAATATTCTCATTAAGTACTCTAACTACTTTTATAACTTTTGCAAACTCATGAACACCTAAATTATTCTATAACAAATACTATATAATATTTTTTATTTATTCTTAAACATTCTAGAGAGGAAATAGAAGTAGTTTCCAAAATCATGAGACCCCTTGGTTTTTTGCATCCATCTGCCTAATATAGCCTGAAAACTTGGAAAGACTCAAAGTCAGTTCTCTGTTACCATTTGGTACAATTTGTTTTCCCCCACTGAGGAAAGTCTTTGGGATTTTTTTTGGCACCGACTAGTTCAATGAACCTGACAGGGTGGCAGCCTTGCTCCCTGAAAAACCTTCCTATCATTTACTGTGTTCTGAATTTCAGATGTTTTGCATTGCACTTGGAATGAAGCCAAAGATACCTTAGACATTAAGTAGCCATATTCCCTGGATTCCTTTTGCATTTAATGTAGCCCAAAGCAGGGCCTTAGAAGGAATTTGCAGCAACTACACCCCTGGCCTCCTAGGGTCTGGAATTTGTCCCACATGATCTTTTGTAAGAGATGGTCCGAAGATCCCTCATCTGCCTCACGACCATCGTCAAGGACAGAGACTGAAACCCCTAAAAAGGACTCTAAAATCTCAACAGAGGAGTTCTGGCCTGGCTGAGGTGGGATTTTGGCCAAGTGCTGCCTGCAGGTGTGTTCAATGGAAAAACCCGGTACACATTTCCATCAGAACATCAGAACCTGAGCAGAAACAATGGGCAAGTCACGGAGAAGTGACTGCACCTGCTGACCTGTTCTGGGCGACATGACCGACCTGTTCTGAGTTCTCAAAACGAACACACTGTAATGATTTTCCCCCACCTTTTTGGCCAACTGCCTGTCGCTTCGGAGAGGACTATAAGGACCCTGAGTTAACCAAAGACTTTGAGATCTCCCCACGGAAGAAGATGGATCTATTGGCCGGACCACGAGGACTTCGGACACGAAGATTTCGTCTCTCCGTTGGTAGCTATAACCCACCCCCCCTTTCTCTTTTCTCACTATCCTTTATTTCCCTTCAAATCCTTCTATCGCATTTGATGTTGGCACTAATAAATGTGCATTTGCTTGATGAATACTAAAATCCCCTCTGTGTTGTTTTTTGCCCTCTGAGATCAGTAAACGAACCATCACGACCCCCGCTTGCATTAGCGGATCGTGACACCTTTCCATTTGGCTTAGCATCATGGAGGCACCAACCTAAGTAGACAAAGGCACTTTGGGGTGTGACAACAGAGTCTAAGTTTTGGCAGAAGACCAGTGTCAGATATCAGAGGGTATCAGATGGGCAAGGAATCCAGCAGTGAAGAGCAGGCACTAAAGACAAAAGACACCTTTGTCTTATAAGGAAGGAAAGATCTAGAGGCCAGATTGGAGAAGACATTAGTTGAAGACATTGTAAGACCAAGAAACTGGACAGGCAGGAGCCAAGAGTGACTTTGAGGGGCAACAGTGAGAAAGAAAAGCAGAAGCAGTGTCAAGAATTCCTGAGACTAGGATGAGAAGCCTGAAGAAGGAACAACTGGAACTGACTATCTGGGAAGGTACAAATAAACAAGAGGCAGAACTGGGTCATTTGGATTAAGCATTGGGTCATGCAGCCAGACTAATCTGTGCTTTTCCCAGGGGTAGAGGAGGGTTTTACACTAACCTTGCACTTGCCTGATCTTAGTTCAGCCCCTGGCACAAATCACAGATACTGATGAAATGCCTGCAGGCTCAAGGGGAATAGCAGTACATCTGCAACCATGCCTATTTGATCTCAAAAGAAGCTTGGGATCTACACCAGCCAGGAGGTCTCTGGTTGCCAGAGGAACTTGTGGAGACCGGACAAGCAGTCCGGGTAACACACACAAACAAATTCCAGAACATTAACTAAACATGAAACCAAGTGAGCATGACTTGGCTCATGACCTGAAGGACAGCATCACCCTACTTCCGGGCTACACAGAAAGCCAGGTCTGAGGATAAGGCTGTTTTCCTGAGAAACTCTGAAGAACTTCACTTCAAGAATCATTAGCAAAAACATCCTAATTCCTTTTAAAGCCTGAGAGAGGTTGTAAAACCACAACTCCACTCTTACCTTTTGGAGTGTAAAACAGATGCTATTGATTGGCCTGTCTCATAATGTTGGCATGGGACATACTTCTCTGCCACCTTGGATGTAAATAGTACAAGTTACAGTTTGTAGGAAGAAAATGCAAAAGTGTACCTTGCCTCCATTCTTAACTGGCAGATTCTTTTAAATAGGGCTCTCCCCTTTGGGGTAATTAGTGCCTGGAAAAGCTGCAAAACTAGTATAAGCCAGGAAAGTGCACATGCTAGAGCCACACACGTGCAGAAATATGTGTATGTAGGTGGTAAAACTATTCTGGATTCCTGCTGCTGACACTGCACAGATAACTTAGAAGTCATAGACTCTGCCTGTTTAATCTAAAGATTAAAAAACAGACAACAGTAGGAACTTACATGAGTATTATGCTTTTTGCATCAATTCTTGACTGATGCTTCAGAAAGTTCCTTTGAGCTAAATTACTATTTTGACAATATAGCTGTCAGGTAAGACACGCTTCTTGACCTCCATGCAGCAGCCCCAGAGGAAAAAAAACAGAAAAACGAACAGAAACTCCATACTCCCTCAAAACACACAGCCAAGGAGTAGGTATCTCCAATACAACAGTGAGTTGCGTTTACAATCTAAGGCTGAGACAAACTGATTTTGAACCAAAACTTAAAAATAGGCTGTAATTAATTAGTAAAGAATGGCCTCCATCCTTGGTGCCTCTCAGTATTTCCTCATTTCACCAAGTAGAAGCAAAATCATTCCACATGGCATCAGCTTTGATTACCCTTAAGATGAAGAGATTCTCCTTTGGCTAATCAGGATTTCACTCTGTGTGGCCATAGGACTTTGTCTAGTGACTTCTTGTTAGGAAAGATCAGCCAACCCTATAAGACTTGAATTCTATATGAAAGATTAAGGCCAGGAAGAGCTGTGGTAGTATGAGGAATGATTCTTAAACATTAAGTTGTTCCTCCCTTCTTAGTTCTAGGCCTTTTGTTCATTATAAATTAACATTGACTCTTATGTAGAGGCTCTTCGTAATTGGTACCTGACTTCTCCTAGATTTTAGAGGAAAGAATGACAAAACAAATGACAAAGGACATTTTTTGGAAGGAAAGAGGAAGTCTAACAGGCACTATAATGAAGAGCATGATTTATTGTAACTCGCCATTCCCACATGATGAGTGTAACAGCACTTATCCCACAGGTAGCCCAATCAAGCTTCTTCAATTGTCAGTTCATGTTTTGTTGCCTCCTCAATGTTTTTAAGTTGACGAAGCAGCCATTCTCTTTCTTTCTTTTGCTGTTATAGAAGAAAAAATATTTTTTTATAAAACTAATCCATTCAGATACCACCTGCTTTCAAAAACAAAACACCTACACAAAGGACTTATGACCCAACTGAATTTTGGCTGAAGTTTTCCATTTGTTTTAAGCATAGAAGCTTTTACTCTCAAAGCTGGTGAGTTTTCTTGAGTTTTCAACACACTTGAGAAAAATATGGCACAGAGAAAAAAACAAGCTGAAACAGAATTTGATGGTTTCACACTGACATGACAACATTCAGAGTATAACTCTGCTACTGTCCTATCCTTTCTGTGGGCTTTCCACAGGCCTTTAGCAAATAATTAAAATTTCAGAAAATTGAGTTCTTGTGCGCCACAGACAGCCAACATCTGCAGAGCACCTATTAATCTAAGCTTTCCCCAGGAAACCCTACATTAGTCAAAAGGACTGCTCACAAGATCCCATTTGCAATGACTGTTGATCTTTTCATAAAGCACTACAATTTGGATTTAACAGAAAAAAGAGTAGATTGTTTCTTGAGTTTGAGCTGACTTGCTAACATTAAGAAGCTTTAGACTTTCAATTACTTATTTCTTACTATTTAAATATCTTCTAAATAAAGATATAATTTAGAATATACTTTCCCGCTAGTGTACACAATGAGTCATACCAGCTCACAAGCTGAAGCAAAAGCTAGTTTGGAAGTTTGCATAGCATCCCATCTGTGATTAGGAATGGTATCACAGGGTCTATCAGGTTATGACCCAATTCATAAACAGATGGCCTCACTGGTAAAGTTATGGAAATGTTCTATTAGTAAACTATTCCCACTTTTTTAGAAAGATCTGTATATATTCAGCATTGGTACATATTCAGCATTAAATAACGAAATTAAAGCCTTTACCTGAAGAATTTTATCAATTTTCTTCTTTCTGGGTTTTGCTACCAGGGGATCTTTTATCCCTGGTATTCCAGAAACAAGCCATGAAGGTCCACTCTTGGGAGTTACTGCAGCATCCACAGATGCTCTGGTGGTAGCTTGAATTTCTGTGTTTGGGATGACCTTGTGAGCTGGCTCTTGATTTGATTCATCAGAGGCCAACACAGTGGAAAGCCTCCTTCTAGAAAATACAAGCTGAGAGCTTTGGCTTTTCTCTTTATTTAGCTCTTGCAGATCAGATGCTGTTGAAAGCATTTTTGGGGATGTATGAGGAAAGTATACATCAACACGTGCTAATGATACTTGAGATAATGATCTACTTAGATTTGATTTTGGCATTGGAGATCCATAAACTCTCTTTGTAGCATTTTGGTCCTTGATTGACTGATTTGTCAGATCTGTAAGAGATGGACTTGTTCTTGAAAGCTTTGAGTTCACTGGGGTGCTGTGTTTCACCATTCTCTTTTTAAGAGATCTTTTAACATTCAGAAAAGAATCATCTTCCTCAGACATCTTGAAGTCAGGTTTATTGCCTTAAGAAAATAAGAAGATTGTATCATTCTTCACACTGTGAGAGATGCAATGCAAGCTGCTTTTTAGCAGCAAGCACTTAAATAAAATCCAAAGTGTTCCTATTTTCATGTCTATATTCTTCTTTACATGGAATTTATCCTTTATATAGATCAGTGTTGAAGCAGTTGGAAGAGCCATGTTGAAAACAGAACATGAGAACATAGCTGGTCTCACATCCAACACTCCTCTCCCAGCCTTCTGCATGAGGAGCTCC
Source organism: Sinosuthora webbiana (assembly GCA_013397395.1). Classification (NCBI taxonomy): domain Eukaryota; kingdom Metazoa; phylum Chordata; class Aves; order Passeriformes; family Sylviidae; genus Sinosuthora; species Sinosuthora webbiana. The sequence goes on from VXBN01017363.1 coordinate 66,931, forward strand.
AAGTGTGCTAGAATTTTTAAAGACTTTTGATTAACTGCAACATCATTAAGATAGTGTTTTCTCCTTCCAAGTGTATAAATTATATACTTCTGTGATTTCAGCTGCTAACACTCCATATGTAGCTGAAAACTATTAGATGGCAGAGGGACTACCACTGTGTAGCAAAAAATCAAGTGCTCTAAAGAGATGGGCAGAGAATTTCTGGATTCACCAATGATCTCTTAATCAAATTGCCATTTTGTTTCCCTTAATTCCTTGAAAGGGGGCTCAAAAACCTCTAATTCCCTCCTATTTATGTGACATTTGTCTCACTTCAGCTGACCCTAAGCTTTGATTATAAAAAACTATATATGTTCTGTTCAAGTCTATTTTCAACTGAATTTACAATGGGAAGGTTGCTTTTGCTAGTAGTATTATTCCTACCCATTTGCAAACCCCCAGTAAAAAGAAACTCTAGTTCTTACACTTGCTACTTCTTGGGCAGAAAAGCCCAAGATAAGGATATCCAATTTAAGATATATTTAAGACAAATATCTAAATCAGGTGAGCAGTTCTACTAATTGTTGAACTCTTTGCTTTCATGAGGTTGTTCAGATACTTCATGCAGGTTAATTGCCCCATATTCCAACCTGTATATAGGTTGCACCTTGGAGGGGCAAGACAACAACACAACCATGAAGCAGGGCACAAGAAGACAGGGAGGTATATTTGCTGAAGTAAAAGGTATTCGTTCTTCATCCCTTGTCAAGTACTTGTGTAGCATCTATGTTCTCTAGCAGAGTTTTACATCCATTTTGTGTTTTTAAACACAAAGGTGGCAAGAGAGAGAACACTGACTCTTCAAGAGAGCAGAAGTCAGGTGTTTTATGTTTTGGAGTTTTTTTTCCCCCTTAGAAAGATGGAGGAGTACTCCATAATAATTTTTATTTGGATACCCATTTCTTCCCTCACTTCTTAGCAGTGCTAGCTTGTGTGACATGTAGGCAGCACTCAGTCTACAGAGACTGCCTTTTTCCTTTCCTGTTTAGACAGATTGACTTCCTTTAGTCTTTATCATAGAAGTTTACATGCTTAAACATAGAAAAGGAATAAGAAGAGTTTGCAGCCACCACTCCTCCCCCAAATCTATCCTCAGCTATGTATTTTAATGCTTTCCCTTCATCATTAAGTAATCAATTAAAAGCTATTTCTTACTTAAATTAGTTTTAACAATTTTTTTCAACCAAAGCTTTTGTGGCAAACAACAGGATTATTTTTTTTTCACATTTCTCTATACTTTAGAAAATAAACATGTATAAGCAACAGGGTTTTCTACTCTAATGCCACTATAGATAAAAGAGAGAAGTCTAAAAACAACAGAGAAATATAAGCTATTCAAGAATATCAAAGTGCATTACAGAGAATGCATTTTGCAGGAAATTTGACAAAATAGAGCAGTCTTACCAGACCGACCAGGTTCTATCTGATATCTTCCTTCCTTCCTTTTTAAAGTAATCTAGCTTCAGCTGATACTTCCCTTCTTATAGACCTGTTCATCCTGGCCATCCTTGGCTGCTGACACTCCCTAATTAACACATTTAGCATTTTTTGGGTGTTATCAGCAGTGCTTCTAAATGAATAAATAACTAAATAGAAATCTAGGATTAATTAATCATAGGAAAATGGGCCAGCCAACTTATTATTTATGTGCTGTGTTTATTGCTATTTAATCTCTGCTGTTTGCTGCTTGTTTCAGTCACAAAAATACTCTAGTGGTTAATTGCCTTCACGTGGCTTTTTAAGGCACATTGAAGATCTGCTGATGGATGTATGTTGATGGAATATATTGCTGTCCTGATTTTATTTTCTCCTGTTTTTCTTGCTTGAAAAACAAATGGGAAATTAATGTTAAATCTGCCATAAAAAAGCCCTTATTTTAGGAAAACAGAAAATGAGAATAAACTGAAAAACTGTAAATTCCAGTGTGTATTTCATGGTGTTTGCAGCTCACAGCTAATGACAGCATTCTATCTTGAAGTATGTATTTTCAAACTATCAGCCCTTAGATTAGAATTCCACTGGTTTGAAATGGTATGGTATGGTTTAGGTGGAGGACTGTAATTTTTATCAACTGAAAAGCAGCTGGACTACACCAGTCCTTCTGAATTGGAAGTCAGTTCTGGGGTAGCTGACGCTAAACAGCTGTTATCACAATGCTGTAGAGCAAGAACAGGTGTGAGGGAGCATGTGCACAAATAGTGGGGTAGCCCCTTTTGAAAAAGCATGACCTATGGACTTTTAAGCTGATCAGACAGACCTAATTTCACAGCTTTATGTGGATGACCTGGGGTTGTAGAGTGCATCCAGCACAGACAGAGGGGCAAAAGCAGTGATCTCACAGGAATTTGGACTTTTGGTTCCAGGGAGTCTGGGTATTTCAGACCTAATCATAAACCACTCTCTCTTGCCACATTAATAGTTGTACTATGAATAGAGAATTGGAGCTACCAGTTCAATATTTAGAAGTAACAGTCTGTCAGTATATGGATAAAGTTGCTAGGCTTAAGTTATGTGCCCCCAAGGAGCTGAAAGAGAGCTTGAGAAATGGAGGCATATTACAATCACATGGATTGCATGAGTAAACATCTTGGAAATAAATAGTCTGTCCAGGATAAGCTATTTATTTCCTAAACTCCCAGGGGAAGTCCCTACAGGAATATTTTGAGAATTAAACAAAAACTATTTTGAGATACTTGTGGCTGAGGAAAAAAAGAAAAAGGAGGAAAAAAAAGTCTCAGTCATTTATAAACATAGACCAATCTTTACCTCATTTTGAATATTTGTAGTTAGTTTTCATACCTTGTGGCTTGGTGAACAAACCCACCAGGTCAGCCATACTGTGCCTCACAGGCCTGGCAAGCCAGTTCTTTATATAGTACTGAACACAGAGTGATGTCTTGACATGGTGTTGCAATGTTTGTGCTGTCCTCCTATACTGTGGCACATAATATCACCTCTCCCAGCAAGGCAGTGATGCAAACAACACTAAGCAACATGAACTTGCATGAGAAGCTTTTTTTGGGGTGCTGAGAAAACTGACATAATTTTAATGGATCAGTTTAAAACCTCATGGCCTTGCCTCCCAGTTGATGCTTGGCACTCCTTGCTGTGCTTGTCCTCACTTTTTGTGTCCTTTTCCATGGTATCTCACAGTCTGCAAGGGCTGTGGCTGCATCATCTTTATGTCTACCTTTCATGGCCTTTTCTGCAAAACTCTTATAAAACAACCTTCCCCTTTTCGAAAAAGCCTTTACTTTCTGTTTTTTCTAGAACCTTGCTAAATATTCTCAAGATACTAATTAGAAGATTTGCAAATTGTTCTTGCTGTTAATAATGGTTTATCTTATGTCCTACAGATTCATCTCTTTATCAAGTAGTGGCAGGATGTTACAGATAATCGGAAAGACATAACTGTACAGAGATAAGACAGAAAAGAGTCCAATACTGATGTAAGAATCAGAGCTCAGCAGAACACCTGCAGGGATTATTTTACCTTGGTCTCAGTGTATCTGTAGCCATGTTCTATATCTGAACAGGAAACACCCAAACAGTGACTTGAGTGACACCTTGAAAGCTTCCTGTGTCTTTCAAAGAATTACACATACTGTGTCCTGCACTCAGACCTATTCATTATGAATAATTCCTTCACTAAATTTACATTCCTTGGAATGATCATCTTTATCCTCAGCATTGTCTGCTTGATATTTTGAGCAGTAACTTCAAAGGTTTGGATACAGCCTTTCAGCCTATATTTACACATAATTCCTCTCATTTGTTGCATAATACAAGATGGCACTCAATTCTACCAGTGTTATTATATATCTCCACATATATTACATCAAAATCCCACTGCTTTAGGTTTGTGTCTTGAAAGATTCTTTTGTTGATCTCATTTTAGGAGATAATTTAATCTTTCTAAATTTCTTCCAAAAATGCAAAACCTACTTAGGTTACTGCATTCCCTTAAATGAAACACTAATTCTTAAATTTGTTACTTCCAAAACCAAGAAAAGTGTGGAATATAATAACAGCACAGTGTTTTGTTCAAATTTCAGCCGCTTCATTCGAGTTCCAATACATGAATTCACTTTAAAGACATGGAATTTTGAGGAAGCTTCATCTGGAAAAGGGAAATACTCGAATTATTTTTCAGGTTACCAATGAATAATCTACAGGAAGGGATAAAAAATGGACACCTTTCTCCCCTTGTTTTCTGGTTTGTTTTGAGAGACTGCAATTCTTCAATTGCTGCTCTTTTAATTTCTTCATTTTCTACTCTGAAGATGTTGCCAAACAGTTCTCCTGAAGGGAACTTGCATTCTGAACCAATCCTTAGCTGATATGCTTCTCTAACATGTTTTCTTGAATTGGATATGCAATTCTAATTTGTGAAGTCACAAATCTTCCATAAGTCTCCAAGCTAGGTGCTCTCCAAGAGCTAGGTGCAGTCTTTCTCAGGCAGAACACAAAGAGGCCCTCTCCTTGCTCTTGCAACTAGTCTGATGCTTTTAGGCATAGAGGGTGATTCCACGAAGAAGAACATAATAAGAAATAGGAGCTGGTAAGTAGAGCTCAACATTCTACTCTGTCTGATAACCTGTGGTGGAATGACCCTTGTTCAAAGCAGTATAAGGAAGAAGGAAGAGCCAGAGGAAGCATGGAAATGGTGGTGAGGATCAAAAGGAGAGTGAAAAGAAGAAATTAAGAGAGGGACACAAATGTGAAAATGTTTTCTTAAATTTAGACTCATGTAGAAAGAATAAATTAGAAGAAAGATAAAAAGAGTGGACAAAACAAAAGAAAAAATGAAAAAGAAAGGAAATTAAATTGTTTCCTAAGTGATTTAGAAGACTTGGGCCCAAATTACAGCTGTTTATGGATGAAACTCCATAAAAAAAAATCTGTTTCAAATTTGTGTAAACTATTCTTCCTGTGTCTGAGTTTTGTATACAGGCAAGTCAATCAGGAGTGCTGTAAGAGTGCTGATCGGACCGAGCTCCTTAGTGAAAATGACTGAAACATTTATTTGCTAATGTGAAGTCTAAAATGAGCAAAAAGCCTCATCATGAACTAACCTCTGCAGAGTAGTGCCTCCTTTGGGACTGGAAAGCATTATGGTACAGTAGGCGAACAGAGAAGTGATTCTGTCCCAGTAAGCTCCTTGAGCAGCCACAGACATTGAAATGGAAACACTGCAACACATTCTGTGGACCTAATCTCTTCAAGTGCATAAAGCTGCACAGGGGAAGCCAGTGGAAGTTTTCAAAAGCACCTCAGCACTAGTTCCACTTATTTCAGTAAGAATTACATGTCAGGACACCAGTGAGAATCCTGAGTTTTGTCAAAGGGTAAACAATGGGGACGGACATTTTATATATGTGTTTGGAAGACACTTTAGGGTATCATAGAAAAGAACAGATTAGAATAGAAAGGAATAGAATATTTCAGTTGGAAGGGATCTTTAATGTTTATCCAGTCCAACTGCCTGACACTTTAGACTCACCAAAAGCGAAAGGATGTAATTAAGGGTATTGTCTGGATTAAACACTGAAAGGCAAAGGGAATCAACCACCTCTCCAGGACACTTTTTCCAGTGTGTGACCACCCTCTTGGTAAAGAAATGCTTCCTCATGTGCAGTCTAAACTTCCCCCAATGAACGTGGCTTTGAGCCATTCCCCCACTTCCTGGCACTGTGTAGCAAGGAAGAGAGATTGGCACGTCCCTCTCCCTTCCCCTCTTCAGGAAACTGTTGGGGGCAGTGAGATCACCCCTCAGCCTCCTCTCCAAACTAGACAAAACCAGTGTCCCCAGATAGCATGTCTGCCAGTCCCTTCACCAGCAAAATCTTTGCTGAAAGCTTCAGAAATCAAGGACAATTATGAGTCCTTTGTAGTCCGGTAAACAAACTTTTCAGTGTCTGTAAAGCATTATGTGCAATCTTGTTCTTCAGCAATTTTAAAGTTTTTGCCTTTTGGAACACTTTCTTCACATGTTATTTATGTTATGGTGAAAGTAGTACCTTTGCAACTGTTGGAGGTTCCCATTTGTCAGCGGGACAATCATTTTTTTCTGGCCAGAGGCAAGATCAATATCTTTGTCTATGGTGTCCAGGAACAGACTTATGTACAGCATAATTTTCATTCCAATCTGATCGTAGGACCACCTCATAAGGAGCCTCAGAGAAAGGCTTTAGGGAATCCTAGATAAATAGGTGTAGTGATCTAATAACCTCTCAGTAAAAAAATGGCTTTGAACTAGCAAAACACTGAGTCATGGTGTGTACTTCAGGTTATATATTTCTTCAGGTTTTGGTTATGACTGCTATACTGGACCTGTCCAGTTGGACAACAAATCTGACTTTGTGCATTCAAACCACGATCTTGAACTACTTAGTGGGATTCATGGCTGCTCAGAAAGTCAAACCCTTATTTAAATGTCTAAATTATCTTCCATATGATTAATTTCAATAAGAGTTTGAGGAACTATGAGACTTGGCTCTTTGTCTCTGAACAATTTCAAATAGTCTTAAAAGCTTTTAATATGGGTGTTACAAAATTTTCACCGAGATCCACTGATTGCAGGCAACTGAATTCTAACAGCCAATTTTTTTTTCTGCTTTAATGTAATAGTAGGACTGAAGAAACAAGTTCCTTAAGGAACATACCTTTACATCTTACAGCAAAGTTCAGTGCCACATCCTCCCTCAGTTTAGACCAGTTCTCCCCTCAGATAGAGTGCCTGGTGTCTATATGAAAGGAAGATCAGTTCATACACTTATAAAGATGCTATAATATTAAGATCAATTATAAAAGCTTAAAGCATTAAAAATTGTTGTCTCTCTTTGTTAAACAAGGTTATAATACACAAGTAGCCAGGCTAAAACCATTGTGGGGGATGCCAAAAAAAAAAAAAAAAAAAAACACCAAAAAACTTTTTTATGTAGAAGTCTGGAGGATCAGTATTTAACTTCAAAAAAATCTGATTACCTAAGCAGTAAGAAGCCAGGTATACTTTAATAGCAGTAGAAGTCATTGACCTTGATGAAATCAATGTGTTACCACTGCCTTTGTAATTGCGTCAATGATTCCTCATGATTACAGTCTTGTCTTACAGAATGCCACTACGTGGTCTGTCTGCATGTTGTTTATTCACTAGTCAGTGTCCTATACACTTTCTACGTGTTTCTACACCCCACTAGTCAATCTGAGTTAATATTCAACTGGGACCTTTCCTCAGTAATTTGCTGTGTCTTTTCTGATACAACTGCTCCTTTTTAATTATATTGGCAGAGCTGCTGAGGAGCACATAACAGTATTGCCAAAGTTCAATAAACATACAAAGTAACTATAGAATTTGGGGGAAAACAGTCCATGCTGCTTTCATGACCTTTGGCAATAATATGAGCCCAGTTTGGCCAATGCCAAACAAATGTCTAGCTTCAAATTTCTCAGCAACCAGAAAAATGATGGTTTTTTTTTACATTATTATATCCTATATTAAACTAAAAGTGCTGTGTTTGTGCAGTGCAGAAGCATGGCCAGACTGAGTATAGTCTTGTGCAGGAAATAAGGCGAGGTGAATATAAATGCCTCTTTCTTGTGGCATTAGAATTGTGCAGATGAATGCCCAGGTGGTCTAAGGTGAGGGAATGCAAATTAATTAATCAGAGTCCCAACTGACTTAGTGAAGCAGAGCATTTCTGATAGGGAAGCTTATCTGCTTTGTCTGTGATGGTGTAGTAATTTATGTTATACTGCCTCTATGAAAACCATCATTGGCATCTTCAGAGTGTGCCTTGTAAATGAAATGGTAAATGTCCTTGATAATAATGACTACTTCATCACTAGCTTCTTCCTTTCTAGCTCTTTATGGCTAAATCTAATGACAGTTAACCAATGCCTGGTTTAAAATACACAAACAGTGTAAGCCTGGGAGACCCATATTAATGTAACATTAAAAACTAGTTTCTGTTCCCGGAGCTTTGAGCCTGGAAACCTATGCAAAACTACTGCTGAAATTGACAGCTGAACTGATCTGCACAAGACTGGATATTAGGACCAGACCAGGACTCCTAAGCAGCCTGACTATACCTCAAGATCCCCATCCTTAAATGCTCTCTTGACAGTTTAGGGTTTCATGAGAGCCAAAAATGTCATAGACAGTTTCTAATACGTGGCTCACTTTTTAGCTATGACTCTTTTTTTTCCATCATAGCGACCCAAACAAAAATATGGTACATGATTTGATACCTGTATAATTGTTTCCTTCCATTGAACATCATGTTCTGCCAGCAGAAATGGCATTAGGTGACCCACTCCTCTAGGGAATGGCTGCAAAACTGGAAGACTTTGACATAGATACAATGGCAATGCACCAAGGTACACAATGGACAATGTACACAGTGTTCTCATTTTCTATTCTCCCGTTCTGCCGGTTTGAAATCGACAATATCCTCTGGTAATATTTTTGGACAAGAACCTCAATTTCAGTCCTGTGTGGTTTATGCTATGGAAACACTGACTGGAATTCCTCATGTCCAAAAGTGTTACCAGAAGTGTAAAAATCTAATGCTGATACTGCCTCATTCTTTAAGCAAAATGAATTCTCATACTGTCTCTGAAGTGATTTTGCTGTGTAATGGGGCATGGCAGAAAAAAGTCTTCAAACAATGACCTGAGTCATTAATACAGAACATATACTATCTTGTTAACATGTGTCTGTGAGTGTACATATTTTATACACAAGTATAAATAGCGCTGTGTGTACTCATGTACATAGAATTCCCCAAAACAACACTCGAAGGGTTACACATTTTAGTGTTAAGAGAAAGCCTTAAAATACCAATGTGGCAGAATAGGCACAATGGAAAGGTGAAGGACAGATTTTCAGTTTATTTATGTCCTTTTGACTTTAGTGAAGTCATTCTGATTTGCACTTAGGAAGGTCTGGCATGTTGTCTTTCAGAAGGGAAAAATGGCTACATAAGACCACAAACACTTCTCGCTAATGTAAGGGCAAAACAAGAACAGTTCCATCACACTCCCTGACAACACTGTAATTCTGTACAACTCACACTGTGCTCTCTAACCTGCAAGCAAAACAGCTGGGAAGACTCTGTCTAGCATTTGGATTAAAACCCCTTGCATCTGAGCCCAGGCTGTTGGACATCACAGGGAACCCTGCATTTCTAAGTTATCTCAGGTTATATCTTCATGGACAGGGATTAGTCACATGAGCACCTCTGCTTCTGCTCTGAGCAGGCCAGATGGGAATATGCTGCCATTTGGAAGTGGTACAATCAAATAACTTTGAACTACCCAAACTTAGTGATTCTCTTGTGAGGCATATTACCTGATAAAACTGTTTTAAAATCAATTTTAAGTTAACATATACAATTTTCCTCTCAGGTTGGCTCTATATAATGCACAACATAAACTGCCTACAAAATCTACACTTGGCCCAAATTGACCTATAATTTCTGCTTTGTGGAAAGGGAGAGATAAGCTTCCCCTCACTGTCTGCTGGTCTGTGTGGCAGGTATTTGGCTGTTCATTGCATATTTACTTTCTCCTGCTTGCACAGTGAATGGTACACTTGGCCCAAGCTGGCTTACACTATGGTCAATGCAGAAAATCAACGAGACTCACAAGCGAGCTGAATTGTTCCTATGAGATTCTTCAGTTCAAAGTATTTCTAAAAGCAGAATTGCAGCATTTCTAGAGGCATGTTCATAGCTTGAAAACTGAGAAGTTGTAGCTGGACCCTCTGAGAGGCAGCTTGGTATATAATAATGAATCCAACTTGATTTAAAAAAACAAACAAAAAAATCCCAGACAACCTCTCCCCCACAAAAGCCAAACCAAAACCAAAACAACAATCTCAAACAGCTGTTTATTCAAGCAAATTTTTCCTTTATTTTCAGTTTGATTCCATAAATTATAATAGTGCAAACACTCAGTATAAAAGTTGCAATAAGAAATTTACATTCACATTTAACATTTCAGTCCATTCACTTTTTAACATAAAAATAGGACAAATATTCAATTGCTCTTTTCAATTTAACAATCCTGAAAAAGACTGGAAGATACTCTACAATAATATATTTACATAAAAATAGACCCGTATTATTAATGAAAATCTATCATTAGAAGTTACCCAGTGTTAAGTTATTGTACTGTACTATGTATATACATATATATATATATATGTAGTGTATAGATATAAAGATAAAACGATTATTTATAGGTTCAGTGGGCTATAGCAGTTGGAATAATGACATCTTGACTTACTAGTTCACTCCTTGAAGTTAGGACTATCCATTTTACTTATGTAGATGTTTCTTTTGTTATACAGTAGGCCTCCTCCTGGTCCTTTTGAAGTCACTGGTCACACCCAATTTGACATGGCAGAGGAATAGACATTAGAATAAGGCCTAATCTAAAAATTCAATAATTGTTGAAGTTAAAATTTTCATTAATTTTACTGGGCTGTAAACAAGACTAAAAGTTCTACTGAAAACTTCCATGGTAATAAATACAGAGAAGAATGCATTTGTTTCCCCCTATGTCTACCTGATGAAAATAATTATATTTTCCACAAATTCTAAAGAAATATTCAAGTTAGTTCAGAAGCAATGCAAATTTTTTTGCAAACATCTGCAAGTTAAGTAGCTGATTAGATTCCTCTTGTGCAGTCTTCTTCCTGAATGTTTAAATTCAACCAGCCTTGTAATACCCCAAAGCCTGTATCTTTCCACTAATATTTTAGTAAGAGTGGTATCCAGACACAGACAACACAACTGCTCTTGAAATGGGTTTGGATGTTCTTGTTAAACTGCTAGGGAACATGAGTTAGGCTACACCAATCTTTCTTATCTGTATTTCATTTTTGGGCCCTTGAGCAGAGATGCTGCTCTGCTCACTAATAGCAGATTGAAGCCTTATTGCCCAGCTTGCTGCCCGCTGCTGGTCCCTGCACTCCCACCACAAGGAATGTTTATGTGCCTTTTCAGGTTTGTTGTCACATGTACTGCTTCCTAATGAGATTATGTTAAATGTATTTCTTTTCCCCAAAACATCTATTATATAAAAAAAAAATCAACTTTTTGAAAATATATTTTCTTTTTGAAAAAGAAGTTTGACAACCAAGTGACAGAGGACCTACACAGGGAGATGGTAAAGCAGGCCTGAGTGGACAGTAAACACCTTAACAAAAATATGATGGCACTGAAAAACTGAGGGTGAATTAAGGGTAGAAGGGGTACCAGTTTCTGAAGAAGCAGTATTTTATGAGCTGTAGGTCATATTTTACATACAAAGAAGACTTATGTGGTGTTAGAGGCAGGCAGGTATGTCTAGCTCCATCTCCTCTTATTGCTATGGTATTTAATACATTTAAATATTTATAGGATGCTTAAATTATGGATAAGCCTACAATGGACTCTCTGTCATCATGTGTAGGCAGACTAATTTTGTTTGTAGAACACAAGCTCTGTGTGGTCTTTTGCTTCCTACCTTAGGCTGCTGAACATTAATTATAAAACACTTTTAAATATTTTCAATTAATAGATTGGAAAAATGCTTAGCATCTTATTTCCAAGCAGAACCTATGTACATGTGCCAGCAGGGCAGAAGTTAACCTCTAGACACCGGAGAGTACAAGAATTTACCAGCAGGATAAAATCCAGACAGATGTTCTTTGCAACACAAGTTTTAAAGACAGGGATTTAAAGAGATGGTTCAAATTTGACTGAATCTGCTTGAAACTGTGAAATATGTGTCAGAATTAAACCTCTGTCAGAATTTCAAAGAAAATAATATCACTGCTCTAAGATTCTCTGTATTGAAAAAGCAGCTGTTCTTGGATTCTAGTTTTTAGACTAGTAAGCATTGCTTTCATTTTTACTGTATTCTCTAATATTTTTCAAAGCTACTTCTCTGTAATAACCAGGTGTTTGAATGCAGAAAAGAAACCCTGTTTGTTTTGTCTAAGTTCAGTTTTGTACAGACAATTATACTTTTAAATGGGAGCAAGTTATGCAATCTCCTTTCTTCGTTTTTCCCTATTGAGCCCTAGTAACGTTACTGTAAAAAAAGCAGGAATTCTAAGTTAAGAAGAATCTCTACTATAGCAATTAAAAATATAATTATCATGAAGCTATTTTGATGGCACAGGTAATTAATTTTCATTTACATTTCATTGAAAATTTTTGATATATTGCTCAAATGGCATTTGAAATATAAGAACAGACAACCTTTGCACCTATGTGCAGTAAGGAGCAAAAGACATGAGAAATCACCTGAGTAACTTCAATATGCCAGCTGAAGGTTTTTGTAACTGATACCACTACAGACAGGTCTAGGATTAAAGCAGAAAGTCAGGCACTTGAAAGTAAGACACAATAGTGTGCACAACCACAGTAATTAAACCCCACTTTAGCCCACAACAAGAACTGTTAGCTGTTTTACCAGCAGGCTAACCTACATCTAGGAAACCTGAAAGTGCAGTTATAAGGTGTTCTGGAGAGGAGAGGAGAGCAGCCAGCTTTGTAAAAGGAGCCTCAAACTATCTGAAAATATTTTCTGCAGAACTCAGATCACTGTATGTGCTAAGCTTTCTAGAAAACCTATTCTTCTTCAGCTTGGACCCACATATACCTGTGTATGGCCTCCTTCCACAAACAAATGGAGCATTCCTTGTATCCACATAGCTGTACTGGTAGTAAACCAAAGCAGGAAAGGAATTAATAAAAAAAATCTTCACAGTGATGCAGCACTTTTTTGTTCCTTCAGTTTTATGCAGGTGTGTTATGTCTGATGCCACAGAAGGGGGCATCAGACATAAAATGGGGATCCTAATATAAAGAAGTAGATCCTCCAGCATGCAGTAAGGCACAAGCAAAAGCAGGTTCTTTCAGGACATACACTATGTATGTTAACCAATGCTAATTTGAATTCCAAGGTGCTTCCTTATGATCAAAAAACAGGTATTGAAGGTGACAACCCCCAACTATTTCCAATAATTCCTTCTGAAATTATGGAAGTAGTTCACCAGGACATTTTGAACATTTTTGTAAATGTGAACTGACACAAATCTTAGAAACTGATTTGACCACGCAATTAAACACAAGCCTTATTTTTGTTGCACTACAAATCTGGTTAAGTACTCTCAGATCAGATACTCCAGACTTGTCCCATGTCACTGAGTTTTACCACTGACTTCAGAAGAGTACTGGATTTTCACCTTTTTCTTTCAGCAACTGCTGTCTCGCAGGCTACTTTTTTTTTGTTGTTTTGTACTCTTGCTAGCTTTGCCCACTTTTTTTTCTTCTTTCCTTCTTTTTATCCTTGCACCAATCAGACTGTAAATCACCTTGGGCCACCTAAGAAGTGTGATATTTTGAAGAGGAATTAAAGAGCAACAGGCAGCCACTCCCTTATATGTACTTTTCCTATTATTTACATTAATATATTTATTAATGATTTAGATTTGGCCTGAGAGCTCAGTGAGAGATGAGATTAAAAGGAACAATGATCTAAAAATTGCCTATTCAGAGTTCTGGAAAACAGCAATCATAAACAGGGTTGGGCTACAGGAGCAGTGTCCAGATTGTCATTATTCACAACAATTACACTACATTGAGATGTAAAACCCACTGAATTTGAGATGAATTAGTTTATGGCTGTTAGAAACCCTTAGCGACTAGAATGAAGACAGTTGTCAGTACAAGGTAGTGTTTTTTCTATGCAGGCAAAAGGGATATATTGTATGAACCTGCTGCTTAACTTAGGATGACAAAAGTACTAGCAGAAGCTGTACTGTTTAGTTAACCCTACAGTCACCTGATTAAACAAATGAATTAACAGATTTCTGAATCCAATTATAAAACTAGCTCAAACTGTAAAATGCAAATCCTTATCCAAAGCAGAAAGTATTCACAGTCCACACCCTTTTCTCTTTGCCGCAAGACTCAGTGTTATGATTCTCAAATCTATTGGTGTGCAAAATACCTTCAGAATTTTAAGTTTTATTCATCAGCTTTATGGGAAAAATCAGGTAGAGGATTGGATATTGATTTCTTATTCCAATTTAACTAGTTGACATCAGCCTCAAGCTGTGGGTTAGGCTGTGATGCCTAAGGGAGACATCTCTGGAAGCATGGAATTAGCACAGAAGCCAGATGGCTCAAAGCCAGATAAACCCAGTGATCTTTATCTGGATAGTTTTGTTAAATACTTTCTGCTTAGCAATAGAAATTATTTTGAAAATAAGTAAATAAATCTGACAGAAATAAGGCAACAAAATTTATATATATATATAAATATAATATATATATATGTATGTATGTATATATGTATGTATGTATGTATCCAGGAAAACCACCTATTTGCATTATGTACTTTTCACATACAATAACTTATTATCGCATTAGAAATATACTCTGGGTAACGTTAATGGGCCAAATTCACCTTCTTTGCCTTCCATAGTGTTGCACCTGCATACAGCAAAGGTGGATTTGACACCTGGTCCTTCTTGATGACAATACTACATCAATTGCAGTATCAGATAATAACCATGAATACCAGATACTACACACCATTTTGAACTAGAGTATTGGTTTGCTTTTTATATTACAGAAAGTAGTTTATTGCTTCTAATGACCAGAAGGTACCTTATAAAGACAGCTTAGATGTTGATAACACTTTTCATATACTGTGTTATGAACCTTGAAACACTGAGGTTGGCAGATCACAATCATAAAGGTATTTTTCTTCTTTATTTGCTGTTTGTATTTTGATTTGCTGAATGCACATGCAACTAGTGATTTAACTGTGCCAGAAGTGATATGTCAAAAACATTTAGGAAAACTTACTGTTTTGTTTTACTGAAGTCAGGCATGAATGGCATGCAGTACATTGCAAGGAAAACCAAAAAGACATCCATTTTAAAAGTATATATAATCTCCATGCACATGTAAAATGCCTCTTACAAAAATCATTAATTGTGTTAAAAGTGTGCCTTTTTGCCTCTTTTTATACAAGTGTACATGCAATTACTGATCCAAGCTAAAACTATTTACAAAATTTCATAGTACAATACATCTTTTAAAGTGAATAATACATGAAAGGCCAATGTTTTTTGTTGTTTTGTAACACTGTACAAGATTAAAAATAAGGCATTATAATACAGGTTTATCACAAATTAAAAAAATGTTGGTTTTCACTGTAATACAAAACTCTAACTTGAAAGAATATTATGGCTAAATAGTCCTCCTGCCTGGGCAGAGCACATACAGAATCTGGATTTGCTGATATAAAGAAAATGCATTCTTTCTGCTACAAGCAGGAATCCAACACAGGAAAATGATTCAGGCTACTTACTAATGTGCTCAGACTCTTGAAAGCACTGAAATGGCACAGGTCATATACTGTTTCCCTTCAAACAGTGACACCCAACTACTTTATTTTGCCTGACAGATTAATTGCAGGCAAAAGTGTGAAAGAGATTTCGGTGCTTGACCTACTCTTGGTTACTAGTGTTGTAAAATATTCAGTTCAGTATTGACATGAGGCATTGCTATAACCCAAACTAGAACTTGGCCTACAGAAACTCAACTCCTGACCTTTATAAGCATACTGAACTGATGACTGCTGCAGGCCTTTTGGATACATAAGGGGATGCAGATTCAGCCCTAACAAGATGAAGCTTTTGGCTCTCAGTCTCACATAGCGAAAGAAAGGGAAAATCTGTGTTTGTTTGGTGAAGATAAGGGAGCGTCACTAGCCTCAGTGCAAAGCAGCTACAAAATACTATGCATTTTACAGGCTGCATAAAATAGATTTCTAGTCAATGTAAATGGAATATGTTCAGAAATACCTAGCCAGTAATCCAATGGAATGCCAGTTTGCAATCTCAGCAGAGAATAATAATTAAAAAACCATTTGAAGATAAAGGTAGTATAGGAACACTTAGAAATTAGCTCTCAAGATTAACGATCTCCGACGCTTATATGCTTATATAAAGAATGAAAGATTTCAATTATTACTACTATCTGAAAGAGAAAACATGCAATCTGTTGTGAAATATTGTGCTTGCTATTGACAGACATTGACATGCCAAAATGGCATCACGTTGTTGCAGCGCTTGTATCTGTTAATTGTTTCAAGCTAACAGCTGCACAAAACAGTGAACAGAAGTACAGGAGGATATTCTTTCCATAAATCAACAAGTTACTATCCTCAGATGAACACTAGGGACTTTTGGTTGCTGTGGGGCTACAGAAAGGTTACCCAGGCAAAAATTACAGCACGTGACCAGAAAATTAATATATACAACTGCATGAAATAAGATGGACACAACACAAATCCCACAGGGAAATCCAGGGAAATCCTTCTGATGATTTTCAGGGATACAGGAATGGGCCACATACCATCTTAGGACAATTGCCAATAAAAATTTTGCTTACAGTCTTTAATTTGGCAGAAAATGTGCATTTATGAGGTTTTCAGAGGTATTACTTCCATGTGTATTTCCCCTCTTTCCATGTATAAAACTTATTAAACATGTCAAAGAATGCAGAAGAGCTGAGAGATTAAATATGTCATTTAAAGCTGTCATGCAAAAGCTGAAATTAAACAAATGTGGACAGAACAGGGAAATGGGGAAAAACTATATGAATAAAGAGGGAAAGCATAAAGATAAGAGCACAGCTTCATTACATCATTATTTCAATGGGCACTTAGCTTTCATTGTTGAAATGCCTGCTGAATCCTGCCTATCATTTTTACGTTGTATTTGACTAATTTGTGCCTTAGCTGAACTTTCTTAATAAATATGTACTGCTCAGTCCAGGACTACAAAGTAATATATAGTTTTCCCCATGGTAAAACCACCACCAACAACCATAATAAAAATATAAAAACCACTAATGATAGGATAATGATGTTAATGATAATGAACTTAATCAGAGTGATGTTAACCTGATTTATTGGAAGGTGTCCCTGCCTATGGCAACAGGGTTGGAACAAGATGATCTTTAAGGTTCATTCCAACCCAAAGCATTCTATAAATCTCTGACTTAAAGTCTGGAAACTAACTCTAAATATACCATCATTGATTCTGTAAGCTAGGACATACACACCAGCTTGCCTGCAGTACCAAGAAGCCATCCTAGTCCACTCAACCTGCTCGGAGAGGCAGAGACCTCCTCCAAAAGTGCAGAATGAGAAACTGATGATAGACTGCCTGTCTGGTCCTTCCCCTTCAACATGGAAAACATTCTTACAAAAGTCACATACCTTACTTGGCTGTTGGAAGAGGATCAGGCTTTGAAAACCTTTGGACCAATTCTAATTAATTACCACCTCCTAATAATTAAAAATGTTAACATGTATAATTTAAATTTACCTTGTTACATGATCTTCCACTGACATTACCAGGCAGGAAATGGGTGTGGGAAGGAGAACAATCACAAAAATATCAGCAGAGGAAGCAGTTCATTTGTGCTCACTGTCCACTTCATCAAAGATCAAAGAAACAATGGCAAGATGTTTTTGGGTGGGCCAATTGGGTGTGTTTGGTCGACGTGTTCACATACCAGATCTACTGCTAGGATCTGAAGATGCTTTTATTTTCTTATTATCAGTGAAATTATACCAAATTCACTGAGTTCAAAAATTGTGTAGCATGGGGTCTTTGAGAGTGGAACTGAGTGATTAATGTTATTGCACATGATTCTTTCCAACTAGGTTAAATATTTAACTTACTCGTGTGATGATTTAGTTCTCATAAGCCTGTTAGAGAACAAAACTATGCAGTGTGCTTTACATGAATACCACTTATTCAGTGTAGTTATGTAAATATTTGTTCTTTTAAATCTGTATTCTCTACATGTATATTTTTAAAATTATTTGAATGTCTCAAAACCAGGAATAAATTATTCTAGAAGAATATCTGTGAACTGTGTAGCTCTTAGGGAGATAAAGAAATGCAGTGACTTTCTTCAGCTTAGTCAGGGTGTGTTATTACCTGTACAGTACAATTAGGAAGCAGTTCTCAGGTATCTATAGTCACTTTAATCATAAGACCAACTTTGCTAGCTTTGTAATGAAGCACCTTGCAGACAGGGTACATAAAAATTAATTTAAAACTGCTGAAAAACACTGGAGTCCCACAGTATCCTGATGTGGAGAACAGGAATTCCTGCAACATTTCTTTAACCATTTGCATCTACTGACATAGTGCTGTCATATACTTTTAACATAAAAATTACTGCTTCAAAGCAAAAGCTGATAAGAGGGGACTCTCTCAGAACCTTCTTTCCACTGAAATCTGTAACAAAGTAGGCCCACCAAAGGAAAGTGTGACACCTAGTACATGAAAATTTTCTATTGTAAAATCTGTACAGCTTTTGCATTCTGGAGTGGGATTTTTAGTTTTGTGGGTTGTTTTTGGTTTTTTTGGGGTTTTTTGCCTTTTGTTGTTGTTGATGGTTTCTGATCTTGTTTTTGGTTTTTGGGGGGTGGACTGTTCTGCTTGTTAAAAGGAAGTTTTGCATGTTTTTGACAATGTAAAGTTTTACTTCTCTTTTGCAAAGTAGCTGAGGTTAGTTAGCCTGTGAATCCCTATCAGGACAATATGGCACATGTCCATGGGGTACATGTCCCTCAGCAGGATGACCTTCAACTGCTCCCCCCTTGACTATGGAGTTGTACTCCACATTTCACATCTGGATTATCGTTTCAGTATGAAACCATAAACAATATGATATGGGCAGCACAACAGAAAAAAAGCAGCGACAATATATTCCTTTTTATGCAGATTGAGAGCAGGCCTTGCTCTCCTGGCACATTTACCAGTGCTCCTCATTTGGCAAAGTTTGACTGTGCTTGTTTCTCAGAATTATAGCTTTCTATAATTGTACAGCTTTGAAAAGTGAGTCTGGATAGAATCAAGGTGTAATAAAACTGTGTGGCATAAATTTAAAAACCAATTAATATATAAAACTTTGTTGGCAAACATACAAATGTCACAAAACTACCAAAAGCATGTTTGTCACCAGTACTGGACTACTCTTTGAGCTGTTCAGAATGGTAAATCCTGGATTTGAGCCACAGGACTTGTGCTATTTCTAAAGGCCTGAAATAATACCATCCTTCTGCTCCTCAGTAAAATCAGCACTGTAAATACAAGAATGTTTCTATATTACATAAGCATATTGCTGTGCTTGCAGGGTGGCTCCTCTATCTTGCACGGTCAAATGACATACAAAAAGGCAGCAAATTCTATACTCTACCACTCATATTTTTTTAATGGAAAGAATATATATTGTTCTTTTGCCTAAACTTTAAGCTCTGTGGTTTATTTACTGTATCTCCTAGTGTAAAGGTTTGATTGAAAGTTTTTGGAAGTTTTTGGAACATGCAAAGAAAGCTTAAAAAAGTATGTATGGTTCTGTAATTAGCTGAACTCAGTCTTCATTAATCTGCCACTGACAGCACAATAAACACTGTCCTCATTGCATTAATTCACGCACTGGGAGCACAGTTTCTCAAAGCTTTGCTATAGCCCTGGAGAGTCTTCAGGCATCCCACATTCCATGGTTAAATCCCACATTAGCAGCTTTGCTAATCCCAGGCCCAACAATTCTGGCCACGACAGAAAGAGAAATCTCTTTGCTATGTCACTGCAGATGATGTGTAAATATATACACATTTTTATGTTCATCTCTATAAATCTCTATTAAGTCTACACAGAACTGTTTGTATGTGTGCATATATAGATTAAAACATATATATACACACACATAAATAATTGCTTGCACATTTATCTAATTTTTTTCATTTACTGTTTAAAAATGCCAAGAAAATATTCCTCATTTCCAGAAAATCCTATTTTGACTTTTCATAACCGAATTGCTAGCCCTTATATGTTCCATCCCAAGAGTTCATTACACAGTCCCCATGTTCTCTTTGGTTGGGTTGTAGTGGTCCTTGGTTAATGACATGGCCTATGATCTCTGACTTCCTAGTAAAAATTCAGGCAACCATTGCTCTCCAAGTTCACGGCAAGTGGCACAACAAAATCTCCTTTGTTCTATGCCTCCTTCACAGCTGGCACAGAAGGAAGAAAATGCAGTGTTTGGTTTGTGTGAGTAGCAGATACTTGACCTGCTCCAAGACCAGGTTTTACAGTAAAGCTAGCAACTGAGGACACTGATGGACAGCTGGTGCCCAGTTTTGTTTGAATGTTTGCTCTCCCATAAGGGTACATTTTCCTCTCTAAGTTTAAAGACCGTGTTTGGGAATTATTTCCATCAGCTTTTCCTTCCAGGAAATAGGTCAACATTTCACCTTTTCCCTTTACACTGACTTTACCCCTGCACACAAATTCATAACTGCATCTTTTTAATATCCGCTGAACTTCTTCTGTCACCTGAGGAAAAAAAACAAAAAAAACAAACCCGTTACTTTTTTCAGTTCATGTAATTGCCCACCCCTCTCCATTTTACTTCTCGGTCATGAAATATGCATAAACAGAATGGACCTACAGCTGCTCTCAGGGTCACTTAGAATTTTTTTTAAGAAGGAAAGGTCACTGATAAAACTGGAACCTGAGAAGCAGAATTTCTGGTCTTAAGTTAAATAAATACACAGACAGATTAAGCTCCATCCAACAGAAATATGTAACCAAATTGTAAGCTGTATCAGTTCCAGAGATGTCAATTTATTGTAGAAGACCTTTTGATCCCTGGAGATTAGACAGGTATTTTGGATAAATGACTGCAGGTGTTCACTGAACTTTTGAGAGGAACGCCATAGGTTCTAGTAGTAGAACAACTGTGTTCTCTGTCTGCATCACTTCTCCAATCCAAAGTATCCAAGCAATTTTTAGAGCTACATAAAATGTAGTAAGATGCAAATGAGCATAGATCGTTTCCTTGAAGGTCGTATTTAGGCAAAATTTCTCCAGCACAAAGACTGGCAGTGTTAGCATCCCTGCCCAGGGATTAGGCTTACCCCCAACTGTGTGCAATGAAGCAGAGAACTCTTGTTTCTTCTGATGGGAAATGATTTATTTGAGGATTTCATTGTCTTTAAGGAGTGAAGTGTATAAGATGGCAAACATCTATACCTGTGATGGTGAGTCATGTGGAGAGTGTTGCCCCCTCCATAAGAACAAAGCGAGGCTGTGTTTTCTAAGTGTTCTTGAAAACGTAAACACATATAAACCAGGAGGTATGTAAAGTTTGAAAAATTGTCTTAGAATGCACTCACCTGAATCTTTCCCTGCACTCCAGTACTATCCATCCGGCTGGCAACATTCACAGTGTTCCCCCAGATATCATACTGTGGTCTTCTGGCTCCAATGACTCCTGCCACTACTGGCCCAACATTAATACCTAAAATTAAACAATCAGTTTGGTTTTCACTACAGCGTATTCCAAAGGAAACATGAATCCTGCAAAACAGATTTGACACCAGTGTCTTGGCAACTTTTTTTTTTTGTAGTAGAGTAATATATGTTAACATCATAAAGCTGAGTCAAGGGAGGTTTAGGTTAGATGTCAGGAAATGGTTTTTCACCCTAAGAGGGACTGAGCACTGGAAAAAGCTCTCCAGGGAAATGGTCACAACAATAAGCTTGACAGAATTCAAGAAGCATTTGGACAATGCTCTCAGGCACATGGTGTGACTTTTGGGCAGGGCCAGGAGTTGGGCTTGTTGATCCTGACGGGTCCCTTACATATTCTATGATCCCTCAGCATATTTATGATTCTATGATTAAATTAATGCCAAGTGGACTTCTGCATTTGTAAAAGTTTTAAAAACACAACAAAGACATTCCTTGATATCTTATTGGAAATGTAGTATGATAGACAACATAAAAATTTGATTCTTCTATGGATTTTGTTTGTTTAAAGAAAGCAAGAAAAGCAGTGCAGAGTTAGTTTCAGCTAGCTGAAAATGGGACAAACTGGTAAGGATCTTTAATAGTTTCCTATAACTTTCACTGCAGTTGCACATATAAAACCTTTTAATAGAGGTTTTCCAAGTGGAACAGAAATGATGGTCTGGAATACACAAGGATTGGGGTAAGGGAAGTGTGTCAGGTTGGTTGTCAGTACCAGACAACTCAGATTCCAGAGACAGTGGAAGAAGAAAAAAGTATGTGAAAATGCCTCAAGCATATTTTTTGGAAACTGCAAAGCTCAATTCTACATTTCTGACTGATTCAAATATCTTGTTTGCAAGATAAGAGGATGTTCCTTCTGAGTGCCCTGAAGAGCTGCGGATACTAAACCCTGCATGACATTCTGTGCAAGGGCTTTCCTAGGCAATTTATGCAGAAGAATGAGGGTTAGATATTTGATCCTTTGTGCACCTGGAAAGACAAGTTTTCACGGAGTTCAAAGATAATTTGAGGTTTATAATTATTAGGGTGCATAGGAGGACAAAGATATATAACTTTCCTATTGCTGCCTTTGATGTCTTTGGTCTTTCTCAATCTTCCACTGCTAGCAACCTCAGTTTTCCTGTTGTCCAGCTCATTCTCACAAGTCAGCCATGAAAATATATAGAGAAAGAAGCTGGAGAAAACTATCAGTGTTAGAATATGCAATAAAATGAGAACAGCAGTGGAAGTACCATCAGGGAGGGGCAGGATACATGAAGAAAGGGAAGCAGGGAACTTGATTTCTAAGAAGGCTGAAAGAAATGAGTGGTAAGACATGTGATAACATGTAAAGGATTGCATGGAAAGGGTTGTGTTGTGCAGACCAGAAGACTTGGTTTGTTGGAGAAAACAGGACTGGTTAAGGTGATTTGGCATCTGTGGAGAAAAAGCTCCCATTGCACTTTTAATGCCAACAAAGCTTTTGCAGATGCGACTTAACATAATACAGTAAGACACAACTTTCAGCAGCTTAGCAAAACAAAGCAGTGTAAGCCACAAGACTGGCTACACTCATAATATTGCAGAAAATTAATGGTGCACTTTACTTTTAGGGGTGCATAGATTAAGTAAACACACTGGAATTGGAGGGAATTACTATTCCTTAATATTAATGCATACCATCCAGACTGCTGACCTTTTACAAGGATGTGACTCTCTCACTAGTGGAGAATTTTCAGTTTTATTCATGAGTGCAAGACAGGTAATTCTTTGCTGACAGCACAGGAAAAGCCAACGAAAACAATTTACTGCTTGTTTGATAATTGTAGAAACGTGACTTACCAACTCGTAGGACAAAATCATTGTAAGACTGATAGTTGATTTCATCAAGAACGTCAAACATCTCTATTGCAAAATCTGCCAGTGTACTCAGATGGGAATAGATTGATTTTTTAGCCTAGAAACAAAATAGTGTTGCACATTAAATTTGTATGGTACTGAGATGCAGGTTAAATACTAAAGTGAAAAATAATGAGAAGTTCAAACAGGTGCTTTAGGAAAAGAATCTAAATAATTTTTCTGTTTGTGAAAGGAAACGTTTGGTGGTAGCTGCAGCACATGCATTCTTTTTTTTGCTATTTTTTTTCTTCTCTCTCTCCTTTTGATTTCTGGGAAGAATGGAAAGCAAAGTTCCCATGGTAAAGTGGTTCTGTTGCTAGAGAGCTGCCGATGTTTGTTTTGAGTGTGGCAGGGAATATAACCTGCTTTCTTACAAAACTACTTTGCCTGATGATTATTAATAACTATAGTTTCTGCCGTCTTCTCCCTCTGGGGCTTTTTCTAGCTCCCAGCTTCCGTGGGGTGCATGATGTTCCCATTGACAAAATTCCTATTAGATTTAATCCTGTGAGGTGCAGAAAAACCCTAAGTTTTTCCTTTCCAGGCAAGTTGAAGGGAGCTGTTATCAACTGTATCTAAATGAACTAAGGGTTTTTGCCCAAAAGGGATCAAATGAAATGGGGAAGTATTAACTTGTAAATAAAACCCCAAACATAAGAAAATAATTTTTACAACTTCAGTCTAATTAAACTGTGCAAATAATTTTCAGAGGATTTTGTGGATTCCAAACCTTAGTAAACTTCTAGCATAATTCTCAAGATCATGAAAGAAATATTTGATACAAAGTAGTAAAAAACTAAGCAGCAGATTATTAGAATGTGGAAAAGAGAGGTTTGTATATTTGTTCTGTAACTCATGCTCTCTCCCCAACTAACCAACTTAGTTAAAGACAGGTTATTAGAATAAACCTTTGACTCAACTTAGTATGACTGTTCTTATGTTCTGCTCTTATTTGCATAAGAAATATGAATTTGGAACAAATTTGCAAAGTGAAAATGGGCTAAAGGTAGGATATGGTGAAAGAAATGCAGGGTCAGTTGCAGCTTCAGTAGGGTGTTACACAATAGGACTGTACAAGCTGGCATGAGATGAAAGCTTGCTGAGTTTTTGCCATGATAGTGATTTTATAAATGCAGCAGTAAACAGTGGCTGAAAAACCTGAGAAACAGGTTGCTATTTCCTTCATTCACCTCAATTTGAAAGGGTTGCTTCATGTGGCTAGGAAATTTACAAAAAACTGTGAAAGTCATCCTTGTGCCAGTCCCAGTTTTTGGGAAGGATATTTTTATTTACCTGCTTGGATGTCTGGCATTCTGCTTCTTGCAATGTGAACTAGCTAGTTCTACTCTTATAAAAGAAGAGCAAGAAGTAGCTTAAAGAGCTGATGGATACATTTCCAACAGAGGAGGAAAAAATATTCAGTGTCTGGAGCAGGGAGAGAGCAGTGCATAGTTTTATTTAATTTCTAATCTTCTTTATGTTTCCTCTCTTCCATTTCTTTGCTGTCTGATGAATGTTCTGTTTTCCTGTAATACCCTTCAGGGTTGCAGGAGAAAGGACTGGTGACAAATACTGAGTGCGCTGCAGGTAACACATGCCTCTAAATAGGATTAGAGCAAATTCTTTTGAACCTGCACTAAAAGAACACCACAAAGTTAGGACCCTGGTGAAGTCAGGATCCTGGTGAAATAGAGATACAATGAATTTATATTGTGGAAAAGATCTACAAAAGCTTGGTTTGTGTGCTGCCCTGTTGATATAACTGGCAAGCAATTATTTATTTAAACATCAGAGTAGTTACTGGAAAAACTGCTCAGAGCATCACAACAAAGTCATTGCAATAGAGACAATGTGCATTTACAGTAGCCACTTGCTGAGTCAAGGTGTAGAAAAGGGACTCCAGTAAAATATGGGATTTAAATATTTGACTTCATCAGGGTACTGGGCTCTTAAGTGTATAAATATCCTCAGTCAGGAGCACAATTAACTCCATCCACTGCTTTCTGTTCATATCCAAATCCTAATATGAAATTAGTGATTCACAATCACAGGCTGTTCCAGATTTTCTATTGAACATGGGACACTCCTGGCAGAGGGCAGACCAGATGGACTTGAGTGTCTTATGGTTCCCCATGGACACATATGAATCCATAGGACAGCCCATGACTGTGTGAAGCTTGTCTGTGCATGACAGACCAGCCAAGATTATGAGACTTCTAATATACAGGTGTGTGCTGAAAAACTACTGGCAAGCTGGCAAGAGGATGTAAGTAATTTCTTTTTGTTTGCATCACATGAAGAGTAGGGAAAGATCACAGAAGAGCTGAAACCTAAGTAAAAGAAAAAATTATTGTCTGTTTCATATGATTTTTTTTTCTGGAATACAGAATTTTTAATAAATTCTAGGTACATAGAAAAAAATAAAAATTTGCCCCAAGATTTCAAAGGAAGACAGAGTACTGTAAAAAGATCCTCTGCAGTGCTTTAAAATGCATTACTATCATAAGTTCAGAGCAGTATCTTCAGTCTAGACTAACTTAGCTGGCTCAACAACTATACTCAACAACTGTAAAATACAGGAGACAAACATGTTTAGGTTTTGAAACATATGCTGCCAAAGTTATCCAATAACACATTTGTTTTGAAGATTATAGTTCAAAGAACATTTATGGCAGACACTAAAGTATGCCACTGCCTGTTTACCTCAGATCACACACTGAAAAAAATTCTAAAGATCAGTGTTTTTGCCTGTCTCAGAACCCATGAGTCAATGGGTCAAACATTTTAGGACAAGCAGATTTTTAAAAATAATTTATTTATTTATTTATTTATTNCATCAGGAAATACTTTGCAGGCCAGAAGGTCAGTTGTGTGATATACTCCAACATGATTCTAACCATTGATTTATATGTGGTCTTTTTTTTTATTTACTTAGCAGGGATGGTTGTTGCTAAAAAGTCCACAGGGCCTCTTCTGGCCTTTTTTCCTTTTGCCTTCTAACTTAGTACTATTTTGCAATGCTAAACCATATGCACTAATGTATTCAACATATGTCTACAACATATGTACATGCATATCAGAAAAAGGGAGAAGTGTTTGAAAACTCCAGGCAGATGAAGTGAATGGATTGCTTTAATTTTCATTCTATTCTTATATGATTAATTTTATAAAATTTTAATTATTTAGTTTCATTAGTGTAATTACTAATGGGTATAGTACTCTGTATACTATACATTTAATGTAATTCCTACAGGGTTTTCTGACTTTCTAGATGCTGCTTGGAAATCTAGGAAATCTCTGTTCCAAGATAATAACTTAAGGCAATAATAACAACTCAAGGGTAGTGATGATGATACAGAACAACTGTGCCCCAGAGTTAGTGGGTTTGAAATGACTTTGACTTTTTTTTATTTCTAAGTAATTAAATCAGTAAATAAAATGCTAATTGTAGAGACAAAGAAGAGCTGATCTGGAGGGAAGAGGTACAGTGCAGCACTGTACTGAGTACAAAGTTCCTGTCCATTATGGGGGTTTGGAGAGGATGTTTATTTTAATTTTAGGCTACATCCAGATTTCAATATTAAAAATATATGTGTAAAAATTGCATTTTAATATTCTTCTGCTAGTTTTGCAGCAATTCATTACACCTAGAGTCTCCCTTTCCCTACATCTTACAAGGCCATCTAAGGTACCAGGCTTAAAACACTACCACTGATTTAGGGGATTTTATATACCAATTTGCAGGGAATCCAAAGCTGCAGACAATGAAATCACAAGTGAAGCCACACAAGCAAGTGTGGCAGTTTTCCTTTTCCAGCTACAGCTGTTCTTTGATTTTCAGATTCAAAATGTTGTAAAGAAGTCATACAAGTTATCAATAATCTCACAGAATTAGTTGTGTTTCTGATGTTCCTCTGGAAATTGAAGGAAAATGGTTTCACATAAGACTGTTACATAAAATCTTCTTACCTTAGTTCCTGAAGTAGGTACGAGTCCCACAGCTGCCATATATGTGCTTCCAATTGTCTTGATCTTTTCAATATCCTTATAATATTCTTTGTCCATAAGCTTTGTTTAAAACATAAAACTGTTAAATATTACATAATATTTTAGACAAGCAACCATAGTTATCAGACAATATGAGCAAGTTCATTAAACCATATCATGTTTGCTAAGTTAAGGCTTGCCCACTTTGAGGTCATTGAAAAAACTGCCATTAACTTCCATATTTGATACGCTCCCTGTAGAGAAATTTTAGGTCAGAATCATATGCCTAAAGGTAGAAATTTGGCACTTTGGAGAAGCCCAATGGACACCAACTATGAGGAAAAAAATAGGAAGTTTACAGTACTAATTTATTAAACAGTTCAAGATACAGTGATTTACTTCAGATAATGTCATTGATAGTTATTTGGTAGAACTGATATGGTCAAAAGACAAAGTGTTTAGACCTTACCTCATCAAAATCAGCAATAATTTCATTTAACAGGCGTAAACATTCCACTCCCATATTATTGCCATCCAATTCTATGTAGAAATCATTGAAATTTGGGATGGAAGCAAACATCACTCCCACTTGTGAATATGACTGGTAATAAAGGTCCTGTAGTTCATAAGCAGATGTAATTTTTATTTTAAAAGATTAATCTAAACTAAACATCATTATTACAATACTTATTTTACTGCTAAGCAATAGCTAGGACAAAGGCCATCAGTTTGTCTAGAGGGAAAACCAGACTTTTTAAAATAATGTTGAAAGATGTCTTCACTCAAGACCACAATAGAAAATAAACACCTAAGGTATTAAACCCATTTAAAACAATTTAGGGGTTTTTTTCTGTTTAGACAGAAGCAGCAAGCCAAAATTTGAAGAAAGTTTTAACAGTTATAGAACTTCTATTGTACAAGAAAAATAATTACATTTTCTCAATCTTGTTTAATAAGCAAAATAAGAGATGGACCAATTTTATCCTGCGGGACATAACTGACCTCACTCCTTCAAGTCTTTCCACGTGTTGTGGATTTCTATATAATATTTTGTTTTGTATGGTAAGGTATGGTATAATATTTCTGTTTTGTATGTTAAGTTTTCTGCTTAAAAATTTGGAAGGCTCAAAGAAAGCAAAATCACTCTTCTGTGGTTCAAATACTTCAACCCAAACTCTCAAGAGCAAAATTATGGACATTATGGCTACTCCAGTGCTAAAGGTTTTCAGATGGCCAGAAGAACTCTCATAAGGCCTTCTTGAAACAATTTATTTAGTCAGGGCAGCCTTTTATGTTAATCTGTGTCTTCCTTGAGTATGTACTATTCCCTGTTTTTAAATTTAAATAGATGGTTTTGGTAATGGTAGCATACTTTCCAGTACTAGAGTGGTTAATATATAAGTGTCTGGCAGTTCATACACTTCACCATTCAGAACCAAACTGAGCTCATGCAATATTGTGATAAATTTCAATATCCTACACTAATTGAAAAAAAAAAAAAAAAAAAAAAAAGTGATTGACATACAGGTACTTGGTTACATTCATTTTGAATGAAGACCTTCCCTTATCCTGAATTTTATTCAAATTCTTCAGAGGAGGACCATACAGCAAAAGAAATAATTTCAAACTAATTCTTGAACACAAGTTTTAACAAAGCTATTTTTACATGAGCAAAGTTTTTTCCAAGCCTATCTTGCAAACATAGAGGTGGAAGGTGGCTCAAGCAACAGAGACTCATACAGTATGTATTTAAATTTTATCTTGGTTTACCATATTTCTTGGATTAGACATAAGAAAGTGCTGTGCAACGTGGGCTGGCAACAGATTGAAAAGTATTCTTTTATTATCCAGCTTGACTCTCTCCATATCATCTCTCTCTTCTTCTGCCTGTTGGGATAGAGGAAAAGAAAAACCTTTCCAAGAAGCAAAAAATAAGATGAGTCTATCAAATAGCTTCTATTAATTCATCCTTTGGAATTAAAATGAACAAAATGCAGAATAGCAATGTAGATTGAGAACAGTTCTCCTGTACCATGCTTCTACATTAGGCAAAATCCCTTTAAATCCTTAGTAATTCAAGCTAAAGTCTCTCAGCTGTTTTCAGGGTTTGATCAGCTAATTGTATTGGTATCTTATGTAGTTCTCTGTACTTTTAAATAGAAGCTTGATATGTTTACAGAGTAAATCAGAATAATCCCACTTAAGTCACACTGGCCTTGGAGACCAATAACTTCCCAGGTACTTCAACACAGTATTTGATCCATCTTTCAGACAAGAGGAACCAGTGAGAATCTCCAGTGTTTAAAGCAAACCTATGTGCTTATCAGTAAAATTGAAACAATCTGGTAAGACAGTAACTTCAACAGAGAAAAAGATTTAAAAATTGAGCATCCTTAAGAATAATGTACAATTAAAAAAATGATATAAAAACAGTTAACATTTCTAGAGATCATTTTAATTATGCTGGTGTTTGTCATGAAAATATATATAGTTCTTTCACAACAGAAATTCTGTTATTGATGTGAATGACAGCATTCAGAAAGAGCTGAGGTCCGTAGCCCAAGTTACTAGCATCTTATTACAAGTGCTTGACTCACAGAGTTAGTGTGAGTCATACACTAGGAAATGATTTTAAAAATAAGATCCCTTATTTGAAAAATACTGAATACCTAAGAATCTCATTTGAGACTCCTAGGTTTGCAAATTCCAGCCTAGTCCTTTGTAAATTAATCTGCAAAATTACTTCTCTGGAATTTGCTCCTTGTTCTTAGAGCGACCTCTGACCTCACGCTGATTTCAATTAGAAAACACTTGATCAGCATCGTATTCATCTCACAGAAATCACAGCTTTTCCTTTGTTCCTCAATCACACTCACAAATCTTTTACTGTGATCCCTATGCAATTTTCTTTATCTAATTGCAGTCAGTAGAAGACTGGAAGGCTAAATTCTCAGGCATTGCTGAGAAACCCCAGTCACATAAATCATTGATGAACATGTTCTAATTTTTCTTGGTGTCCCATTTATATCTGAAATTTGGTATCCTGATCTATTACAAAGTCCACATAATTTCTCAATATCCATTCCTATCTAAGGAGGAGAAAACCAGTCACCTCTTGCCTCTATACAGTCTAACAATATTATTTCATGTTATTTTTTTTCAGGAAGCTAAGTTTTATTTTCCATGACAAAACTTAGGAAACAAGGTTTTTATTCAAGTTACACAGTCTGTTTTGTCATGCACTTTATTCTGTATTTTTAAATTTCTTTACAAGAAGAAAGAATTCTGAAAGAGAACTGATTTTATAAAAATAAATTATTCAGAAATTGTTGCCTTTTAAAATAAATTCTCAGCTCCTACTCTAATTTGGGTAATAAGAAACAGAACCTGTTCCAGAGGTGAAATATCAGTAAACTTTAAATAGCAATTAAGTTTTGCAAGAAATATACCTGAAGCTTTTATTCTAAGTATCTATTCCCTGTTTGTGAGCTGTTTTCTTGACACTTCTTTCACTGTTTAAATTTCACATGCTCTTTTCTTAAAATATCCTTCCCCTATTTTGGTGGTATAACTCTGACTTACTGTTTTCTATAAACATGTGAAATGGCCTCTGGCATTTAGTTTGACCGTTGGAATTTAAATGCTTTAATAGGAAAAATAAAAAGATTCTTTAGTTGAAAATCCAAACCAAGCTTGCAACTCCATTTTACATCACAATGGAACATGGAAAGTTTTATTCTGACAACAGCAAAGAGATTTGTGAACTGAATTTATGATCCTAATAAAATATCCATTCAGGTCTTCCTTATCCATTCCTCTATTTTTTGAACAAGAAATTTTTTTGTTATTTTCTTCCTAGGAATATTAAGGTTCTCAGTTAACCTACCAATATAATATGGGGCAGAATACCTTCCTAAAGAACAATAATCTTTTGAGTCAAGGTGTGGAGATTTCTGGACTAATCAAAGGAATGAAGTAGGTGTAGGTAAGTGAACAGTTTGATGCATTGTATGGGAAGTGATGTTGCTCAATCACTGGCAGCTGCTGTTCATTTCTGATGTGGAAATGTGTGATCAAATTCCCCTGCCTTGCCCAATTGTGGACCAAACTGTTTATTTGGAAGAAATTACTGAAGATTCTCCAGTACATCCATCATTATGTATGAACCACAACAAAGGTTTCAGAGCAAGGAACACCCATGACTAAGAAGTAGAGAACTGGGCTCTTGAGTAAAGAGCTAATGGCTCAAATCAAACCATCAGAGTTATGTCTGAGATGGTGGCAAAATCATCTAAGAGCAGGGAAAGGCATTAATGATGTCACCATTGCTAATGATAGAATGCAACATTTTCAACACACCTAACAAGTGTCTCTTCCCTTTTTGGATGCAAAATTGTTAACTATAATTTTGGCTCTGAGAGGGCTCAGTTACCAAAAATGAGATTGTGGGAAAAAGGCTTGAGGTAAAATTAAAGATAACAGTATAGAAAATATAGGGGGAAGTATGCTTGCTACTCCCTAAGTGGAACACAGTCAGCACCCCCATCTTTCCACACACAGTACAATCTAGAGGGGGCTGTATGGAGAGTGGAGTGGAGTGGAGTGGAGTGGAGTGGAGTCGAGTGGAGTGGCGTGGCGTGGAGTGGAGTGGAGTGGAGTGGAGTGGAGTGGAGTGGAGTGAAGTGGAGACACTGCAACCAGGCTCTGTTGAAACCCTTGCAGAAGAGGGTACTTGGTGGTACTTTTAAGTTGATAGGACACAGGAGCTGGAAGCCAAAGGAGATAAAGGAAGATGTCCTGCTGTTGAATCAGCAGCCACGGCAAAATTACCCTCCTTGGATTGACACATAGCCCTATCCCAAGATTATCTCAGATACTACAATGATATTACCATCCTCCAAGGCACGACCACCCCTTACTGAGTAAGATGTATGACTAACGTCATTCAGGCTTTGCATAAATGTAAAGAAGAATTAAGAAAGGGGAGAAAATTCCATCATAACTTCTGGGATTAGCTGGTAGGCTGAACATCTCTTCTCCCCCATATGGACACCTATGGGGTAAAAAGTGTACTCTGTGCATGCTGAATGATTAGCTAGCTCTCACTGGGGATTAGAGCTTGTCTGTGCATTGCATTGAATACATTTTTGTGGTCAGATACTATCACCAGCAATCCTAAAACATTAACTTCCCACTATTATTTTTTTATTTATAGTTTGTTATCTACAAACTGTTAATGTGGGTTCTTCAAGGGCGCTACCAGTCAATGGCAGTGGGTAAAGATGTGGAGACCCAGAAGGAGGTCTCTCTTTTTGCATGTGACCTTGAACAAATCAGTTGAACAGCACTCTGATCTAGCAGATTACTCTGTGAAGGGTCCCCATAGCTGGAGGTGCTGGTAGACTGCTTGGGCACAAGGATCTCAGCTTTCCTGAGTCAAGGTCAGACTAATCAAACACTAAGGGTTTGAGAAAATGGTCGTTTTCACATGAGAAACACCCTGACATCATGGAAAGCCCTTGAATAATGCCATAGCAATTCTGTGATTCTGTGATTCATGGTGGGTAATGATAGCAAACCCAAAATAGGGGCAAATTATGCAAACAGCAGAACAAGGAGAGTGCTCTTACTTTTTTGTCCCCTCACCTATTTGAGGCCAAGCACCTCCTAGCTAACAGAGAGAAAGGAGTGCACTCTCCATGTGTTCTGGGAGAAATCTGCACTGACAATGCCCATGTGGGGCAATGCAGTGCCCTGAAAACTAAGCTGTGTTAGCTCTGCCAGACCTAGCCCCAGAACTAGAAGCAGAACATTAATGGAATTAGCATAGCATTCCTCCTGAGTTACTTTCTCATGCTGAAAAGCAAAGGCATATTATCTTTGACCACACACTGGGTCAATACTGCTATATTGTTGCTAGTACCCAAGTCAGAGTCCCTGCATGGACTGCACTTAACCCGTGCACACGCCATGCCTAACATCCTTCTTTATTACTGAAGTGATCCATTTGGAATATGAACTGAAGTGTACCTCCTCTGCTACTACTGCACAGAGCTTGAGTATCTATCCTCTTGCCTTGCACTGCCTAAGACAGCTCTCATTTACTCAATTCCTCAGAGCTGCTTGGGGAAAGAGGAAATGTGTCTTTGCATCTCTCACAGGGGAAAATAAAGGAGGGAAGGTAAAGTGAAAAAAGACTTGGTTATGTCCAACAGTGAGGATTTTATCCCATCAAAGAGAAAATATGGGAGAGAAGTAAGCCAATTACTGTTATTTTTCTGGACCCTTTTCCAGCTTCCTGCTTTCTGTCCTTCAGGGAAGTGCAATGAAAACTGTCCCTCCTTGTGACACATGAGCTTCTAATGCCTACTCTTGAGCAGCTGAGATTAAAGGATGCATAGGCATCATTCCTTCTCATGAAAAGCAGACACTGGGGAGGGAGAAGGAGTACTTGAGGCTGAAAGATTAAAATAGCACAGATCACAGGTATTTACATTCCTGGTGGGAATATTATCCAAACAGCTAAATGGCATTCAAATCTTCATCTATTTGCCCCTATTTGATTAATTAAGGAAAGCTGCCAGCATGATATTTATGCAATAGCTACTAGCTCAAAAAACAAGATATTGTGAAAATAAATAAGAAAGAAAATGCATTGACATGACCATTATAATTTTTCACATTCTGCTATTTGCTTATATCTATTTGGTATTTGTGGCAGCTACGTAATTTTGTGGAACCCAACTGTATTTGCAGAGTTGCAGTATTTAAAAGCAGGCTTTATTTTTGCACTGGACATGGTGACAAAATTAAAAATGCTTTTAGTACTACGACTTTTTATATAAATCTAATTAACATCTACAGCATTTTACATAGTTACACATGATCCTTCAGTTTTTACAATGCTCGTGTTTAACCATCCTCTGTCTGGGAAGTGATCTGAACAGTTGTATCACCTGACAGCTTAATAAGCCTAAAAATGCTTTAGAAAAGTCACTGACTAAACAGACACTACATGGAAATAGTTTCAAGATTCAGTTAAAAAGAAGCTGGGCACCAGTGCCATGGAAATCTCATTTTTTGTACCTGAAGATGGCACTACATCCACAGGGAACAAACACACACTGCTTTTGTAGGGCCAGGTTTTTGAGAGGAAGTGTGAAGACACCTGGCAATTCTTGCCTGTAGATTGTAAAATTCATATTTCTTACAAGTGTAATGGGCTAGAAAAGACAGCAGAACGATACTCTAGTATTCCCTAAAGAATGGAACCAATTGAATGCATTAAATGAAGTCACTTAATTGTATTATTCTTGTTTTCCTCCTGTGACAAATCCTGGGTGAGTGAGCAACTACATTTTTTGTAGTTTTCGGATCTTCATGAATTTATTACTTGTATTTATTTGTCCATTCTTTTTTTTCCCCCCAGTTTTGTTAAATAATTTGCATAATCAAAAGTGAGTATCAGTCACAAATAAATAAAATCTCCTATATTTGCTATTCATACTTATTGTCATATGAGGAACATAGAGTTTCTCAACAATATTATGCAGAAAATGAAATTCTCCTCCCAGTGCCTATTAAAAATATCAAGAAAACAACCAATAGATGTTTCCTGAAAATATGATGATATTCAGAAAGGTTAAATCTGGCACAGAAAAAAACATAGCAAATCAACAAAAGCCTGTAATACCACTGATTTGTGAACAGAAAGTACAAATATAAATGTTGTAACAATATATCATACATTAAAAAGTATTTTTCCACACACAATGTACAGAAATTCTACTGTACTATCACTGTTCTGCTAATGCAACCTAAATGAATGGAAATTAAATTAACTTATCTTGAAACTGTGGAAGTTTTCTAAATCAGTTTTTCTTGTTTGAAACTGCTCTTCTTCAAAGCACTTTCTTTCCCCCAATGGGGATGAAAAAAATGTGTGGAAGTGTATTTTCCTCAGATCTTAGCACAGACCACTGAATATGTATTCCTACTGATTAGTTTCAGGATACTTTCACAGTTTAAAATATAATTTAGTAGTACTAGACTGTTGTTCATGATGAAATAAAAGAAATTATCTATGAAATCCATTTTATTGCAGCTTTTGTCACACAAGCTTTTATTCATTCGAGAACATTTTTACAGGATTAGCCTAACAATGAATGCTACTAAAGTATGCAAACCGATTGCCTGAAGCTTCCAGAATAGCCCTTGAGTCTGAAATTCCCCCAGATGTAAGCCAGCAATTGAGAAGCCTCTTAAAATGACTAGCTAAACCATGTTGGAATATTTTCACACAGGACGGACTGGCTGCTGGGAGATGTGAATCTAGCTTTAGCATTTGGTTCATTCAATTCAGTGTTTGCACAAAGAATCAGCACACTCACTTTGAAAACAGAAAATCTCCACAGGTCCTGGGCACTAGGTCAATGGTATTTCTGAAACTTGTTACCAGAAATAAAACCCAGTTAAACCCAAATGGTTTCACGGTAAGTAGTACTATGGCTGTAGAGAAACATGACCAAGACTGCTTTTAGCCTTACAGAGGGCTCCTGCACTCCAGCAGCTTGAGAAAACTGGCTCTTACTTGTCTCCTCTTAAAGGCTGTTAAACAATTAATAGCCTGGAGTTTGCTAACTCAAAGGCAGCTTTAGGCAGCTTTAACATATCAATATTTCCAATAAACAATGTTCCCTGAGCCTTTAATACTCAGATTTTTGCTAAGCTGTAGAACCTAGCAAGTTCAAAGACTACGTTTTGGATTTTTTTTCTTTTTTTTGCTTATCCATTTGAATGTGTAAGCACAAAAACCACTTCTGTAACATCCATCATGGACAGTACTCCTGGTTGTTATGTTAATTAGTCCTTGGACTCAGTATTATTTACAACCAATACACAGAGTGGAAAGCAGAACATAATTTCTTTCAGCGTTATCCACATGTTACCATATGTTATCCAGGTATTCCACCTGGAACTGAGATGAAAGGTATATGCCCAGTTAATCTATGAGGCCAAAAACATAATCATTGAAATCGTAATCATTTGAAATCAGCATACTGGTTTCAAAGAATGGTAGCTATGTTGATCCCTAACTTCTGAATTTTCTACCTAAACTGATTTTTTTCCTTTCTCATTATTATCACACAAACCTCACACACAAGGTGGCGCCACATACGTCTCTGATTTGCAAGTGAGAAGATCTGAAAATGGCATTTGATCTTCTCAGACGAAAAGCACTTTCTGAAATGGTACCTGAAAATGCTGGTGGACAATAGAGAAATTTCATGTCTTATCTCCCCTTACTGTCCGTTGGAGAAAGTACACAATGTTTTTAACAATTGTGATGATGACTAGGTATTTTTATATAACCTGTCTCCAAGAAAACAGAAAAAGTTCATATTCCTTCCATTACCACTGTCCAAGTCCAGTTCTCATCTTTCATTAGACAAATATGCCATACTCCTGTACTTATTTTTTAAGCTGATTAATTGCTAATTAAAAGCTAACTTTAAACTAAGAATCTTTAATTAGTATTTCCATTAGGGATGCACGACTTGCCATGCAAGTCGCAATAGCTGGAATGATGAAAAGTATTTAAGATTCTGGAACTCTTGGTCCATTGAAAGGTCACAGGAGAGCAAAACTGGTACATTATTCTACTGCTACTCAATTTCAGGGCTAGGAATAACATACAGAAGGTTTTGTATTCATGAGTCATATGCACGCACATAGTTCCATGGTGTGCCAACCCATATAAAATTAGTGACTATCCAGCAAGGCAGGTTCTGCACTGAATTTCAAAATCGGGTGATCTTTTTTTTTTTTTTTTTCCATCTGAAAATTGTATTTGGCACCACAGCAAAGAGAAACTAGTATCAGTTTATCCAAAACAAGCTTCTGAGGCTGACAGGCATAGCAGTTATCAATACTGGTCATTGGACAAAAATGAAATTAAATGATCATACTCAGCTGAACTGTACAGGGTTCATGGAAATTATAGAACAAGATAATCTTAAAGCATAAAAGAGGGGAACAGAGTCTTGGACATCAAAGCAAACAAGAAGTCCTCATACAGCTTAACTGCTAGATAAAAAAAAAAAAATTCAAGCAGAAGATAATAGAACTAAGTCATAACTGATTTCTCCATTTTATGTAATACAATGGAGCCAGGGATGTGCTCCAGTCAACCAGTAACCCATGTGTTCCAGTTTTTATGTTATGTGTAAAAGCAAGAGATATGATGATTTAAATGGCCCTCTTGACAAAATATTTCACAGGGTGCAGGTGAGAAAAGAATTTGACCTCTGTCAACTACAGGTGTGTAAGCTTTACTGTAAGCATAGCTTCCAAATTCCACCAAATAAACTTATATATTCAACTTTCTCCTTCCCCTGGGGGCCAGTGTAAAACACTTTGGAGGTGGGAATTAGACTGCTGAGAAGTGTGACAGGAGGTAGACATATCCTGATGCCCGTGCCAGGGATAAATAATTTCTATAGGATTTTGGGATAAATAATTTCTATAGGTTTTTGCTGTCTGATAGTTAGGAAATATATTTTCAAAAAAGGTCCCTGCACTTGCTATCTAAATAAATTCCTGATCTTCTTCTGGGAGAGAGTTCCATAGTTTCTTTGTATAATATAGATTTAAATATTTCCTTTTATCAGTTTTATTTGCTTCTTTTCACTTTACCTGAATATTGATTTACTTTCATTCATTTTTGTAATATAAGATTAAAAACTTGACTGATTTAACTTTTTTATCTCAAATTTATATTAACAGTTTATTCCTAATGCATTTTAGACATAAACATATTATTTGATTAATGATATACTGGAGCAACTGCAAAAGAACAAAAAATCACTTCTTTAGGAAAAATGAATTTTATACGTCTGTGTAAAGAAAGCTGTAAAACTATCTTTCTCTGTGAATCCCAAGAGAAATGAAAAAGTTTGAGTGCCTGAGTCCAAGTAATTTGTCCTGAAAGTATTTGAAAACCAAATCAAAAAGTCAGACATCATTTTGTGTGCATGGATACTATAAAGTCCTGTGATTTACCTGAACTGCCCAGAGGTAGTCCAGACGCAGTTTCAAGTCCACCTGTCTTGAATGCAGTGCTAAAGCACAAGAAAATAACAAAATAGCTAGTATTGGTTCATAGCCACGCATATAAAAGGAGCCGCCCCTTAAAAATAAGAAGAAAATAAATGTGTTATTTCAGGTCTAGTACCTAACAGTGCACATTTTTAATACCAGATCCTTAGTTTAGAACACATGGGTACCTCCTAATCACTAGCTTTTTCTGAAGCAGGGAGATGGGTGATAGTACATCTGATCACTGCATCACACCATCACGCAACTTCTTGAGGATTTTTAGATGCCATGCATTATTGTAATGTGTGTGCATGTTTTTAATTAGGAAATATAAAAATATTGGAAAGCTCAAAAACTTAATTGAAATCAGGATTGGTTGAGCTCTGCTGAAATATGGCAGCTAAGCTTTTAACTGTGTTTTTCTATTCCATATGATAGTTAGACTGCAGTGTGTTCAACTGGGATATATTAGCACAAAACTACAGAACAGTGGGGCAACAGTTGCCAGCTTCCAAAAGCTGATCACCTGTTGATGGATGTTACTAGATTGATCTTACAGTTTCTAGGGAGATGATGACTGATGTATTTCTTATGCTCTACTGAGTCTACAGTCCTAGGCAGCACTGAGCACTAGAGGACAATTCAGAAATAAGTAGTCTTATTAGTAGTCTACGTGTGACTATCTACAGAGAATCACCCATTGTTTAATTTTGCAAGATACCTACCCCACTGCTTTTCTGTAACCACTGAGTTCCAGAATAACTATGTACAAAATTGTAACAAAAAGCAGGAGAATCATTTTTGGCAAGGAAGATACACGTAGAAATATTGCCAAGGTGAGAGTCCCCACTACACAGGAAAGGAAAGCATAGTGGGCTGTGTCACATGGAAGTTCATTCATTGTTTTATTTGTTCCACCAGGAGAAATGATAACTATTGAGCTGCTGGAATTGGTATTCCAAACCCAAGGCATGCAGCCAACCTAGAAAAGACAGGAGAGGTGAGAAGGGGAGAAAGTTAAATAGGAAATAAACAGAAATGTAGTTGCTATGGAGGCTGACTGTAGTTCATTTCTAATTGTAAAAAATATGGCTGTGGATTTCCCACTCAGCTCAATTCTGTATTAGAATCTCCTTTTCCTGCAATGCTCCACTGAGTTTTAGGGGAGAGACACAATTTGTTAATTAGATGTCAATAAGGGCAATCAATCGAAGTGTGGGCTTAGTTGAATAGTTTCCCTCTCAGTGCTCAAACCTAAGAGATCCTCAAGCCAGGATATTCCTGCAAAATTAAGAAACTTCAGTTAACATTTTATGTGGCCATACAGGTGGAAAAGATTCTTGTACAGAGCACAGAAATAAATGTTTGTTTTATTGACTATGTAAATCATATTAACTTCAATTACTTAAATACAAAGTAAAACATATATTAATTGAGTGACAAACTAAACATAATATTTTTTTCCATCTCATAGCTACTTCTGCTGTCACAAATGTTTCAAATACAAGGACTTTAATTACCCCAGTCATTTCAGTTATCCAAGGACTTCCGTTTTCTTCTTACACTGGGAAATAAATTTTTTTTAGTATATTTCTTATGGGAAATTTGGGGAAATCTAACCTGCTTTTCCTAAAGACAATGTCATGTATATATTTCAGAGCTGTTACCCAAGGAAGAGAGGAATTTCTGGCAAATACTGCAAGCCCCTAGAGCTCCAATTTTAACTGAAGTCCAACCTTCACCCCTTACAAAGGAAAAGGATAAGAGTTAATATAAGTAGGGGAGAATGGGATGGTAGTGTGAAATTGATTTAACAGGCACCATCACATAAGCCCTGCCCTGTACTTAAACATCTCTTTTGAAGTGCATTATGAGACCTTTTTATTTCATCCCAACCACTGACAATGAAATTTTATAGCATGCTGTAAAGTAACTGACATCCTGAAGGGTGATTAAGCAGTGTATTTTAGAGGGGGTTGTAGTAAGTTAGAAAGATGAGACATAATAAATAAAAAATGTGAGTTAAACTCAGAATGGGTAACACTATGTAGTGAGATTGAGAGAGTGAAATGAAAAATCCCTTTAATGGGATTTTGTTCAATATCCTTAAAAATGCTTTCATACTAAACTCATCCAAAAACATACACGTGCATGAGGGCTTCATCAGTGATCTGCAATCCATCCAGGAAAACATCATCTGCTGTACAACCAGTAGTGGAACATCAACATCTAGCTCTTCTGACAGATGAGAATTCTAGAGGCATTACTGCGCAGGAACTAATAATTTCTGCTGATTAAACATTTCTTCTTAGGTTATAAGTTATTTTTGTTCAGGAATGGATTAAATTATGTTCTAAATTGTAACTGAATGATCACTACCTTTTCGGAGGTCAGAACCTCTGAATTCTAATCTGTCTTCCACTGTTGTTCAGTGTTGTATTAGGGTTTACGAGGTCTGTTTCTCATTCTCACTCTCTTTAAGTGGCAACAATGGTGCTTGTTTCATTAGGTCAAAGTAAGTGTCAGATCTGTGGAGGCTGATTCACAAAGGTTTTAGCTGTCATAACTTTAATCTCAATCCTGAAGTCAGCTACACAGAATTTGCTGAGAAGCTAGCCTGGAATCACTGCAAAGCTCTACGCATTTTGGGCTTATGTCCACATTAGGAACCACATATACATCTGTGTGCTATTAGGGCTGTATGTTACTCACACAGATGATGTTCAGGAATTCCCAGAAATGTCTCAACATCAGCAATGTTTAGTTCCTCTCACAACACTGAGTTTTACAGAAAAGGGATCCTCTGCCCAGTCAGTTTATGGGGATAAACTAGCTATTGTGCTCTCAGGGCAGGTCCAGGGATGAGTGAATATACAAAATACAAAATACAGGGCTTGGCCTCTCAGCACTGACAATTGCTCAAGTCTTCTTAATGGTCAGAACACATTGTCGAATTCCTGCAGAGAGGCATGATTTGAAACATCTGTTTCTCAGCATTTCCAATTGTGTTTCATGTGCTATTTTTGTGTGGATTCTTTCCTTTGAGTACCCTAACATGTTTAATTCATTAGCATTAGCAGCCAAAATGCTAAAATTGAGCGCTAGGAATTTGTCAAGGCAACTGACTGACAAATACTTAGGTGGAAGTTTGAAAACCACTTGAATACAAGTCCACCATGTTGAACTCTTTGCTAATTTACAGTAAAGGAAACTCAATTTTCAGAAGTACTGAGCACATTTACTTCATACAACAGAAGCTTTTTCAACACTAGATGTGAATGGATCATGTAAGTAGCACAGCGTAGGCACCTCTTCTCGTCAAATACTGTCAATATTTTAAGATCTATCTTTTCTGATTTGCCTGGACTAAAAATATCCCCATTATTAAACAGAATTCTGTTCTATAAATTGCTACTTATAGAAATAGCAATCTTATTTTGACACTAATACCTTGTCTGTCACAAAATATTAACCATTGAACTAGTAAGCAAGTTGAACATTTAAAAACAGTTTTCCCACAAAGTACATGACACCAGCAGTCTACATGGTGCTAAGGTTTGACATACAAATTGATATTGGTTTTGAATAGGTATTGTCTGTGTAATTTGCTAATGAAAGTTCAAATTGCAGCAAAACGGTTTAATTTTGAAGAAGCATGTTCTTTTTTAATTTTGAAGAAGCAAGCACGAATAATAAATCAAGTAGGAATTCATCAGATGAGAATATGGTATGTGTTTAATGCATCTGCACCAGCTTGTTCTTTTAACAGAATGACAACTTAAGTGAAACTTGATTCAAATACTCACCACACAGCCTTGAGCCACAGAGTATATTAAGATCACAATAAAAATACACAAAATGGTACGAATTTGTATTGTCAGGCACCCTGGAAAACACTAAGAAAGAAAAAGAAAGATATAGATAAAATATTTCAAGTATTTTTAAAGTGGGGTTATTATTATTCAGTAGTCTATGAAGAGAAGTGAATACGGGACACAGAAATTTCACCTGTACTACAAATCATGAAGTTGCAGTTCTTGTGTAGTAACACTACACAACATTTGTTAATGTGTAAGTGTATTTTAATGGTAATCACAGTTTTTGGGATAATAAGTGTGAAATTACTATTGCTTTACATTATTTCTCACTATAATTAAAACTCTTAAAAATTTTAGTTGCATGTCATGATGCAAATAATATTCTAGGATGACATTTGATTTTGCTCTAATGGGGAAAATACCCAAAGAAACTTTTGCCTTGCAAATTTTCAGCTCCTTTGCCTTGCAAATTGCGATCCAAGAGAACATACTCTGATAGCATAGAATAGAATGCTATAGAATAGCATTTTGAATTAGAATAGAATTTTGGAGTGGTATACATGCCTTCCGTTATAATAGGCAGGTTAAATTCTATGGCAGTTTTAATTATTGTGACTCATAAAAGCACTGAATTTGTCAGAAAAAGCAGTAGAGAATAAAAATATCTGGTGAAATGCAGTCCTGTGAACATTTTGTTTATCTCCACTTTTACCCTGATTCCATTTATCACACTATCAAGTGTCAAGTTCTTGCTGCTATGAAGCCTGTGACAGAATGTGAGAGAGAAAGGGTAAGTCTGTCAGGCTGTGTTCTTAGGCCCATTCCAGTCATTCTGATCAGCTCGGCTTCCAGGTAAAGCTTCTTTCCTTCCTTTCCCCTTGCACTGAATGTTTGGGGCATCTATTATCTGCTGGATGTATCTGTCAGACCACAGGACATCTAGTGACTTCAAGGGTCAAGAATCAAATCCAAAAAACAAATTTAAAGTGGGGACTATCCTGTGTCCTTTAAATGGAGAAAGCTCAGATTTATCAAGGTTGAATTTCACTTAAGGCCAAATGGAGCAAGAAAACACCTGATTTTTGGATGAAAGTTGACAGTTTTGAAGAAAAGCTTTTCACTTCATTGGTTTTGCTGGCCTCAAAAGCATATCTTCCAGCAGGCAGCAATGTAGACATAGAGAGAGGCTACTGCACCCTTGGCAAAACAGAAATCATTGAAATGGATTCCCTTCCTTTCACCTGTGCAGACATTTTCTCTGTATGTACAACCACATTATTAAAAGTTTGAGGTAGTTATAGAAGAATCACCTCCATATGGCCTGTGACACATGAGAATACAGTAATTACAGGAAAAAAAACAAAGAAAGTATGATCTACAAATATATTCTGGCTTCAGCATAGGTTAAGTCCACGTACAATCAATATAATATCAATAGTAGATTTGTGTTATGGATCTGAGTTAATTTTCTACACCAGTGTAAGTATCAGCATCAATAAAATAGATCGGGACACCTGAGGTAGATCACCTTTAATTAAACTGAGCATATGTAGAACAAACAGCTCAGATTATAGGAATCTGAGACTGAAAAACTGTATCTCAAGGGAGAAGATACCGCAATGTCCAAATTACGCTATGGAAAAAGACAGACTATTTCTGCATTTGTTCATCACTATCATACAGTTCTGATTGGAAGGGACCTCAGGGTGTTCAAAAGTACTGTCTGCCTTGACCGCCAGAGTCTCAGGGCCATATTTGCAGAGTTGGTACTCCTCCTGTGTCATTGGAGGAGTACCAATGGCATTATTTCTTCTAAGAGCCTGGACTTTGCATTTTCCATTCTGCCTAAGACTCCTGTTGGCCCATTCTGTCAACCTATTTAGGACCCTCTCAATAGTCAATCCTGCCAGCTGTTCTCACAAAATTGTAGACATTTGAAAACTTGACATGAATATAATACCATGTCCTTCTCCAGGCTGTTGAGAAAAATGTCTGACAGGACAGGATTCAGGATAAACTCCTGTAGTATCCCACTTATAACTGGTTTCCAGGTAAAGTATAACTATAGACTGCTATGCTCTGAATTTGATTATCCCCATAGTATTTTACCCATCAAACTGTCCACTTAACTAGATCAGAATCCTATATACAAATGGGGTGAAACATGCATGTTTTATATATAAAAATAAAATACAAAATAATTTTGTTTGAAGAAACAATATATATTCC
Organism: Sinosuthora webbiana; assembly: GCA_013397395.1. Taxonomy (NCBI): domain Eukaryota; kingdom Metazoa; phylum Chordata; class Aves; order Passeriformes; family Sylviidae; genus Sinosuthora; species Sinosuthora webbiana. The sequence goes on from VXBN01017363.1 coordinate 111,394, forward strand.
ATTAATTCAGTTTGAGACCAAATAAGCTGTCTACTGCTTATTAAAGACATAATACACATGCTTTGAAGATCATGCTGGATGGCTAAGAGGGACAAAGCAAAATACAGATTCAAAGTTCACATGTCTGACACATTGCACAATTTTTTTTGGTCTGTGTTGTACATATATGTTTTAAATGTTGAGATGGTAGGCTATGGGGTTGAAATGGAAAACAAACCTTTAAAAGATAAGGTAGGAGATACGTCTGAATTAAAATTCTGACACTAACAAGATTTATACTTCTGACTAAGTCATTCTTAGATTGTATCTGCACTTTTATGATAGCACAGAATTTTGGGCTTAATTTTCTTAGTTTTCTTTTATATGTGGAATTTTTATTAACTAAGTAAGTAGTGTAAGATCACCAAAACTCTAGGTAACTGGTACAGTAAAATATTATCAGAGGGGTTTTATGACTGAGATATTTAATGTTAAAGCATGGAGAAGCTGAATCACTTGTGCAGTGTGAAAGAGCAAGCAAAGACTGATTAAAATAGGGGAATAATTGTTTTACAATTGTATATCCATTATCCACATAATATTAATTTTATTTATTATAAGACAAATTTTTGCCACAAGGTTTTAAATTGTGATATTCTAAGGTTTAATATTTCTTTTTTTTTTTAGTGCTGTGTTTGATCCTGTATAATATTGACTCTCTGGAGGAACCTGGAATAAATACAAATTTTCTTGACTGACAAAACAGATGGAACACCTCCTATGTTTGCACAAGCCCCAGGAAAAAGGTATAAAGAGCAGTTACTTCCTACAAACTTTGCCCACATTTCTACCACCTATAAAGAAAAGAACAGATGATAAACTATGTCCTAATAATAAAAAAGAGATCATCAAAGTTACTCCCAAATAATATTTGTAAGTTCATGAATAAGGTACTTGATACTCTACTAATATACTATTTATGATTCCATGAAAACACATGCTTTTCTTCTGCCAAAAGGCACTTTTTCAAACTAGCAAAGCTTATTAACTGCGTAGGTGTTTTTTTCCTGGTATTTGTCTGAAAAGACTAAGTTTATGTTAATCCAATACAGATTTCTTTCATCACAAAATTAGCCTGTAGATGCTTTATTCTTATCTGGCAGACCTATCTCTCCCCTAAACCAACCAAATGTCCTTCTGCATCATTACTGTTGTGAAAATATAATGCAGGAGAATTAATCATTACTGAAGGTTTTGAAAAGGCCAAGGATTGTGTGTGCAAAACATTGTGTTTTACTTTCAAAACAGCTGCTGTTTTGGCAGGAAAAAATCTGAAAACAGAGGGGAAGTTAGCAGGACTTTACACCAGACCAGCTGGAATGAAAGGGAGAACTTGTGTGCTCTGTAGTCAGGAAGGAGTAAAAGTCAGGTTAAAGCACTTTATCTAAACACAATATTTATTGGCAGGTGTTCAGGGAAGATTTAGCAAAAAAGAAAGCATAGAATTAATGGCACTGAATGCTACACTGCTGTAACAATTACTCACGTAAAAATCCTACTTTCAGATGATTGATTTTTGGTTTTGAAGTGTCTAATACATTACTTACCAAGGAACTTTAAAACACATAGATTTCAGACTCTATGAACCTGTGAAGCATAAACTGATGGCTTCATATTCCAAAGGACAAACATAGCATGGCTACCAAAAGGAAGAATAGTCACAAAATCTTAAATCACTTACTTGTACTCGTGTGACATGTAGATACATAATACAAGCCACTAGGAAGCATATGCAGAACACCAGGAGAACAAGAACTATGGTACTCCTAGAATCAAAACACAATAGAAGTAATGCAACGCAACTCAGTAATAGATGACAACAAACTGCTATTAGGATTCCTTCTGAAATAGTATTTTAAATAAATGGTGGAGGTTGTCCTCCTCAACCCTGCTGTAATACTAACCATCACAGTGCGAATTTAGCAGTGATGTCCACTGCTCTCAAGACTATGAAATTAGTAAATTCTCTTGTAAATGGTCCCCATTCTGACCTCAGAAATGAGATTAAAGCACCTCAAAAATTCAAATTGATGGTCATCAGGAGAGATGCTTTCTAACTGTAGGCTAGTGCAGAATATTCAGCATGATGACTCTTGTAAGAGGAGTGTGTAACTCAATTACTTTGCCTTGGCAGCTGTGTTAACAGTTACCAGATGCTTTTTCTGTCTCATTTCTCTTTCTCCAAGATTCAGAAATCAATGGTCATTCAATTCAGACACTTAGCAAGTCAAATAAAATCAGACCAGACTGTCTTCAAACAAAACAGCAAAACTCCCTCCTTTTGAGTCTTCCTCAATGGTTACACCAATCTTAAGTTTCACAAAGGTGCTGTAATAATTTTTAAATTCTAAATCTTCCTTCTTCTGATTTATCAAAGAAACCTTATTCTTAATGAGAAGAGGGGTACAAACCAAGAACTTTCTTTCTCTGGAAAAATTTCTCCTGGAAAACTGCTGTATGGATGTGAGCAAGCTGACAAAAATTAGTCCATCAGTGTGGATGCATTTGATTTCTGCTCAGGGGCAGCCTGGCCCCATGCCAACCATGGAATCAGGGCTGTATGACAGCAGCCTAACATGATCTTCGCACCTTCTCTTCTAGCTTGTGAGAACAAACCAGTCAGTTCAGAAGCCATGTGAGCAATGGATTCAAGCATATATGTATCTGTGCCCTTGACAATTACTGCAAAAAAGATTGTTTATACAGGGTTTCTAACAGCAGAAGTGTGCAATTCTCCTGTAGAGTTTCTAACTATTTGACCTTGATTTCAAAGGCATGTAACAGTCCCTACTGAAACAGGAACAGGGGGAGGATTCTGTGGTGTATCCAGGATGGGAAGGTGACTCTGGGTTCTGTTAGGGTGGATTCTGCATACAAGTATTAATCAAGTCAGGATCTCATGCCTTTAGAGAATTCACTTGTATTCAGGATGGTAGCATGCTAGAAAAGAATGCAGGGGACACGTCTGCAACAATATCTTATAATGCAGCAATAACTGACAACTGACAGTACTGCTGAGTGGGACCCTGACAGACATTTGGGTTGGCATCTAAAAAGGGCTACACTGCATTTTTAAAAAATAAACACAGATTCAGATATTAAAAGGGTTGATAGTCAGGGCTTTTAGTGGCTGCACTGTTAATGTGCCTCCATAATTGGACAGCTTAGGTTGAAAGGAACACAGCCTTACTTTGACCACCTCCATCTGGGAATATAAAATGTGTCTTTAGTTGAGAAGCTGATTTTCTCAAATGATGATAAGAATTGTGAGAATGGGAAACCATCATCTCAATGGCATTGATTTCTGTATATTTATGCAGTAATTGACTTTCCTATGACATTTTCTTGTCTAGATGATCAACTTCCTCCTTGAAATATTGTGCTATATCACTTCTCCCATTAGGGTAACATATTACAAGCTTGTCTTGGCTTTTGCATTCTCTTGCCATATCTATAACTACTTTGGCAATCTAAATAGCAGCTTAAAACTCCAAACTCTTGAAAGAGGGGGAATTTTTCTATACTTCCAAAGTTTTAATTTAGCTCATATTTACATCTGTGTCTCAGCAAAGGAAGAGCACAAGAAGAACAGTAATTTGGCTGTATGAAGCCACCACTCAGACACTGGAAGAAAGAACTTAGGAGCATTCAGTGGGTGGCTGTTTTAACTAACCCAGTCCATCTTCATGACTTTCTGTGGTGATATTCTTCTGGAAGGTGTGTGTCTGTCAGATCACGACTTAAACCGAATCTCTGTCCAGCTGTTTTTAAGTGACAATAGTATTTTGAAAGGCTATTGTAAGATTCTTGGATATTCATTCTAGTTTCAACTACATGAATACACTTTGTTTCTCCTTGTTCAAAACTTCTACGTACTGCAGCTGTGGCTTACTGAAGAAGAAGGTGAAAGACTTCTTAATCATGCTCCAATTAGCAGAGTCATTAGTCTGGAAATTATGATGTAAATTATGATTCTTGTCAGTGACTTTGAATTCTTTAGGTGAAAAGTACTATCTTACAAATTAAAATTTGTATTTGAACTGTATTTTAATAACGTGAATAAAGTGTTTTTTCAATCTTTCAACTAGAAATAAAAGAATATAGAGGTACTATTCTAGCTGGGGATTTGTGAATAGAAAGGACCATAATTTAAATGGAAATTTCAAAAGCATTATCCTGTGGCTAGTTCTATTCCCATTGAAATCCTTATAGTTAGTAAAAGTGAGTGAAGTTCATTTTTAATGTTTTGATATTCTAATCTGAAAAAAGTTCATTATTAATATTTTTATACCTTACACACAATTATTTTTTAGTTAGTAAGCATTCATATAGAACTGACAAAATCTGAGGTAATCACTAACTAATCACTCAACAATAGGCATAGGACACCTCCCAAACAGATCATTTGGTTATGTTTGCTTTAGTGCAGTCAAGGTTGGATTGCAAGTTGTGTGTGCATAGCCAAAATATGCCCCAGGCAGTTTATGTAGGGATAGTTGTGATGCCAAAACCTTCAATGAATGCTACAAATGCAGGCCTCAACACAGCTGGATGGGTACTTTCAGTACTTTGTTACAATTAAACTCTGGTTTTATCTGTGTTGCTATCAATACATAATCCAAAGTAGCACGAACACATTTAGAAAAGCCGCAGTAATGCCTTTGTTTGTAATGCAAAAATGTTTTAAATAAGTTTAAAATAACAACTGAAAGTTTAAATAAATACTGAAATGTATTTTTTTCCTCTAAGTGCATATTACTACAAAAGATAAAAAGAAAAAGAGATAGTGAAAAGTGTCTCCTGTGGACAAATGAAAGAGACAACGATTAGACTGAGGGTATACTAACAGAGGATCTCCTGTGTGAGAAGATACCAACCAAGATTCCCATTCCTGTTCCAAACACTTTAATTTTTGACCTGTGCAGGATGTCTGAGGATGTTCCAATTTGAGTTATGAGGGCAAAAGACAGAAACTTACTGTGGTATTATTAGAAGGTAGACAAGGCCAAATAAGGCAGCTAGAATCAGTGAGAGAACTACAGCACTGGTGAAATACTCATCCTGAAGCTGGTGGTACTGTTGAAGAAAGAAATAAATGAAGACAGTAAATATTTTATACATACCCAGACACCCACACTTGTCCATTCTCAGTAAGAAAGATTTGTATCTTAAAATAAAACAAGCCCCTACTTAGTTACAAACATGATGGCTTAGTTCACATTGAAAAAACAGATGAGGGAAGTCTACACAAGATTTTCCTTGACAGACTTCTCTTTCACCCTGTAACTAATCAAAACTGGTTTAGGCTCAGATATAAGTTTATCTTTCTGAGAAAAAAAATCAGGCACTTTGAACTAGAAGGGGGTGGCCCTGCCTCTATTTACTCATCACGTTAAAAGGCCAAACACTTCTTGGCGCTGCTTTCAAGAAGTCCTGTCACCTCAGCTGCTCAGGACAGGACACTAATGTGGACTTGGAGGCAGTGAGATACATGAGCTCAGTTTGGAGCAGCTACTGTCCTTAATTTCACTAAGCTACAGTATTAACAAGAGGAAGCTTTCCAGGGGTGGAAACACGAAAGTGTTTTCTCAGAAAGATACAAAGTTCAATATCATTTACACCAGAAAACTTTTTATTTTGAAAGAAAAAAGTTACAGCCAAGTAATAAATTACTTTGGAAACTTGAAATCAAAATTTATGCTTAAAACCTTAAAAAGTTTGGATCCAACATGCCACACAGCCCTCTAACTTGAAACAGTAGTGACATGAAATCTTAGACAATAGTTACTTACAGTGGAAAAATAAGTTCTACTGCCAAATTAATTCAAAACCATACCACTTTTGCTTTTTCAAACACATAAACTAAAGGCTGTAAATACAAATAATACAAATAAAATAAATAAAACAAACAAATACAAATAAAATAACCCCCTAAATACAAAATAAAATAAACCCCTAAAAGGTAGGAACAACTGTTAACTGATATGCATGCTTGTATGTCCGAGTAAATCCCCTGCTTTCAGCACTGCCACACTGGTGTAACATTGCAACCTTGTCCAGAGATTTAATGTTGTGGGTTTTTTCATATTTTCTAGAATTTCTGGACCGATACTTATCAGGCTACCTGTCCATCTTCTTGTCATTTACACTTCTCCAAAGTAGATGAGTGAGTAGGCAAACACATTGCAATGAGATAGCATTAAACAAGTGACTCAGGCAGTTTGGAAAAGCAAAAGAAAGACCAAAACACAGGATATATAACACGGAGTAGGATTCTGACAAGTAGGACGATATCAATTTTTCTTTTTATCCCCTTCAAGAGTTTCCATAGAAGGTAGAGATAATGTCACCCTCTTAACTGAGAGACAGTCCAGTGGAGTATTTAAAGATAGTGAGTAGAATTTAAACATTGCATGAAACCCAAACAAAAACCCCAATGCTAGTTGGCTTATGGTCAGTGAAATCAGTAAAAATAATTTTAAGCCCCCTTACTTTATTTTCACGCTCAATTTGCTTATACTTCAGGGTAATGAAGTTCAAGTCAGCCATCTCAGACTCAGTTTGCCGGGCCTCTATCAAGCGGCTGATGTATCTGTTCACTCGAGTTCCTGGAGTGTTGTATACAATATTGGTAGAAAAAGAGGAGCGATTCCTGAGTTTTTCAGAGGCTGTCCTTAATGCTCTCCTCTGTAATATGGATGAAGAAAAGAAGCACAGATTTATAAGCACTGATTTTTCATTGCTGTTCATATTACTTCAAGCTCACAGAGAGGATGTGGAATTTATTAAACAGACAAACTACAAAAGACAGAGTTCTTATCTCAATGTAAATGTCACCTTTTAAAAATTCTTTACCTGAAATTCTGATATCATTCAAACCAATGAGAAAACTCCCACTTCATTCCAGGATTTTAATCCAGAAATTCCTCCCACATACAGCCATGACACACCTCTGCCACTGAGGAAATAATCAGTTTGTTCCCAGTCAGGGTGATTTTACCTTGCAAAATGGTTTTATTTTGGTTTGTTTTATTGACAGAAGCATTGAGCTCTGGGCATCTTGAAGCAAGATAATCAGGCTCTTCATAACACAAGAAGAGTCCTACTGTCTAGTAACAATATAAATTTCAAAAAGATACTTTACCTTAAAGTCTTGGACAATGACCAAATTCAAGATTTCAGAGAGAGTCTGAAATCTCAAGTGTTGCTATCTTTAACTCACCCAATTGGCTCTCTTGTTAAACCTCTCGAGTATGCCTCAAGTGCATATGCAGATCCAGATGGAGCCATCCAACAAATTGGCAGAACTAAACTCTGCCTAACTGGCTCCTCCAAGGCTGAGATAGCACAACTACAAGATGATTACTCATAGTTCTTTCCAGTGGAAAAGATTCATCACAGAGCATATCTGAAAGGGATTTTAGACAAGATGTCTGACTTTTCACAGAGAGCACTCAGGAGACAGTGAGCAGCATTTCAGCCACACTGGCGGCAACCTTCAGTTGAGGGCACTTTAATGTAAACCATAATGGCTAGATCTGTTCTATGACTGGACAGGGGTCAAGTCTACTTCGCAGAAGAGTTTTGACAACAAAGTTTAGTCAAGTTCTACAATTTCTGTAAAGTTAAAGGAATATTTTTTTATCTAGCATCTGCAGAGTTCAAGACAGTTCAAAACATTATGAAATAACAAGTCTATTCAATATATAATAAGTAGAATCTGTCAGAAAGATGTTAAAGAAGAAAACAAAATTTCTATCTTCAGAACACTCAGTCCTAAATAGCCCACTCTAGAGACTATACAACAACAAATCCTTTTAATCCAGATGGTAAAAAAGATGGTGATCACTATCTAAGTAATCTTGCAGAAATGGCACTTTCCTTTTTCACTTCACAAGAAATTCTTAGGAGTACCTCATCAGTGAACAAATTGTAAACTACAGCACTTCATTAGCTCACATAGCTTATATGTATATTATATCTAAATCCTTATGAATAATGAGAAGTGTTATCTGCTGACTGATACCCTAGTTTTCTGAAGAAAAATGGACCCTAGCAAAGATAAAGTAACTTTTCAAGCCTTGCTTTGCTGGCTTTGTATGTAGAGAGGAGGTTACACAAGCAGTAAACAATTACAAGGTAACATTTTGCTTGAAGCTATCAGATCCAATTACCTGGTAAATTGTCTTTGGTATAAGAGCTAATTGTTTCAACATGAAAACTAGTTTTAGAGACATACATTGATTAGAGATCTTAAACTGCCAGCCAAACAACTATTTTCAGTGTTTCTAAACAGAGAGAAATTTGTTTTCTTCAAGAAATATATGTATCAGTAATTTGTAGGGAAATTGAATGCTTTTAGGTATATTGTCAGAAATACACAATTTTGCTCTCAATAAACTATAATTAGTTAGCATATGTATTGCATTAGTTGCAGAAAAAATACTTCTTCAAAGATTTTTTACAATTGAAATTTAGGACTATAGTGTAACAACAGGGGGGAGGAAAACAGTATTTAAATAAACGCTTCTTTGAATTAAAACCTGAAATGAGGGTAGATGAATATGGGTGTTATTCGGATATATGGAATAAATTATATTATCTAGTCTGCCATTTTGAAACAGGGTTAAAGTTTCTATTCTTAATCAAATAATTCTTTCTTATATATAAATATTTCCTCTAGATCTCTTATTTGTGTCTCTGTTATTATTTTGCACAGTAAACTTACATCATGTCTTACATATGATCAAGATCCAGTGTTTATGTTTCTCAGAAATGTACTGGCTTCAAAGCCTTGAAACACCCCCCTTGTTTTACTTTATTTACATGGTTTGAGGACCGAAAACTCTAAAGAAACCCTGCATTTTAACACAGTGTATTTATATTAGTATTATAATACAAATAATCCACATAATACAAACCCATGATGTGTTATATAAAAGTTACAAAAGCTCAGAACAACTATTTCCATTACTGATAGCATTGTAGAATTTCACTGCCAATGTTCTGGCACGAAAAAATCATCAGATCACTAACAAATCCGCATGGAGATTGTCTGTGTATATTACCATATTTACACATAAATATACACATGACACAATGTAAAGTATTGCATATGCTTCAAAGAATGTGTGGGTTATTTTTTAAAAATACTCAAAGATAACACTAAATCCCAATTGGAAGGCCTTTTACATGGCCAATTTCAAAATAAAATCTGGAGCTTCTGAAAGTCTTCACTGAAACTGTGTTTTAAAGGAACTAATTGACTTTTTTCCCCCTTTTCCTGCAGAAAAAACACAAGCACATATAAAACTCAAAACATGAAAGCTCAAATGCTTTCTGAAAGTCAGATCTAGACTGAGTCTTCAATAAATGAAGAAAAAAAAAAAAAAAGGAAAAAAAAAAAAAGTGAAGCAATCAGTCAAACTGAATTACTGATTCCAATGCTCACATGCCACCACTCAGTGGTGGAGAGACTTGTGTAATATTGCCACCTGCTGTCAAAGAAAATGGAATGAGCAAGTCTCATGGATTTTATCCATAAATTTACAGGTAGATTCATATATAAAAAAGAAGCAAACCAGGCTACTAGTATGCAAAGCAATTTTGATTTATGGAATTACTAGGCAACCAAGAAAGTGGAATTTAGATTTGTGTTAGGGACTTTTACATTTAGGATTTGTATTATGGACAAAGAGGGGTTTTGGCTAATCAGTTGCCTTTCATATTTCAGAGAACCATCTAGAGAAACAAAATTATTCTGTTGGTTTGCATTTGTCACTATCAGCTTTAGACTGGGATGGAGAAAAGACTCAAAAGAATGTATGTTTAAAAGAATGGAAACAGCCTCAGAAATTCCAATTCTGGGGAAAAAAGCCCTTAATAGAAGCCACATAGGACACCTGTGCTGGCTTTTCCAAGAGCAGCTCCAAATTTGAGGCCTTTTATAATTAAATTTTGTCTTTACTGTGGGAATTAGGTTGTTCTAGCTCCAGCAGGAACACCATAAACTTCTTTATAGGTAACATCATCCCCTATGTTCTAAAAGATGGTCTGCTTGATGCAGTCCTGGAATTGATGCCCAAAGAGTGCACTTGGCCCACATGGACTACCTTATCATCATCCTCACACGTCATGACGTTGGAGAAAGGGATCTCTGCTTTGAACATCTTGCGACAGTGCATGAGCTGAACAAGTAGATAGCAGACTGTCTTGAACTTCATTCTTTTTGCAGGCTTAATGTCTGAGAGAATCAGTCCAGGAAATATCTGTTGGTCAGAAAAATAGTATTTATAACCTAGACATTGCATTCCCATGCACACATACACACTTGCAGGCATTTGCACCCCTTTATGGTCAGAACAAAACAATATTCTAGGCAAGAAGCAATGCTTTTTGATAAACATCTCACGTTTGCAAATGGAGATTACTTCATTTTTCTTCAATATGAGATGTAAAGAGTCTATTGAACAGACTTTATGTAAATGCATACTTAACATTTTGGGAACTCTTATTTTCTTAGAAATATGAGCTATAAAAAAGTGCATTAATGACAAACTCATAAAAGAGGTGATATTTGTATTTCTTTAATATTAAAATAATTTTTTTGATAATACAGGAAAAATAAGGAGGCAATTAGCATTTTTTAATAATTGATGTTAAAAAATATAATTTCAGTCTTCTTCTTTCCTTATTTTGTTACTTCAACCATAGGTAAGTTCAATAAAATCTGAAGAGGAAAACTTTTGCTTTAAAGATAGATACAAATATGCCTTAAAAGCAGAGTGTGAAGCATTGATGTTATAATTCACATCTTATTTCTACAAAGCAAGAAGTGTTATACCACAGAGAAATACTCTCGAAGGGTTAAGTATAATCTATTCCTTTTACCATGGAGCTCCCAATTCAGCAAGGACAAATATTTCCTTGGTTAACTCTTAAACATGTATTAAAATACTGCTGACTTCAATAAAGCCCTAGGACATGCTCAGATGCTTTATCAGATCAGGATATTATACCCTCAATATTATAATATATTATTCAGGCTTTTGGTGTGTGGAAAGTGTTAATGAGAAACATGGTAGGACTCCAGGCCTCCTCAGCATAGGAATTCAAGCTTGCAAAATTTATTTCTTCTGGATCAACAAAATAAAGAAGCACAGAGGATATGGTCTGTAGTTTTCCTAGGTACAAAAGACAGAGCAAATCACTCTCCAAACACTTTAGTCAAGTGGTCCTGAAGTCCACAAATCACAGTGAAAATTTTCTGTGCATTATTCACAGTAAATTTACATGATTTACAAGAGCTGTTTACATCATCACTTCAATGATCAAAGAATGAAGAAATAACTGAAAGCATCTGTTTAATGGATGTTTTCTTGGTCAACTAAATTTAGATGGACAGGGTAAATGATACTGATTATATTCTGAATGGCATCTCAGATATTAGCCTGTTATGTTTAACACATAGAGCCACACACTTGTATTTTCTGGAAAATCAAGGTTATACATTATTGAACTTGCAATACTTTGTTTAGTCAGTTACACTCTGGCTACGTGTCTTGGGTTATGTAACCAAAAAGCTGTTTATTCTATTCCATCTGTTGAAACCAGTTGGGGAGGTGTTTTCTTTATCTCTTGTAACTCCAGGAGAGGAAGGAGGGCGTGAGTGCCTTCTGGTAGTGGGCCAGCTGTTAAAACCAGAGTTCCTTATCTCTTCCACGACATGTCCACCCCACGGGGGATATCTTCTGTTAATGGGCCTTTAAGGCTCACCAATGACATGACACATTACATCATCCCATTGTGAGATGCTCCACCCAGTGGGTGAGCCAAACTGTTCCTACCTAGATAAAATGGAGACGTAGGAATTTCAGGCACTTTGGTTTTCCACTGGATTCCCAAACGAAGACCGGACCCATCTCCCCATTACTGGACTCTTTTCTATAGGACCATCTCTACTCCAACAGAACTACATCTGCCACTCCAAGAGGGCTTACTTTGGACTGCTTCCAACACCCTGACCAACAGGGTGTCAGATTGTATTTCTGACTCTGTCAGGGTTTCTAGGATTTTTGTTTGTTTTGTTTGCTTTTTTTTTGTACTACAACATTTGTATTCTTAATATTTCTAGTGAAGAACTGTTATTCCTATTCCCAAATCTTTGCCTGAAAAGCCTTTAATTGCAAAATTATAATAATTTGTAAGGGGGGTTTACATTCTCCATTCCAAAGGAAACTCCAGCTTTCCTTGGCAGATACCTATCTTGCCAAACCCAGACACTATGAAAAACAACAATGAACACAATGTTGCACTTGTTATTTTTTTCCTAGCAAACAGTCATGTTCTCAACATGTGACAGGCTTCAAATGTGCAAAAGTGTCTAGATACTTTATTGTACACTGGAAGATTGACTGAAGCCAGCTAGCATCACTGCACTGCACTACACTGCACAGTCAGCATCTGAAATCTAAAAGGATATTTGTGTATCTAGTGTGTAGGCACTTGTGTAAGTGGTAGTTAAACAATAGCCTGCATGAAGAGATTCCCAATATGAACCCTTTCTTTCAAGGGCTTTCTGGCAGCAGACTTACCACTGAATTGCATAGAATATACTGTATAAGGATATTCACATACTAATCATCCTTTAGGTATTCCTAAGGACACCAAGTAGATAGCTTTTAGGCTTGAGTATGGCAGATATGATCAGTTTTTGAGCTACAATTCCCAACAGCTAAAACATAATTTTTGGAGAAGTATTCCACTTACAAATATTCCTAATATAGCCATAATTCCTCTAGAAGCTCTACATATTTTACAAAGTCTCTGTGATGCAACAAAAACGAGCAACTTTCTTGAAACTTCCTCCAGTTTTGCATTTAATTTCATTTTCAGAAATTTACCGGTGGACCATATCTCAAGAGATCTTTAGCTCTTTCTTTGCTCCAACTTTCACAGTGGACATTGCATTAATTAAGTCAACAGTTTTGATGATTTTAAATAAATGATGATTTTAAATAAATTCAGAGACCCACAAAAGCTTCCTGACGGCCTTCATTATGGAAATGCGACAGTATAGATACAAGAGTGGCAAAGAATAGATAAAGCAAAAGATCCAAGAAGGCATGACTGTGAAAGGTGAGCATATGTGCATGACTATATCCTCCTACAAGAATTTGAAGTCCTATGAATAGGAAAGAATTTAGACTTTCCTCCATGCAACCTTTTTATAATAGATGTGTTTCTGAGTACAACCTGCAACTTGAAAACTTGGAATAGACTCCACTTCAGACTGTAGCCCTGCCACGAACATGATTTTTCTCCAACCACATGTTTTCATTCAGTTTCCTGACTTTATCTTCAAACTAGCAGGTAGAACATGTTTAGCTCTTACCATCAACTGGTTTCTTTTAGCTTAGAAGTCTTACAGGCAGATAATACATCAACAGTACCAACAGTAAATAGAAATTTCAGCTCAGGTCACTGAAAAAAATGGAGTAGTGTGAGGTCTCCCATCAAAGAAAAACAATGACAAACTGTAGTGAGTTTAGCAAAGGTTCACCAAAACAATTAGGGATCTCAAGTGTAATGACATACAAGTAGAACCAGAGGGAATATAGTTCATTTAGCCGGAAGAAGAGAAGCCTAATGAGGGATCTACTTGCCGTCTGTGGTAGTTTAGCATGGATGTGAGGTTTTTTCTAGGGAGGTTTACACAGATGCTGATGGCTTGTCTGACCAATTGAAGAGTTTGTTACGCCTCTGGAAACCCCAGCTTAAAATCAGATGATCCCTTGTGACTGGCCCTTTTCCTTCCGGTCAGTGACAGGTAACAACCGGCCCTAGCAGCTGCTCTGAGGAGCAGCCAGGCTGGCCAGGCCCCTGCTGCTTCCCCCTACTGGGAGGAGAAGTTGGCTTGGGGCCTGGCCATGCCTCTGGGCCCAGGCCGGCTGGGCCTCCTCTGCTTCCCCTGATAGGTGGGGGAGCAGCTCAAGGCCTGGCTGGGCTCCATCGGTTCTCGGCAGGAAAAAGAGGAGAGGCTGCAGCTTGGGGCCATGGCAGCTGTCAAGGAGGGGCTGGCCCTGGCTGGGCTGTGCCGCAGGCCCTGTTTGCCGGTGCCACTGGCCTGGGGAGAATGGGATCTTCCCTCCATCACCAGTGCGGCTTTGAAATTAGAAAGTGTGAGCTGCAGCCGGAAGAAAGAAAGAGCCTGGTTGCTTTAGGATCCTTCAGCCTGAGAAGTTGCTGCCCAGCAGAGATCACATGACCAGTGCAGGCCTGGGCAGATTTAACTCTTTCTTGGCAAAAACAGAGTTTCTAAAACTTAACCCTTCTCTCCATGGATGACAGAGTGATTTAAAACATAGAGAGACCGCATGAGACAAAGTCAGCAAAATGACTGATACAGACTATTGGAAGAAGGGATGGAGGAAGTGGACATTTTTGGCTGGACTTCTCTGGATGTAAATCATGGAGAAATGGACTATTTTTTGTAATATCATAATGCTGTTTGGGGGAATGCAAGTTCTACTCAAAGGCTGGGTACTGATATAATTGAGATCTAACTGAGAATTTTGACTAGAGTAGGCCCTTGGCTCCTGGGGTAAAAATAAGGAGGTCTCAGCTTTTGAGACAAAGATTATTCTAGAGAGAAAGTGATTTAAAGCCCCCTGGCTGCTGGGGTAAAGGAAGGTCTCTATTTCTTTTGAGATAGAGATGATTTTAGAGATAGAAGAAGCATTCTTAAAATGGTACCTCAAATTTTCTGGGAGACCCATGAGTAGCCAGGGGAAAGGCTGCTAATGGGTGGGACTGCACAATCTGCAAAAATTCTGGGCGGTTGCAGATTTGTGACATTGAAAGCCACCAGACTGTTTCTTGTGGTGAATGTCTCCATGAAAACTCTAGAGAGACTCCTCTCCCAAAGTGATGCAAGATTATGTTTAGATGGTTGTAACTGACTGAAAATCATAATTTTCTCTCTATGTTGTGTGGGAAAGTGAGTGGTTTGTGGTGGGAGAAAGGGTTGGGTTAGAAATTTCATTTGTTTTTTTTCTTTTCTTATTTTCTTCTTCTTAGTGTGTTAATAAATCTGATTACGTTAAGTTGGCCTGTTTTGCTTTTTCCTCCCAAATTCTATCTCCCAGAGGGAAAAGAGAGTAGACACTCAAACCACTACACTAAATTTGGCAAACCAGAATTCAGTGAACATGAAACCACTACACTGTCTTTAACAGCTTAAGTAGTAGCTGCAGAGAAGAGAGAGCCAGAATAATCCTGAATACTACTCAGAAAAAAGCACAACAGTCAATGAATATAGTCTGTATCAAGGGAAATTCCTATTTGATACAAAGAAGTTTAGCTTTTTTGAGAATGATCATGCCTCCAGAGGCTGCCAGTGAGGGAAACACTTAGCACTTACTCAAAGGTGGATGTAACCGCAAAGCCAGTCCCGCTTTGAGCAAGGTCAACCACTTGACCTCCAAAGGCCCCATCCAAATTCAGCTAGTGTAATTATATTTATAATTTTGGTTGATTGGTTGGGGATGTTTTTCTTAGTTTGTTTTGGGTTTTCTTAATCTAGTGGTTTCAGGACATATAGATTCTGCACTGGGAGTGAGGATTTTTCAGTCTACACAATATCAAAAATACAAAGGAATTCTCTCTCACCTTCATCTCACAAATCATATCCCTTTTTTATTCTTGTTTTTACAGCAGAACAACCCTTTTGACACAGTGAACTCAGTGAAATATTTAAGTAATTTCAACTTCTGCTCTCAGTCTATGACAAAGTCAGGAAATGCAAAACAGTGTGTTAAAACAGACTTAAAACCCCCCTGCAAATGAAAAACCCAACCCTAGTGTCTTTTATTCTGTTTGTCCTCTGATCTTGCTCCAGTCCAGTATTACAGGGAAGCTGGACTGCAGCATGCCCATTCCAGCTCATTTTGTCAAAGCATTTTACTTTCTCAAGTCTTTTTGACCCTTGGCATCATTGCTAATTCTGTTCAGTTTTCATTTAGCTCCTAATTTTAGGAAAGGTTGATTGTTTGCTGCAACACAGCTGACAAAGAAGGTTAAGAGCTGGACTTTTCTTACAGAGCACTCTGAAAGCAGCCAGGACTATATACAGCTTGGTGAATGCAGAAAACAAACAAGCACTGATTCAAATCTTGGGAAAACACTCCAGTGTTTGAATGTCATGTAATATTCTGATAAGTATTTCAGGGGAGCTCATCTGAGATTCTCAGAAATGTCAGCCGACTGTTATTTTCCTGACTATACTCAACCTCAGTGCATAAAGTGGCAAGGAAAAGAAGATACTAATATCATTCAAAACACATTTACAGGAACCATCATTCCTGTAGCACTCTGTCTGTCTGTGTTTTCTATCTTCAGGCAGGCAGGACCATGTTTCTTGGTGGTAGTATTTGTTCCATGACTATCTTCAAGACATTTTGTCCTAAGATAGATGAGCACATCTTCTTTTTTTTTCTTCTTCCTATAGCTAAAATCATCAGACATTTTTCCATCCTTTTCTACTGCCCGTTTGATACATTTTACTTATCACACCTCAGTTATCCAATAGGAAAATATATTAGTGATTTTACCAGAAAATAAAACTTCTGTAAGACTAACTTTTAAAATTCAGAATAGTATGACCACTTTCTTGACACAGATGTAGAAAAAATTTTTAGCAGTTGTAAAGACTAAACTAACGTCTAGGAGATCAAGAACAGAGAAAAATAATTTACCAGTGCCCTGCGTCTTTCCTTGTACAGATTTTACATTTATGGAGGAACAAAAAGACAGAATGATACCAGAGCACATGACTAATTCTATCAGTGACACCCCAAACTGCAGGCTTTCACATTGATGATGCACTAGCTGCCTCACAGCTACTGCAGGAGCAATCCTGAAGATGTAGAGCATTACACTCTGCAACACAGATATCATTCTTCTTGTCCTAGGGTGATTATGATGCTTATATCCCCAATTGTCTGTTCTCTGTGTGCGCTATGTTGTGTTCTGTACCTTTAAGACTGGTTCTGAGTGTGAAGCAGGGAAAGAAGAAGCGTGCAGTTTGTTTTGAAAAACAGTGTTCACTCCTCTGCATCTTTTTTCTTCTTCCTTGGGATGGTGTGTTCATTGGGTGCACAGACAGCGGCCAGAGAGAGGTTTTTCCTTTTTTTTTNNNNTTTTTTTTTTTTTTTTTTTTTTTTTTTTTCCTTTTTTTCCTTTTTTTCTTTTAAAAGGGACTGTTTAAATCTGCTCTGGACTGAGAAACACAGAGGAGGACTGGGATTTTGCACCCACAGCCCACTGGAGCCTAGACCTTGGCATTTTCCAGTGCCAGAGGGACTGGGACTGATACGAGACTAAGAGAGCTGAGCTAACTCCTGGCAAGGACTTCTCTCAGTTTTGCCTTCTCTCTTCGGAGTGGTGAGAGGTTTTATTGTTTCATATTATTCATTCCTTTTGCTTGTGGGCATTTTGTTTGTCAAATAAATAGTTTTTTCCACTTTTCTCCTAGGAAGCTCTTTTCCCAGACTGGCTTGGGGGAGGGGCCATTAGGGTTTTCTCTCCAGAGGAACCCCATTCGGAGATTTCCTCCCAAATTTTCCCTAAACCAGGACACTTCTGTTTGTATTTGCTGGGTAGTAACACAAGCAATTTATTTCCAGTGTTTGGGTTTGTATATTCCAACAACTTGGGCACATATTCCAGCAAAGGTTCAGGCACAGAACAGCCCCTGTCCAGATACAAGATACAGCTTCCATTAAAAGGCTGTGTGCCTATCTGTTAAACTGGGTCTTCTAAGGCATATTTAGGGTGTTAAAATCTGAAACACCCAAAATATGCATTCAGACCTCTACTTAAGTTCTTTGAAAAAAGCTGTGACGAGTTGAGTGGAAAGACCACCCCTAGGCTCTCAAAGTCATGGTAGCAGTGGCAGCTGCAGGTAGGTGTTAGTTTGAAAGAAGAAATCCCCAGTGTGGGCTCAGATATGGACTCAGATGTCTAACGTGCAGCATTTCAAATTAGAAAAATTTTGTCAAATACATTTTTGCTTGTGATGTGCTAATAAGGGAAAAAGTTTTTATGAGCAGTGGGTAAAGATTTTACATCCCCTGCATTAAATGGAAAGCTCTCTTTTTCTGTCACTACTTACAATTTAGGAGTCAGAGCTCCAGCACTCCATACGGGCTGGTAAGCATTTTTGGGGGTTAAATTTCTTTATTTTTAATTATAGAATTTTTTTCCAATAGGTTGCTAGGAAACTAATTACTGACTAATTATGGGTAATTGAGCAAAACAAAGAAGTGGCCAAAGTCGAGTGAGGAGTGTAGCATCTGGCTACACTTTATCTGGAAGTTTCTCTTGGAGGGGGAAGATACTGAGAGTATTGGGGGGCAGGTAAAGGATGGGGTGGGGGCAGCTGCTCCCTCTCATTCTCGGCATTGGAAGAGCACAGTCGAGCAGTTGCTTACTGTGGGGAGAATTCACTGTCACTGCCAGAGTCCAGTCCTAAGGACCTACCACCATTTGCTTGTGTGTCCAGGAATCATGAGCTCACTTTTTGTTCCCTGCCCTGCTGGGAGCCGGGCTGCTGCTGTCCCACCCCAGCCACTTCTCCAGCACTGCTCTGGTCTTTCTGTGCTGTAGCCGATCTTCCCCTGCCGGGACACCCCAGCAGTTCCAGCTACCACTGCAGAGCTTCTGATACATCTCATCACCAGCCTTGGATCCTTGCTCATTCCTGCTGTTCCAGCTTGGAGCTCCTCAGAGTCCTGCAGGGGCACAGGGATCAGGCTGCCCCAGGGTTTTGTGAAGCAAAGCCTCTCCTTCATCCATTCCCGTCTCTGCCGAGAAGGCTGTCACAAGGTTCCTTGTTCTGTTTGTTGTTAATGCCACAGTTATTGGTTTTTTTGCCTTGTTATACATACTAATAAAGAACTGTTATTCCTACCCTCATATCCTTGCCTGAGATCCCCTTATTTTTAAAATTACAATAATCTGGAGGGAGGGTGTTTACATTCTCTATTCTAAGGGAGGCTCCTGCCTTCTCTAGACACCTGTCTTTCAAACCAAGACAAGTAAAAATATCATCAGAATCTATTTGTCCAGAAAATTCATGACTTACAAGAACTATTAAAACTTAATTGAAACAAAGTAAACTGAATATTTTTAGAAGAGTCAGACACCAAAAAGATCTTTGGATCTGTTAGGCATACAGGTGGATTTACTGGGTCATAACTGCTCTGTGGAAACCACAAATTTTACATGATTGTAAAAAGAAGACAATATGAGAACAGTGTGGTATGTTCCCCCAGACCTAACCAGAATGATTAAACCAAATTCATTTTGCAGAGTTAAAAATTTCTCACAAATACAGATGGAACTTCATTTTAAATGGAAGTAATAAATTTAAAAGACTAGGTGTAGCAATTTTAGACCTATTGTATCACTGAATTACATCCTTCTGTAGCCTTCTTTTTCTTGTTTTAATCAGCTCCATCAAAAGCCAACTAATTTCTATTAAAAACTCCTAGTAATACATGGATTATAGGCATCAAATTCTTTCACCGTTAAAAGCTCAATTAGAGTATTATTAAGACACAATAGAAAGCACCCAAAAAGCAGTTCTACCTGTGAAACATTCCAGTTGCTAACAGTAAATTAACAATAAAGTGGAAAGACAAGCACATGTAGTTACTATATATTTTATCCATACAAAGAAAAAAAGTCATCATGAATCTATGTTGTTTTCTCTCTGCTATATTGCATAATGTTCATTCCATGCTGGGGGAAAAAAACTGAATCAGCCACAGAAAAGACATAAGCAGACAAACCTGTTGGCTGGTGATGGAAAGATATAGAGCCTAGTAATTTATTATATGATAGAAGGCAAATAATCTGCTTCATGCAACCAAACTATATCAATTATCAGTAAAGGAGGATGTATTCCAAGACAAAAATACTGCTTTTTCAAGAAGAGTGATGAAAATTTTGGTTGTTTTCCTGTTACTCTGTCGTGATAGGACTGCAATGCAGGATCTTTTAAATCTCATCAGTTTATGCTAGATGAAACAACAAAATAAAAAAAGTGATGCGACAGCCTTTGCCACTTTTCCTGCAGCTGTGACATGCAAGTTAGAACAAATACAGAAAGGGTGATTGGGCATTGGAATGGGCTGCCCAGAGAAGTGGAGGAGTCACCATCTGTGGAGGCATTTAAGAAAAGATTGGATGTGGTACTCAGGGCCATGGTCTAGTTGACATGATGGTGCTTGGTCACAGGTTGGACTTCATGATCTCAAAGGTCTTTTCCAGCCTAGGTGATTCTGTGTGAATCTCAAGTTGCTGAATTTCTTTCTATTTGATCATGAGTCAGAGAAATTGTGATCAATCTTTTGAGCTGTAAATCCATCTATGGTCGACAATAGATTTCGCCACAGGTGTGCACTATAGATAATTGCTCTAGATAATTCTGACATTTCAAGAGTTTTTACATTTTAAATAGAATTTTCCATAGGATGCTCCTAAGCTGCATTTGCTTATTAAGAGTCATCAATCTTTCAGCTAATTTTTCCTGAAATTCAAAAGACTGAAAATAGTAATTTCCTCTTCCTCAAAAATTGCCTTAACTTCTCTTTTCAAATAACCTACTGGTGACCAGGTGGGACAATGTTCTTTATCTCTTCCAGGACCCATCCTCCCTCCAGGGGGATATCTTCTTTTAAGGGGTGATTAATGCTCACCACAACTGATGAAATTACATCATCCCATTGTGAGATGCTCCACCCAGTGGGAGGAGCCAAGCATTCCTACCAGGATAAAAACCTGCAATTCAGAATTAGCAGGACAGCCTGTTTCCACTGGATTTCCCAGAGAAAGACTGGACTCATCTCACCACCACTGGACCCTTCTTACAGGCTCATCACTACTCCAACAGAATCACATCTGTCACTCCAAGAGGACTTATCTGGACCGCTACCAACACCCTGACTGACAGGGTGTCAGGTTGTATTCTGACTCTGTCAGTGTTTCTAGGATTTTTGGGTTTGTTTGCTTGTTTTTTTGTACTACTACATTTGTATTTTTAATATTCCTAGAAAGCAACTGTTATTCCTATTCCCATATCTTTCCTGAAAGCCCCCTTCATTGCAAAATTATAATAATTTGGAGGGAAGGGGTTTACCTTCTCAATTCCAACGGAAGCTCCAGCTTTCCCTGGCAGACACCTGTCTTTCCAAACCAAGACAGATAACCAGCATCTACTTCCCTCTAGCTGGATAACTAAATAAGGATTCAGGAAAAAAAAAGTGGTATTCACCTTGATTTTCCAAATGGTCATAGTATTGCTCAGAGACTTCAGATTAGAAAGCAGGGCTATCCAACCTACAGAAAGAATTTTCTGAAGCTGCTTGTCATGGCTTTGTATGTACATGGTAAATTAGGAAAGGAAATGTCAATTTCCTCAGAGAAACAGCTAGATTCCAAAGGGCAAACAGATATGGTACTCACTTTCATGGATTTTTCATGACCGTGCATCTTTCTGTGCTATTCAAATAGTAGATGCAGATAGCATATGATTTATACTGCCACAAATAAAAGATAACTAATATATTTGAATACCCCATTGGTGAATAACTCACTAGCATATTAGAAGAAATTTTACAGATGGTGATTTTGCAATCTATTGGAAGGTAATTATTGATTGTGTCTGAGGTAGACTGAGACACCTCAAAAGACACTTATGAATATAAAGGAATAATTTGTAAGTTGCATCAATAGTGCTTCGGTATGATTTTTGCACCCTGTGACCTCCATTCCCGGACACAGCTCTATTGCTGTTAATGGTACGCAGTATTATTTGTCTTTGCCTTGTCTCTGGAGCCAGCAAAGTTACACCATGAAGCAGGTTCCCTTAAACCTGGTAGTGTTTAGTGGTAACAGTGATGGCAGGCCAACTTCTGTAAAGGCAAAAACTATGGTTTGCTGAGAAATCTTTCCTTTCATGCAAACTTGATCACTTCTTATCACTACTTGGCTATCTGTTAGAAGCACCTTTAGGAATTTTACTAGTTAGCCGTGCTGGGCTGTTTTATCAGCTGGTGAAATAATGAGTCCTTTCAAAACTAGAGAGATACTACCACAGAGTGAATTGCTGCAAAAAATACAGAGAAGCAAGGCCAAGTAAAAAACCACTAAGATATCAGTGAGGTTAGACACAAACCTTAGAGGTGTTTTACTGCAGGAGAATCAGACTTTCTAGAGCAACCAAGAAATGAAGGAGACAGTCCAGCTAAGCCCCCTACTTCTGCTGTGCAACTGGGAGTCAGCAACTCCAGGAGAAAAGCTGGAGGCAAAGATACTCTGACTAATGTCAGTGCTGACAATGAAAGAACAAAGGATTCTGATGAAAGCCAGGTACACTCTATTTAAAAAATTAAATTAAAATAAATTAAATTTTAGGCAAACAGTTTGAAAGTCATAACAGGATTAGTTAGGTGGAAATCATTAGTAGAAAAACTTATTTAGCTGGTATAAGCAGAGTTATAAAGTTTTTGTAAGGGGCTCTGAGATTAATAGTTATGGCCTAGATTTTTTTTTTCTTGAAATAAAATCCATATAAAGTAATATTTACTATACTTCACAAAGCTAGAATATTTTGAAATTAAGAGGATGATCATGTTGCTAAAGCATGGAGTATGAATCATGTGAATATTTAATATATTAAATTTAATATACTTTTTAATAAATTTTATATCTCTTTTTCTATCTGGATCAAATCTCCTGTAAAAGCCCAAGGCATTCATGTGTATGGTCAGACTTGTGCCTACTTACATAAATCAAAATTTTCAAATTTTCTCTCAGTGCGGTATTTTGGTCACATGACTGTAAGTATTAATACCAATATAAAATACCAAGAAGATATAATCGAACTTAAGAGAAGTGTGATAGCTTTAAAAAAACTAGTAACTTTATCAGGGTATGTATCAGGGAACATGTATTGTATTGAGAAGGCATATTTGCATAAGTTTTTAACTATGAAAAACAGCAAAAAATATTATTTTGATTTAAAAAAATCTGCCTTTAGAAATCAGATTAATTATTTAAGTGTGTTTAGGAGCTGAATGTAATCCAGTCAATTATGCATAAATAGAACTTAATAATAATGGAATCATAAAATGGTTTGGTTGGAAGGGACCTTAAAGATCATCTAGTTCCAAACCCCTGCCATAGGCAGGGACACTTTCTACTACACCAGGTTGTTAAAAGCCCCATCCAACCCTGAACACTCTCAGGGTTGGGCCACCCAGAGATTCTCTGGGCAACCTGTTCCTATGTCTCTCCACTGTCACAGTATAGAATTTCTTTCTAACAACTAACGTAACCAACTCTCTTTCACCTGGAAGCCATTACTCCTTGTCCTATCACTACAGCTCCTGCCAGAGTCTCTCTCTGGCTTTGCTGTAAGACCCCTTCAGATACTGGAAATTGCAGTGAGGTCTCACACAACCTTCTCTTCTCCAGGCTGAAGAGCCCCAATTTTCTCAACCTGTCTTTGTAAGGGAGGTGCTCCAGTCCTCTTGTCAACTTTATGGTCCTCCTTTGGACTTGCTCCAACAGCTCCTTGTACATATGGTGGGGGTACCAATACTGTACACAGTACTCCAGGTGGGGTCTTACAGAGCAGGGAGGCAGAATCATCTCCTTCAACCTGCTAGCTACTCTCCTTTTGAGGCAGCCCAGGACAATGTTGGCTTTCTGGGCTGTGAGCGCACACTGCCAGCTCGTGAAGCTCACGTTGAGTTTTCATCAACCATCACTCCCAAGTCCTTATCCATAGGGTATTATCATTCAGTTCTCTATTCAAGTTGTAGGTGTACCTAAGATTGCCCTGACCCAGCTGTTACTGGCTTTACTGAGCTTTATGAGGTTCACAAAGCCCCACCTCTCAAGCCTGTCCAAGTCCCTCTGGATGGCATCCCTTCCTTCCAGCATGTTGACTACACTACACAGCTTGGTGTCATCAGCAAACTTTCTGGGGGTGCACTGTCCATGCCATTGACAAGGATGCTGAACAGTATTGGCCTCATCACTGACCAGTGGGACACCACTTTTCACAGGTCTACAGATAGACTATAAGCTATTGATTGCATAGACTAATAGATAATAATAGGCTAATATATTCTCTACCAAAATAAAAACAGTAACAAAACAAAGAAATGTATTCCTTCAGTGGCTGTTTTTCAGTGCTTTCACATTAAACCAGCAAGCACATCAGATCACAAAAGGTAGCTGATTCAACAGAAGATTGAAAAAATGGGAATAATTTACAATTTGTTCATATTTAAAATGTAACTGGTACATGAATGAGTCATCTTACACTGTTGTCATTCTTGGCTAGAGTGACAGTGATGAAAAATTTTCCTGTAAGACCAAACATAGTAGATGTGGGGCATGTGTCTTCTAAACAAATACTTTTTAACAAAACTCCAAGTGGTCTTATTTTTGCTTCAAATTCAATGTATTCTTGGTCATCTCTTGCTCATAGCATTGATTTTCATTCCACTTAGTATCATGCTTGCCTGAGTCAGCTCATGTTAATGTCAGAGATTAAAGAATATATAAAGATATATATATTATATATTATTCTTTATATAGAAGAATTATATATAAAGTATATGTAATTCTTTTATATAAAGAATAAAAACTGAATTTCAGCTGCTGAGGTTCAAGAGGAAGGAATACAATATTAAATCAGAAAATACCTGAATTCAACAGGTAAAACTCTGTTTTATCTGTGCTTCATGAGTAGACTTCTATTTTTATGTCTTTAAAGAGGCAATGAATGAATTGGGGTAGGAGGGAACAGCAGGTGTTTATTTAGAAGGCAAATATGTTATTCTTTGTTTCTGTAGTGGTCAGTGAGCAGTATGCAAGTGTACAAAGACTAGGGGTGGTTGTGATGGACTGTGACAAACAGCAAAGTGGCATGCTGATTGACCTGCAAGCCCAGTGGAGAAGCCAGTTAACACTAGTAAAATTTATGAAGTGTTTCTTTCTTGGCTGACACGCCATTGATGCATGCTGGAGAGCTCCTGTTAGGCTGTAGAGCAGCATCTGCCATTTCCACGGACTCATCAGTGACACCCATGGGTAACATGGCATTTGGGTTTATGTAACTGATGACAAACCAAGCAGTCCTTTCTCTGTAATCACCAGTAGTTTCTCAGCAATCTTGCAAAGACAAAGAAATGTGTGCTTTCACAGCAGTACACTCGCATTCTTGCACATTAAACATGCACTGACCTGGCTTCCTTCCATACGTGATTGTGAAGCTTCTGTTCCTCAGTCACTGGTTTTTGTAGCAGAATTGAC
Organism: Sinosuthora webbiana; assembly: GCA_013397395.1. Lineage (NCBI taxonomy): Eukaryota > Metazoa > Chordata > Aves > Passeriformes > Sylviidae > Sinosuthora > Sinosuthora webbiana. The sequence goes on from VXBN01017363.1 coordinate 136,825, forward strand.
CACGATACAGTTTCTCTACATAAAAGTCACATTAATTCCCTTTTGTCTCTGCTTGTCTTTTTACACCAACCTATGGAACAATTTCCTGAAATTCCTCTATTTATTTTCTCAATATGAAATGAAACCTGATACATTATAACATAAAAATGAAATTATACCTAATGCTGAAGGAATGAAAACAACAGGAAACCAAGACAAAAAAACTAGCAGCAGTAAGCAACACACCTACCTTAAATAAACTCTTCCTTGCTTTTTCTTCCTTATTGGGATTGATTAATTTAGGAAATACTGATTTCCAAAAAAATGCTAGTCCTGGTTTCAAGAAAGCCACCAAAAACCACTCTCACTGACTGCCAAAACAGAATTTAACCCACTGTTTTTCCACCTGTTTTCTTTCATATTATCTAAAACTGAATTTAATCATATATACCGGACGAACAAAATGTGAAATTGCATGATTTTCACAGTGGATTAGAAAACTCCATCTCTCTAATAAGAAGATGCTTTAGAGGAAGTACATAGAGTCACTCTTGTAGTAGCCTTTCCAGAATGAAACAACAGGATTTTCAATCCGAGAATCAAATTATCCTGGTGACTGGACTTCCAAGATTTCCATAAAAGTCACAGAGTCATCAAATTAAGACCAAAAAACTGACTGCAGATATGATATTCAAGATTACCTGTTTCTCTGTGGTTATGTTTTTCTCAGACACTTGGTGGTTGAAACTCTCAAATATGAAGTTCTGACAGCTTAAAAACCTGGTGTGTACAAAGACATCTTTGTACTTTAAAAAGTGACCAATACTTTCAGAATTGGGTACCATAATTTTCCCTTTGAAGGTAAATAATCCCTGAATTAAACTTATTTGCACAGAATTTCAGAAGATAAGTGTCCAAAAATCTGTATCCCAAATTCTCTGGCTGAGATAAAAGGCAATAAAATTTCTCTTAGCCTGTTAAGCATGTCAAAGATAAGCCTCATCTGATGTAGAAAAGGTTTACCAAATTGAATGTGTTTAAACAACAGTTATGGACTTTCAAGACTCCTACTGAGGTCACAAGAAACATTTTTCAGTCGAACAAAAGGCTGCTCTCAATTGGCTGAGGAGGAAAGGTGTGACTATAGTTGCAGCTGTTGGAAAACCACTGTCACTACCTCATCACATGCTGAGATTCAAAATGTTATCATTGCACTGCTGAGCCTTCAAGAGTGTTTCAAGAGCTTTCAGAAAAAAAAAAACAAACAAAAAAACCAAAAACAAAAAGAAAAACCAAACCAACAACAACCTCGTATTATCTCTGCTTTCAGAATAGCACAGAACACTTTAAATTATGAAAACATATCACTGAACAAGCTTACCTTCCTACGATGGGATGGCACAATAAAATATGTTTCAATATTATGCTTCTTCAAGAAACTATTCCTTTCATGACCATATCCTGGTTCTACCTCATAGTCCCCATTTAGGCACTCTAAGGTGGTCTTTGTAATGTGAACTTTCCTGGAGAGAAAAATTAGACATTATTGTTTAAAGCAAAGATACATTTAGAGCTACTTGCTTCTGAAATACACTCCCGAACAGAAGTTCATAAAGATGTCAATAGAGAGGTCAATTTACATGCAAGACCACAGGCTTGATGAAAAAAAAGTTTTGTTTTGTACTTTTTGCCAAATTGAACATAGAAAAAAATCTATTACATGCATTTCCTAAACTTGGGCAAAGTGAACAGAAAGATAACTGTTGACTATCCAAACACTTCCAGATTTGCTGATTTATAGAAAGTGAGTGTCTGCGCATCATCTTCATTATTGTGTGGCTTTCTTAAGTTTTTACCTCAACAGCTGAGCTGCTTGGAAAAACATCCTGGTGTTTGAAACTTGTGACATCACACTCCAAACCTCTCTTTTGTATAAAGCAGAAACTTCTGTTTCACTTCACATCTCTGACTCATATCATTCATTCACCCTGTTTTGTAGGCAGCTTTCTCATTTACTTTGTTTTGGCAATGCACCCATGTTTAATATTATTTCTGAGTTTTCTTATCCTGAAGAAGTTTTCACATTTTCTCCTGAAAAACCTCTTATATTTGAAGTGTCTTCAGAGAAGGTACTGAAAAGACTTTACTGCTTTCCTCCAATAAACCTATGTTCAGATTTCTTTCCACTGGGTGACTTTAGGGTAATGAACACATAAAATATACTGCCAAAATTATCAAAAGCAGATTTATGCAATAAATAGAAACACTCATAATTACCACAAAAAAATTATTTGATTCTTTTGTCCTTTTGTCCAGCAATCAAGATCTTGTAAAAATCTAAAAGAAGATGGCAGGTCCTAGTCCAAACGTAAGCTACACACAGAACACCCACACTCCTTTGCAAATGCTCACTGTGTGTATTTAAATTGTGTCCAAGGCTGTGCAATGAGTACTTAAAGTTCCAGGACGTGTCCCATGGGTTGGCTGCAGGTTTATGTGCTACTGTATTATTTGCAAGTGTCATCAATATCTGAGTTCATAAACAGGTATATCTTTTCTATAGCACACAACTAGTACTGGAAATCTTGTAATGTAAAAGGAGCAAGGCACCCCCCTGCCCCCTCAAAGTACAGAGGTGTGTAAGGGTAAAAAATTCCTGGAACAGCTACAGGGTTTTACTTTTGTAATATAAAATGATCGAAGTCTAGCCTTCTTACATTCTTGCTATTGTCTCATTCCTATTTTTATATTCGGCAACTTCTAAAAACAGTTTTGTTTGAAAATGTTTTGCTTCTAATCTAACCTATTACACAAATATAATTTGGAAAATTCCACAGGATAAATCACATAATATATTGATTGCTCTTGCCAAACACAATCCTTTTCATCAATAGCAACTACATTGCAAATGCCTCAAAAAATGAAAGAAATTCTTCACCCATACAGTTTTCTATTTTTTTTTTTGCTACGGTTCTTTTTCAGACTTACCCAGGCAGTCCTCCAGCTTCCATTACATTAGCTAATGTCACATCATTTGACCAGACATCATATTGCCATTTTCGGAGACCCAGGACCCCACAAAGAACCCTGCCTGTATGCAATCCAACTCTCATGTTGAGATCAACCTCTGTGGCTTCTGCAACAGATCTGTAATGGACAGCATCAGAATGTTAATATTTAGATGATGACTGCTTTTTATTTTCTCTCCTCCCAAAATCAACACATATATTTATACATGACTGAATAGAAAGGGTCTTATAAAACCTGAAGTGGCATATTCAGATACAGTTCTCTGCTTTCACTAGTTTCAAAACCCTAATTGTAATTCCAAAAGAAAAAATTTCTTGGTTATATTTGAATTACTGTTGAACCAATATCTTGGTATTTCTAAATTTCTTAACCATTTCTGTGAGAAAAGAGGTCCAAAGAGGCACTAGTTGAGATGGCCAATGTATAAGTAATCATTCCCAATCTATTATGTTCTAATTGGTTCAATTACCCAGTTACCAGATGTAATGGTTTCGTGTTCGCCAAATTTAGTGTCTGTTCTTTTTCACCTTTGGGAGATAGGATTTTGGAGACAAAGGCAAAACAGGCCCAAACTTAAGGTAAACAGATTTTAACACACACTAGGAAGAAGAAAATAAGAAAAAAAACCCCAAAAACCAAAGACAAATTAAATTTCTAAACCAGCCCTTTCTCCCACCACAAAATGTTCATTTTCTACAAACAATGTAAAGAGGCAAAATTCAGAACTCCAGGTCAGTACCAGCTATAAAACAGTCTTTCATTCAATCTTTGAGAGAGAGAAGTCTCTCCTGTTGTTTGGGTAACTTTCCACAAGAGAAACAGTCTGCTTGTGGCTTCTAACTCACACAGGGGGGAGCAGCGGGGCCTGGCCAGCCTGGGCCACTCCTCAGAGCTCTGTTACCTACTCTGGCCGGAAGTAAGAGAGGGCCTTGGCTCGGGAACACTCAGTTTATATGGGTATTACCAAAAGTCACCTTCTGTTTTCTCAGTGGTCAAAATACATGTTAATCCAAGAACTGGCACCTGATAGGTCCCTGTCCTTTCCAAAACAAAGTCCCAGGTCCTAGTAGGGCAATATTCCATTAACCAAAAACCAAACTGTGTTAACCTATGACACCAGAGTACAGGACGAAGAAAATGATGAGAGTAACAAATCATTGTTAGAACAGCAGAGTGATTAAAAACACTAACATCTTTCCAAAGTTCCTGTAAGAGTGGCACTGAAACAACCTGCAACTAGTCTTGCACCTGGAAATTAAATCTAATGTTCAGAGATTCTCACTGCCTAGCTGGTAAAGGATGAATTAGCATGCAAAACTGTTATTAAAAAACGTTGTGTTTTGGTGCTACGATAAGGAAAGATTTTTCATTTCTGTGAATGAAGGGCATGCTATGACTTGCACTCTGCACAAAGTTGTGAACGCTGAATAGGCACCTTGAAACTAACAATCTTAAATATTACACATTAGGTAATAACACTGTACATAGATTTTTTCAGTTCTTTCTGTTAGAGATACACCTGTCATTCCATAGTCCAGTTGCTGTAAAAAAAGGGATATTATCTCTGAATAAAGGAAACTGACTATTCAGTGTAAGAATTTATTTTCACTTGATTTTCTTAATTTGATTTTTCCAATGCATTTAATTGAAGATCTTAAAATGAGACTCTTACAATAGTTTTCCCTTGGCCTTCATTGACCATTTTTTTTTTCAAGTATCATCCAGTTACACTGGATTTTGCAGAGATACCTTTAGAAAGACTTTTCAACTTTTTCAGATGTTGTAGTTTTTTAAATACAATTAACAGAAAGGTCAGCCTAGATCAAGATGTGGGATGTGCAGCAAAGATACCTGGCCCCAGTTTAAATAAGAAACTCTTCACCTATGAAGTAAAACCATGTCAGCCATCACTAATGTGAGTAACATGGATATCTCTTTCCTCCCCATATGGAATCTGGGCATAACATATTTTTCAGTCATATTTTATACAACAGCACAGAAAGGCTTATGAACAATTTTTGAATAATGAAATATTTCCTGTCCTATTCCTACTCACTGCAAGTCAGCTCTCCCTTACTCAGCATCTGTTCCCAGTCAGGCCTCGAATATGACTTCAAGAAGTCCTAAAAGGATATTAGTGTTACAAAGCTTTGTTATGTGCACTTTGACAAAGCTTCGAGGAAATGAATGATCCTAACAACATAACATAAGCCATCTAACAATAAGCAACCACTTTTATCTTCATCTGAGCATGTGTATTGTTTTTATTATTAAATAATAGATTGACCTAACACCAAGACAATACCTTGCAAGTGAAAACCCTTCAGGATTACACCTTGCCTACCTATGTTCTCTTGCATAATTAAGAACCTAGGTAATAATTTATGAACCTGCAAAAGTTGGAGTTTCTCTGTTCACAAATGAGGGTGGGGTTTTTTAGTTGGTTCCCTCCCTCGTCCTCCATTTAAAAAAGTATATAAAACCTCAGAGTAAACGTATGTGCAAAGACAGTGAAATTCAGACACTGATAAAGTCCACTCAAGGCTTTGACATTGCTTTGTCTTACTGGGGTAAGTTTAAGCTCCTTTTAGAAATTTTAATTGAATAACAAAAAGTAAATGAAAAAAGATGAGCAAAGAAATACAAAATGTTAATAAGCTGAACTGTATAATACACCAATGAGCCATATGAAGCAGAATTTGAAAACACTTCATGTTTTGAACAAAAAATTTCCATAAGTAGTCACTTAGTCAAAATTCTAAATTGAGAATGCATTTCTATGTCTTCCCCAGAAGCTAAATTTTGTTTCAGAGATACTTTCATTATCACTAAATTTGAGTAGGAAAAAATAAAACCTCAGTTCATTACCTTTTCTTAATTTATCTTATCGACCTCTGTGCTGTTCATGCAGACAATTTCCATAAATATACCCCACTGAGCTATCAAAAATGAGGAATATTAGATAATATAGAAAGAAGAGGCTTCAAATTCAAATTCAGAGTAGTACAATGTTCATGTTCCCAAACAACATCAACATTTTGACAATAAAATATCACAAAAATGTCCACTGAGGTATTTTAAATTATAAATACATTTCTGAGAAAATATCAGCACTTCACAAATAAGCCAGGAATAGGAGTTTCTCAAATAATGAGTAATTACTCATTATAACTTATTCTCTCATAGGTTCCTATAATAAAGTTTTCCAAATGTTAACAGAAAACTAGGCCCAGAAACAAAGGGAAATCAAAAAACCATTTTATTTTTTAACCATTTGTGTTCAGAGTCTATGCAACTGACTAATAAAAAATCATCTACCCTGACAGTTCAAGTATCCTACAAAGCCTTTAAATTTTAGTTCCCTCCTTAACTACAAATATTTTAAGTGATGCTACAAGCCATGAAAGCAATTTAGATCACCTGCCAAACTGCTCCAGACCTGTGCTCCTGAGCATTCCAGGAAGGAAACAAAAAAGCTCTGCATGCCATTTCTTATAATTATTTAGGTCTTTTCTTTAGGTCTAAAAATATCTGCAGAAATGAATGTTTCCTGGTTAAAGGCATAGATATGATTTTTGGTTCAATTACATACACTTCCCCGGAGTATTGCTCAGCTACAAAGAGCACTAGGACAGAGAGTCAGGACTGTTGAAGGGCTGCTGGCTTTCTTTGGCAAAGGTACAAGTTGATGAAGTTTTCGCCACTGGTAGACAGCTTCTTAAAAAGGCAGCTCCTGGTTCTCTAAAAACTTACGGTCAATTCACTCCTGCCATTTCAAACATTTCAAGGCCCTGAACTTTTGGATGACCAGGGGAAAAGCTTCAAGAGTGTTGACATTACGGAAGTTAATGCTTCTGTCTGTTTCCTCAGACAAAAAACACACAGGAAAACTTGATATTTCCATTGGACTTATGCAAACTGACTACTGTAGTTCCTCTCCCTTTCCTGGTGCTTTTAGTCAGCCAATGACCAAATCCATCGAAAGGAGACAGTTCAAGCCTCAACCTCCTCAGTGCAAAAACCTCCACAGGTGCAAGTAAGTCCAGCTTCCATCTGTGAGGTTTTACATGATGACTGGTGGAGTCATTCACATTAGATGGAGTCATCCATTTGGGATAAAATCACCTATGTGTCACAGAAAATAGCTGACAAACCCCACTGGGTTGCCCAGTTCTCAAGAAGTAAGGGTTTGTGGACAGTTTCGTTCAGATGTTTTCAAAGCCCACAAGCAGCCCACATTCAATCAGAAGGTCAGATGATACGTATTCTAAAGCAACCCTTCCCCTCCTCACCACAGTACATGTAGGTTGAACTAGGGCAGTCAGCAGCAGTTGCTGTGATCCACAGATCTGCTCCTATTGTGCCTTGCTCCCTGCTACTACACAGTCAGTGATGCAGCCAGTAATGCAATTTCCTCTGAGTCTGTACTAAAATGGCATACTAGTAAGGTGTTAACGGAAGAAGCATCATGAACATGAACTATCTGTGTGACAGCAGGAATGATTCTGGATTCCATTAATGTTTTGACAAGTTTATGAACGTTAACCTGACTATTTTGACCCAGTCCAAAATCTAGTATTTATGTACTGCTCACTCAGAATCTCTCCTTATTTCCTATTGGAAACATTATTTATTTTATATATATTTTAGCAAGATTATTTCTTGCTCTGCAACATTATTGAATGCAGTTAAACAAATGTGTCATTTCACCATATTTCATATCCTAGGAGGAGTTGCTGGACAGATTCAAGGAATTGTTTAATAAAATTTATATCCATGATGAAGTGCTGTCTAAGGAAAGACAAAACTAGTAAGAGTGTATGAAATTACCCCCATAGCACTTGCTTAAAACAGAACTCTAGATAGCTTTTGGAGGAGAGAGGGAGGGAAGTGCTTTGTTAGCTGGGCATAATTTTCTACATGGCAATCAGCTAACAAATATATCTATTTAGAAGGTAAGACACTGTAGTACATGAGACTGAAAATTTCAATTGTGGCAGCCAATTTAAGTAAGTTGAAGAGAGTACTTGGCCTAATACAATGCTCATAACCAAGGTGAGGACATCTGCCACATTAGAGAAATACTTGACATATTAGAGGCACTAATGTGATATTTTAAATTGTATTACTAACAAAAGCCTGACAGTCAAAACTCATATGGTAAGAGCAATTTTGGTGGTATTGAACACTTCACTCATTGCCATGGTGCTGTAAGTGACTCTAAAGTAGAACAAACACCTGGTCTGTACTGTGGCACTGGCACAATGGCTACAGAAATTCTTTTGGAATAGAAGCAGAGTATAACACTATCTGTTTTGTCAGTTTTTAAGAATAAAAAGCTCCTCCCATAATTATTTTGGTTCTGTTCCCTTGAAGAAAACACTTTGAGGAAGGTGGATGAAATTGTGAAAATTGTCATTATTTTACAATACTTCAAAAATTATGTTCTCAGAAGATACATTCAACCATATTGTAGGATACTTAAATAGCAGTTATGCAGAACATGAAGAGAATGTATCAGTTTATATGAACACATTCAACTCAATCCAATTACAGAACCATCAATCAGCCATAGAAGTTTCTATTCCTTGATTTTCCAGAAAAAAACCTCACCTCTTGTTAGTACATATCTCTGGGATGCACACTTTTGACAGATCCATCACATGAATCACAGTTCAAATTATTTTATTTTATTTTATTTATTTATTTATTTATTTATTTATTTATTCATCCCAGGAAACATGACAAACCTATCACTAGGTATTACAAATTCCAAGCATAAATTTGCAGTGCCAAGACCTGAATTCTACAGAAAAGTGAATAGACTTAAAAAAAGACTACCAGTTGGCATCCACCTCTGCATGAAAGGGGAAAGTTTAAAAAAAGTGACTTTGTATCTCATAGAATTGATAAAAAAAGCCTAATAATCATACCAATACAGCATAAAATGCTGGATTCCATCTTCACTCTCAGAAGCTCCTGACTTCTCCTTTTCATTTACTAAATGTATTTTAAAACAAATTTTTCTGGGGAATCTATATTCTAACTTTGGTTTGTGTGAAGGAGAGAGACCAATTGTGCTCATGCTCAAAGAATGCAAAATAAGTCCCTAGCTATCAAACAACCCTAAGTAAATCTGGCTCTGTCTTAAAACCTTGCCTCTTACCTATCTTGCCCTTTCACCATGCTCTGACCACTAACTACACAAAAGACCTAAAATGTATGGATTCCTTAAAAAATAAAATCCTGAAATGGCCAGTAATCTTCTACCACAACCTCTGACTAAACATGTCTAGATAACATACTACAGCTCATCCACTAAAAATTGCAAAGTTGCTGATGCTGCTAGGGGCCTCTGGAAATCATCTAGACCAACATACTTGCTCAGAAAGCAGCCAGCTACAGAAGTTTGCCTAGAACTGTACTGGGTTTAAATCACTCCAAGGACACAAATGCCACAGCTTTTCAGTGGAACCTCTTAAGTATCTGACTACCTCTACAATAAAGATTTTCTTCTATTGAAATTGAATTTCTTTATTTCAGTTTGTGTCCATTTCCTCTCGTGCTGGCACTGGATGTTGCTGAGAAAGTTTGGCTCTGTCCTCTTTACTCCCTCTCACCAGGTGTTTGTCTGCATAGATAAGAATCCCTCTTAGCCTTCTTTTCTGCAGGCTGAACAGTCCCAGTTCATTCTTTTCTAATTCAACTCCTTTTTCAAGTTTACATTATCATGTCAGTAGCCAATAAAATATACCCTAAAAAGTATATACCCTAAAAAGGGAACATGTTCATTTCAATAATAAAACAGAAATATTCTAAAGAGGAAAGTTCCAACAGCTATATCAATACCGTTCTTGTATACATGAAATATAGTGCAACTAATAAACTAAAGATTAATGCTAGTTTAAAAGATGATGAGAGCATAATCTATTGCTTTCCATGGATTTAAAAAACACCCAAACAAACCAAAAGGCTTTCAAAAAATATGTACAAGACCTGTACATCTAATTATATTTCTAAAGGTCAGGGCTTCCTTATAAATGGAGTATTCATATACTGCTGAAAGAATACACATATTTTTTTAAGGATTTTATATTAGCATAGACTATAAGAAATTATAGATTAAGAGATTACAAAGTATTTTATCAGTTTTACAATGCTTACAGATGATGAACTTGCATTGAATAAGGGAGAAAATGAATTAATTTACCCAACTCTTCACACTGAGAGATTCTGTAGTACATTTAGCAAATGAAAAGGAGAAGTGGGCAGTACAGTAGTGAAGAAATTTTGCATCTTTATCCTTTCCCTCCTAGGTAATTAGGTAATGAAATAGATCTCCAGCTTCAGCTAAAAGATCATTCACAGTTCTCTCACATCCATATTTTTTGCCTTGGCAAAATAATGGTCAATGTACACCTCTCAAGCATAAAAAAAAAATCTGACCAGCAAAGTAAATTTCACATTACATTTCTAAAAGCAGAATAAATGAAAGGTTTAAACATTACATTAAAAAGGAATAATGATCAGGCTATGATTTTGAGACTGCAAACACATATACAACAGGCATACATCAGGACTGGTTTTGAGTTTACACACTGGTGTGCAAAATGACCAATGTTTATCACTACAAAATGACAAATTTGACTGCTTTCATTGTGGCAATAGGCAATAGGGTATATTTTCTTATTTCCCATTATCTTTCTGCCACCTATTCCGTACATGTATGTGCCTCTACATACTCAATTTGCGCACTTACTCCTTACAGTGATTACATGGAGTGGAAAATCAATGTCTAGAGTGGCCGCTCCTGAAATCAGGGTCCTGTGCAAGAGTGTGACTTGCCGGGTGAGTAGTGCTAGCAGATACTGAAGTTTTTCTAAGAGCATATCTCCTGAACACCACATAGGAGCTGTTGCAGCACTTCTGTCTGGGTTCACCATGCATGGTACTTACGTGATGGTGTCAATCATATCCAGTCCCATTTCAACACAGCAATGGGCATGATCTGTTTTGGGCTGGGTCAATCCTGATACACAGTAGTAACAGTCCCCTAGGATTTTTATTCTTCTGCAATGATTTTCCTTTCATAAAAACAGAATGGGAAAAGTTTTACTATTTATATAAATATTCCAGTATTAACAGGGTAAAAATCTTCTCCAATACTATGCAATAATTCAGGGAATCTTTCTGTGATCAAAAGAGATAATTTACAGTTCGTGAAATCTGGGCTCCGTGTACACAGCTGACACACACAATTGTTCATTTATTTATAAATAGACACATATATACTGGACATCAGCCCTGCATTGTTCAACACACATAGGTTAACACTGCTTAAAGATACAGTTCTGAACAAATGTTATTGCATTGCCCTCATGCTAGTTTACTATGAATTCAAGATTTGCAATGAGACATAATTTCTCTGTGATCCCAAACCAAAGGACTGAGGCCAAACCACTGCTGAATACTGGGAAATGTTTGCATTCTGAGAAACTTGTTTCAAATTCAGTTCCAATTCACCAGGAAAGATTGTTTATTTATCTGTAAAGGTACAATAATTTTTGCATTACTTATTCATAAACTGTAGTTTGCAATACAGCATGATCAGTATGACAGACTTGCAGATGAGAAGCTAGTCAGTTTGCATTGTAATCAAATTTATCTCCTGTTTGCTGGCTAAAACTCTCCCATTAAAAAAAATAAACAAACCAAAATTGATGGCATGTGATAATTGCTACATCCATCTGAGCAGAAAGTTCATTTCTAAACAGAGAGCACATAACAAAATGCCTTTAAAAGTGCAGTACCTTTAACCAATAAACTATGAGGAGACTTGAAGAGATGATGGTATCTTTTGTAACAAGACTATGGCAACTTCTACCCATTTAGAGTATGGCACAGAGAAGTAAATGACCTGATTAAATGAATCCAACTTACAAAGCTGGGATTATTTCCAGTAAGCACCATGAAAAATTAACTGTTATGAATATGATAGCAGGGGATTCACAAAAGTCTGATTATTTTCCCAGCACTGTGCAATATAGACTTGACTTCAGCAACACAGAAAGGGAAAAAAAAGAATAGGTGGTGATGATGTAATCTAAAATTTCTGGAAAAAAAAAACCTAATCATAGAATCATACTTCTCATGCAGGCTTCTCATTTTCATCCAGTCTCCTGCCTACAAGAATCAAAGCCTTTCTACATTAACCATATTCTCCACATCATTACCCACATTCCAGCTCAGAAGCAATGATTATGTCTACAGTGATCCTTTTCTCTCTTACAGGTCACCATGTATACCAGCACTTGGGGCTTTTCGCTACACACACTTCCTGCTGCAGGCATTCCCAAACCTCTCTTCTTCGTAAACGGTACTCAGTATTGAACAAGTACTATAAAATAAGAACTACCTCTGTTCATGCATGGAAGAAGGCACTGTTGGGAAAGTTGGCTTGTCTACTTTTTATAAATTAAGCAGCAAATTCAGATCTCAAATCAAAGAAGAGAGCTGTTTTTTTGGGTATGCTTAAGTAGTAGAAAAGGATTTTTCAGTTGTGACTACTTAACATTTGTTCTTCTGTACATCAGGTTTTTAAATATACCACTAATTAGCCTTACTAATATTTATTTTAATGAATACAAGCATAATTCTTTTAGGAGGATTATCACCAGGGCCCTAACAGTATTCCTGCAGCCTATAGCCAAAAATGGCTCACCAATTTTACTGAGACTTTTTTGAAATCCTTTGCTAAATGCTATTATATACCTAAAATAATTATCGATACAGACAAAGTAATGCAGATCTCAAAATCTACATCGACACAGAACAGTCCTTTTCATTCAAGGTTTTTGGACACTAATCACTACATTTTTTAATGGAAACCACAAAGTTTTTTATTAGATACCACTAGATTATACTGTCAAAAAAAGGCTTTCCTGATTCTCGCCCCCCTCCCCTGCCACCAAAGTTATGGGCAGATCTTGGAGCACTAGAGTGTAGTCAGTAGTTAAAGCTGAAGCCTGCTTTCCAAAATAAATTCAGTTTTGGCCCATACTTCAAAATCTTCTATAAGGCCCTGTCCTGGTTTAGTTACCCCAGGACAGGACCTTTTCATCTTCAAATTTGGTAAGCCTGATTTGTGGCCAGACAATGCCCATTTGATCCTTAAGACAGCTATTCAGAAAAGCTATTTCAGTAATCTGGAGTGAACAACACATCCATGTTAATCAAATAGTGACCTCTCCTATTAGTGTCACTCTCCTGTTTGTGCCTACCTCACAAGTGTCTCATTTCTAATGACTTGATAACAGCCTGGTAGACAGTTAAAGAACAAAAAAACCAAGCAAAGCAAAACAGAGTTTACTCCATTACCACTTTTCTGAGTCAATTTCCTATTTGTGCAGGAGAAAAATAAAAGAAAAAAATAAGTGCAGCAGTATTTTCTGGAGAGATATATTGTAATCACCAGCCTTTTTGTTCCTTATCATATATTATCCTCACTGTCCTGATTTATCAATTAATATACAGTAATCTCTAGAAAAATTGTTTGTTTTCTTTTTCTTGACATGTGAGGTAGACTTCCAGGAAAGAGCTATAGTGCAGCTTTGAAAAAGCCATCTTTTTAAGGACTGATATGCAAATTAATAAAACAACACCCTTCTCTGTCTTTATTACCTCAGCAACTTCCAAAAAATCCTTCTCTCGTCAGTATTTTTCACATTTGTGATGCTGATAAATTCATATGTGATAGTTACAAATTCCAGTCACAACTGATACAAGCAATGTCTGTTTAGAAACAACAGATAATTTGGTTTTATGCACATGATAAAAAGCACTAGAGATTTCCAGCACTGCATTAGCCAGGCAGCTTGCCCACCTGTGGTGCCTTACTAAGACATTTTCAAGTGGATCTGCAGAAATCCCTCTGGCACAACTGTCAGTCACAGGGTCAGTCAGTGTGTACGGGAAGTCCAACTCAGCAGAGGACAGTTTGAAGTTACTAAAAGCTTTCTTCACACTTTCAGGAAAGCACTTCATAAAACAGTTTATTCTAACTGTCTGTTATATAAGACTTAGGGGGCTTAGTTTCAAACAACTCTGAAGTTTTGTTGTTGTAGTTCTTTATTCAACGCATTATGCATAAGAAGCGAAGTCTGTCAACTCAGACTGAAAAACTGAAAATTCAGAATATTAACTTTACATACATACAAGACAAATTTTTGATATACCCAGGATAAGGTTAATTTTTAATAAAAAGGGAAAAGATTTTACAATCTGTAAAAAAACCTTATACATAAATATATATACACTTATATATATTGTCTCAAAGAAATAATAAAAAAGGTGTCAGACTTCTCCTAGCAAAACTGTAAGAATGACAGTCAGATGTTCTCTAGAACAGAGATTGTACTGAATAAGTGCCAAGTCTTTTAAAGGAGGATCTTTCTCACATGTCAGATTGAAACAATCCTTATTATCCCTGCTGGAACTTGGTTTTTATTAACAGGCTATCCAAGTGTTATGTGAATAGTTCCAAAATCAAGATCGATTTTTATTGCTTGTAACTCTTATCTGGTAGGAGGAGAGTTTCTTTAAAGCTTTTATTTATTTTGGAGATGGCAGATGCTAGTGCCAGAATGAGTCCCTGGTCTTCCTTCTGTCATAGCAACAATCTACGTATTTGTACATAGTCATGTGCCATCATGGTACGTGGTACCTATAAAAGTGAACCAAAAAGGAAGGTCAGATAGACTACAACTTTAAAACACAAGATTTTAAAAGCATAAATGTTGAACTCTGTCTTGTAACTCCATTGACTGCAGTGGAGTTGTGCCAAGACTGAGTCTGACCCAGTGTAACTTAATTGCAATATATTTTATGCTTATTATATTCATCCATTTCTTTGTCTGCAAGTCTGAAAGCAACCTGATCTGCAGGTGTGCTTTTCAGACTTAGTATTCTAACCTCCTGGAATCACAATCTTTGAGTAGGTGGGACTTTAATTATCCATAAATTAGAAAGACATTTATTTGCCATTCCTAATAAAACCAACATAATCTAAAATTCAATAAGCTTCTTTAACATATCCAGCCAATGTGGATTTGGTCATGCTTTGCAGAGAAAGAGGAATGATTAATTAGGCCTGCATAAAGGTGCATAAATAGTGTTTCCCATTTCCTCCAACACAGACCCTACCAAACTTGCACCCCCTCATAATGCTATGGTCTTAAGAAATAATAGCATTTTGTTTTGCTTAGCCTACATAAATGGGAAAAGAAGTGTGATCACTACCTCAAATGCTTAGTGACTGCAAAGTTAGGGTCTTAAAGAAAAAAAAAAAAAGATAGAAAACCAAAACCCATGCATGTTCAGGTTCGGCTATTTAAAAGTTGAGGCAAAAGTGAGAAGATTTTTTAGATCTGGACTTACAGTTGACTTTTCAGTTTCAGGGCAAGGCTTTCACATCATTACATGTCAGACTTCAGCTATGGTAGATCTCTGGATACTGACTAGGTACAGTTGCAAATTAGTACAGGAGCAGCCCTACATGCAGTAGAAGAGTGGAATGAGATGGATGCACTGGCAGCACAGGAAACAGTTCTGGAGCTCAAAACCTCTGCATGCCACTGTGGGGGGAAAAAATTGCCTTACTCCCTGAAAAAGATTTTGCTAGCTCAATATTTTCTTCACATACTGAAGTGAAGTTGCAGATAAGGGGGAAACCACTAAATGACTCGGTTTTCACTGAAGTAGCATTAACTCTGGGGCAAAATGGTGAGCTATGAGGGCTGAAAAAGGAGCACAATTGAATCTTCTAGCTCTGCTGTCAAGAACTTCATCACTGGGGCCAAGCAGTGACACAGAGGGGCATGGTCACCCTCCCTTACAGATGTTCAAAGAGACAAAAGGAATATCAGTGACTCTCAGGAAAGAAGCCTTCATGGAAATATTTGTGGGGTTTTTACCCCTTTGTATTAGTCTTCTCTATATCTTTCTTCTTGGATTATCAGTCATTTTCGTTTGGAAGGCCCCATTCCAACAGCTTCCTTTGGTGGAGGAATCCTATGAATTGTCTTTATCAGGTAGGCAAAGAAGATCAAATTTTCAGTCCATATTAATCAGCATGGCATTTTGTGTTTCCGGGGAACTACACTAATTTATACCAGATGTCTTTTTTATCCTCAGTGACCCAAGACATAATTTAATAACCCAGGCTAACCACATGACAGTTACAGACATTTCTTAGTTACTACTGTATAAAATGACTGCTGGGGGAAAATATTCAAAGCATCTCTAAAACTCCCTAAAGACAAAAAAGAACAATGAAATGCATTCCTTATTTATCTCTCTTCACAAACCTAGAACTTCATTCTGCTTCCAAAGAGATCTTAAGAGAGGACAAAATAGGATTTTCCACTGTTATCACTACATCTTATTTCCAATGTGTATAGCATGTGCAGCATATTTAACATTTATAGCTCTTTCTGCCAAAATGTTAATCTCAGTAGAAAATTTGATTAGAAAGCTTTGAGTCACTCTAGAAGTTATCATTTACTACAGATGTATGTGCACATGCAAAAAACTTGCAGAAAGAATTGTATCTTCTGCTACATTTTCTGAAGATGAAATTATGTCTATTCAATTCTATTACAGCTGTTTATTAGATTGGAACAAGCTCATAAAAACCTATGCATTAGTTATCATACAGTACTGATACATGCACCCACCCATAAACATGTTTATACGTGCATGCATGACATGCAGATACACAGTTCTGCAAATTTACCAACATCCTCTTGCATATATACACAGCATATGTGATAAAGGCAAATTTTAATATTCATTCTCGGCAGTACTAACCAATGTGGCTCAGACTGATAGTTGAGGGCCAGATACCAGTTTTGAGCTCCCCCCTTCCAAAAGATTTGAATATAGACCAGAATAGGTCTAGGTTTATATCTTCTATAGAAGATATCTGGCTGCTGATACCTATTTCTGGCATTACTAATCCACTCCTTCCTTTAAGCAGAGATATAGTGACTGTCTCACTACTCCAAGTGCCTTTGGAAGAACACAGTATGGTGTTTGGCTATTATGGAAACGATGAAGAACAAATCACCCTCTTTCAAGGTCAAAAGAAAAGGCAGTGAATGAGATGGTGTTAGTTGGAAGCCTGTATAATGTAATATAATGTATAATGTAATTAAGCAATGCTATACCAAGTTATTAAGTTCAGTGCATGACAGGAAGGGATTCTTCGTAAGCAATTACTCTACATTTTTTGATATTTACACTTTCTTAATATATTTAATTCTCTTCTAACATAAAGTGAAACATAAATTTCTATTTTTTTTTCCCTCAGCTGTAACAGTTTTGTGCATCAAAGACCTTTAGAGATAAACAAAACTGAAAGCATTCCATGGAAAGTACAACTGAGTGAATGTCTCCTGGATTGTCGCAGTATTCTCAAAAGATACAACTAGGTGCAGAAAAAGAGAAAAACTTGGGTTTAGATTGACATGAAAAACTCTTTAGAACTCTACCTTGATACCCCTTTGAAACTTTAAGTTTAAAACCTTTTGCCCCTTTGTCCTACAGACCCTGGTAAAGTCCTTGCTGACTTCTTTTATAAGCCGCCTTTTATATATTGAAAGGCTGCAGTAAGATCTCCCTGGGGCCTTCTTCTCCAAGCAACCTTCCCAGTCTTTCTTCACAGGAGAGATATTCCAGCCCTCTGGGAAGTTTTGTTACTGTCTTCTGGATCCACTCTAAAAGATTCAGGTCTCTCTTGTGCTGAGAGCCCCAGAGCTGGATGCAGTTTACTTGCACCATCTGCAATTTTCACTAATGACAGGCAATAATTTCACTTATCATATTTCTTTTTTTTTTTTTTTCAGTAAAACAAAAGAAATCTAGGAACATGGTTTCTGTGAGTAGCATCCAAATCTGTTTTAATAACTATATTGAATGTGAGCCACAATGTGAGAGATTACTGAAGCCATCTTCTAACATAAACTTCATAGTCAAATCCTAAGTATAATGAAGTGACATGGACGTTACCACCAGCTCTATTACATTACAGTGTGCCAATAGTGATAATACATTTGTGAAAACTGTCCAGCCTATTAGAAAACCCCATTGAACTCTATCAATTACTACATACATATTTTACCATTTTTTCCCCCACTTTTTGAAGTATGGGCTTAATAATTGAAACAACTATTTTAATAACCTTTTAATGGAATAAATCCTACAAATAGTAACTTCATAACTAACATTAGTTCTTGTATATCTGCTAGTCCCAGCATAAAAAGCCTTGAGAATGAGCTAATTCTAATACTCCTTAGATTTTGATTTAGCAGAGTAATGGAGACATACTTATTGCAATAAGAGTTAGCATAGACTTAAAAAGAAGAGTCTCTACAGTGGCAGAAACTACAAAAAGAAAACAAATGTAGTATAGGAAGTGCCACAGAAAATTACTTAATAGGCTCTGATTGAGAAAAGCTGGACATCTCCAGATGAGCATTTGTAAGCTTTTAATTTAGTAATCTGTTTTTGAAGTCATTACAAATTTTCTACCATCACAGGAGCCATATTATGTATGCACAAATGTAGAATTATTCAGAATAGCTATAAGAAGGACAACATTCATTTCAAATGCTTTCCCTCAATTTTATTGGCAATTATATATGCTCAACTAAAATGACCTAATTTTGTCTACATTCTCATTCTTATAATAAATTCTTTCCTTAATTTACATGGAGTGTAATTTTACAAAACTAGAATGTTAAAATGTTTTTTATTTCTGGAGAGTGAAAACCTATACAACAGTCATATATATTAACTTACTTGGAAATTAAAAAAGATTTTAGCAGGAATATTTTATACAATCATGACTGACATGCATGCTTGTCTCCTTCCTAGGTTTAAGTATCTTTTCAGATTCTGTCTTTTATGAAGATATATTCCAGGAGAAGCAAGCCTAAAACAAATACACTATAAAATGCTGAAAAATTAAGCTCTAAATTTCAGGAAATGGTCATTTTTTTCAGATTTCAAAAATACTTTTCTCAATGCTAACTGCACAACAGGTTAAAACAATAAGTGTTAGCACATATGCCCATACTTCAAGCATTTGAGGCTGATTGGAAAAACCCAATACAGTCCTGTAAAAAGATTCAGACTTCAGATTTGCAGTATACAAACTCAGGAACAATTTGGTAATTTACCACAAGCATACAAATTATGATAAGAATTGTGACAAAGAATTAGCCTACCTCTTACAGTAGGTACAGTATCCTCTTACCTAAAATATACTGTAAAATAGGCAAGATCTACTCTCTGGGTTACTTGCCCATTTATATGTTCCTACAGTACTTAAAATGTGTAATGTTAATTTTTTCCCTAGAAAACTGTCCCCAGACACTTACTTCAGCTTCACTTCATGCACACATTATTCCCTGATCCTATAGAGTTACAGGCATATTGATTACGACCACTTTCATTTAAGAAAATTTACTTCCTTAGGTCTCTCCAGGAGACGTCTCCAGATGGCTGTTCAGAACTGGATTTGAACTAACGTGGTGATCTGCCTCAGTGGGATCCTGTGCCTGTGCTGACTTTCAAAGGGAACTAAGAAGACAAGTTTCCTTAAGATTAGCTAAATAAAGCTTAAATTAGCTTAATATTCCTAAATAGCCTGCCCCCCAGTGCACACAAATTTTCACAAAGAAGGTTTACATGCTGTAAGTTTACACTTATGCTTTCCAGCACTAATTTTTCCATCTTAAACAGTCCACAAAACTTCATTAATTTTATATTTTAAAAATACATCATAATTATCTTAACATAAACTAAAAGCATTCTATAGATACAATATAAACAATTTTTTAGAGTGATTACTTCTACGAAAATCTAGTTCAATGCTCAGCAGAGAACTGACTGTTCTTGGCACAGTTAAAAAACACATGAGCTGATTAAAAATATTATCTATTGATTCTTTGCCTAAGACTCAGAAGCAATGTTTTTCAGTTCAGTATCTTTGAGCTTGAACTGGTAGAAAGAGACACCTTAGTAATGTTGAAATATGCAAAGTAAAAATTGTTAAATGCTAAGAAGAAATCAGGGAAGGATACTAAATTAAACTGAAAAAAACCAAAAAACAAAAAAAAAACCAGACTCAGCCTGACAAAGCCTGGAGGTATACATAACTGTAAATGGAAAGAACAAGGAAGTGTGTGTATCAGTCTGCCTAATAGAAGAGATACCAAAAAGTGGCATGAAGAAATAAGAACTTTCATTCAGAACATTAAAACCTTCTTCTAGTGATGTCCATTGAAAAGTCCCTAAAATTCTTTAATCCTTGTCAGCTTGTAAATGAAAAGTCTTAGAAGTCCAAGATGCAGAAAAATGGCTGCTGAAAGGGAAATATCTGAATCTCTGAAGACAAATAATTAATTCTCTGTGTAGATTAGACGCAGGAAATATGTGAGAAAAAAAATCTACCAAAACAAAAAAGCAATTAAAGAAAATAGAAACTTCTCTATAAACCAAACTTCTTTCATTAAAATTCAGGATGCTGTAGAACTGCCTCTTCTTTTCTATTAAAATGACATATTACAAGTAAAATATTTGGAACATGTTAATACTGCATCAAAACATAACAGGACTTTGACCATGACAGCATAATGCAAATGATTATATCTCATTAAAATTTGTCACTCTTACAAGTAAGCTGAAGAATGGCAAACTAAAAGCCAGGTATAGTATCAAAGGTTGATTGCAAGGCATCTGAAGACCTCATTTAAAGATCAGTAGCTTGGAGCATTTATTGATAATATGTAATACAGAATGACTATCATCAGGGCCAAATCTGAGACTGCACAAAGCTGTTCTTGTTTAATGGGAGGAAACCAAAAAACTTCAGAGTAACAGCCAGAACTAACTAAACTAAGCCTGAGCAGAAGATAAAATGCAATAGAAATCAATCCTTTTGAGCTGAACTATTTATGGGCCTTTTATGAGCTTCACCGACTCTGTGTTCAGGAAGGTGGCTTGTTATTGTTATGTCTCAAGGGAAGCCTTGCACGGTCAAGCTTACCCAAAATACTTGTATCAGGAGGCCTAAAGAGAGTGACATTACAAAACCAGTAACCAGACATACAAATAAACCCCAAGGCATTCATAACAGCACCTTCCCGTGTGGATTCTCTGATGTCTGTCTAGGATGAAGTCATACTTCTACAAGGATACTAATAATGACACTCCTTTTTGTTTCTATTTTTAAGACTCACATTCCTTCAAAGTGATTGAAGTTGGCCTTAGGACTCAAAAGTTACTGAGGAGACTGCAAAATCCTATATGAAGTATAATTACCTAAGACTCTTTCTATAGGAAATCAAATGGTGCAATTGTGAAAAAGAAAACAGAAATCATACCATCATTTTCAGGGAGCATCTGGGCAATGCTCTTAGTCATATGGTTTAGTTTAAAGTATTACTGCAAGGAGCAGGGCTTTTGATTTGATGATCTCTATGGGTCCCTGCCAACTCAAGATATTTTATGATTTTAAGTACTACATTCGGATCATTTCTTCCCCAGCACTCTTCCCAAAGACTCAGTGATTTGCAAGGTAAAATAATGTGTGCAAGATAAGTGTTTAAAAAACATAATTTCTCTAGAGGTGAATAGACATGAAAGGACATGATAAAAGTACAAATGAATTCTAGGAGACAGTAGTAAGATTAGGATTTTTCCCCCTGTCTACTAACAAAATGGTGAAGTACATTTTCAAAGGAATTAAATGACTTTATATTAAAACTTAAGGTTTGCTTTCAGAACTCCCTGTCATGAGTTGTAACTGTATCTGAAGATACTGTGATTTAGAAGAAAAGGTGTAGCATTTCAAACAGAGCAAAGGTATGTGCCTTGCCAAAAAAAAATCCCAACAAACAAACAAACAAACACAACCTGAACCACCACAAACCAAAAAGCATCCAAAGAAGCAGCATATGGAAAGAAATAACTAATATAAAAAGCGTAAATCACTGTAGCAATGGGGAACAAAGCAACATGGACCCCTTATGCATCTGAAGATTGCTCTTTTGTAGAAATCGTCCCTTTTTATACTTTTAATCTCCATCAGACATAACAAAACCAAACTGAGGGCTAACAGATTTAACAGAAGAAGGCACCCACTGGCTGGCTCAATTGTGGTGACCACATGTCCTATCACCCGATCAGCTTCTCGTCCATACACTGTCCATACATTCCTCCAGACAATCACAGTCTCACTTCCAACTGTCACTCAACGGACTCTCCTCAGTCCTAACTGCCTCTCACCCCTCAACCGACTTTCAACCATCCAGCTTGTGGCTGTGCCTTTCCCACAGGGCCTTCTGGTAAGCATAAGCCTTAATTAACAGCTTTAACAAATATAACCCCATACTCCATAAACCAGCTTCTAAATGTGATAAGGACGAATTTTAGCAGAACTATACTGTCAAAATGCAAAGACTTACTATTTTTACAATGTGTCAATGTGCCCAAATGTCAAGATTCATCTTGAGGCTCCCAGCAAACACATGCTGCCTTACACTTATTACACTTTCTACAGTGGTGACAGGGATTCTTGTAAAGCATTATATTTTTAAGACAGGGCAATTGTTTCAAGAAAGGTAGTCATAAACTGCACCTTCCAGTTGATATTGCTTCCCAAGAAACAGCAGCACACAACAGGCACACTCAAAGATTGCACTTTAGTAATCACAGGGACCCTACCTGTCAGTGTTACACCTTTCTTTAAAGTCTCGGCAATTTCCTCCTTAATCATTCTAAATACTCAAGCATAGCACAGTTTTAAAATCAGCTCAGTTCTCTGTTTTGACCTAATAATGAAGAAGCTAGAAGCTGCTTTAACCAAGAGATCCGAATCCTTCTGAGAAACTGTATTTCTCAGCACATTTTTCTGACTGCAGAAGGTGCAATTAGAAGTCTCCCTAAATCACATCACAAGGCGCTAAGGAAAGCTTGTACATCTGTCTTTAACCACACCTCAGTGAAGCACAATCTGAACCAGAAGTACCCCTAAGTAGCAATCTTCCTCACATAGCTGAAAGAAAACATGAGATTTTTTTTAATTAGAAAAAGAATCCTTGCAGGCTGAACAGTAAAACTAAGATTTTTTTGCTCCTCTGCGATCTCCAAGCTGCTTCTTCCGTGACCAACAACTGACCTTGCACCAAAAGCTGGAATCTGCCTGGTAGCTGCCTTCAGGTGTCACTGACACCATCAGTTGGCAGCACATGGCCAGTGCTAAGAGAGCAAACATGGTAGGGCAGCCATGTCTCTGGCCTCAGTGCCATGAAACATCATAGGCTTATGTATTTCTGTGTGCACACACGTGATCTTGTGTTCTTTACAGTACTTCCCTTTTATTACATGGTTCTGTATTTCATGGCTATAAAGACTCCACAAATGACAGCATTATAACTTTTAAAAGAGCTTATTAGATGTCTGGTTGGCATATAATGGATGAAATTCAGTAATAAAATTAAAAGGAAATCAAAGTAAGGAGGATATTTGAACTTCTTAAACCATTTAAGCTCTCACAAATGATTATCTAAATGGAAGTCCGTATTTATTTCTGAGGCATAATCTATGAAGTATTCTGGGCTGAGGTCCTGTGCTCTCTGTAAGACACTGCCAGTAGTTGCAGCAATAAATGGGCTACACAAATTCATGCCTAAACCCCTGAGAATTCCATTGCATCTCTACTAAGCATCTAAGTTAATCATCTGCTTTTCTTGGAGAAAAAGGAACACACAGATTTTTTGCTGTTATGACTTGAACATCTAGTGCAAATCAGAACATAGCACTACTCCTTCAAAGGATAAGCCATTTGACTAAGAAGGTCTTTCTCTAGCACCTTGTGGAACAGGTTTCTTTGTCCTTGGGGTCCTTGAGAGCTGTTTATCAAGAGGGGCATCTAGATGCAAAATGTCCACATCTCTCATGTGGAAGACTGCATCAAGGAGAAGTGAGTTTGGACTGAAAAAATGTGGATGCCATTTGTGTTGAGGGCTTTAACAAATATTTTCTTTAGGCTGCTGCACAGAGTCTGAAGACAAAATAGCTAGACAAGTAGAGAAGTATAATTGATGTGGAAGAGTTACTTCTCAGCAATGAAGGTTTAAGGACAGCTGGCAAATAAGATATATTTGATGAAGTTCTGCTTTATTCAGAAGGAAAACACATTTTCATCATCTTATTAAATGCAATTTGAAACAAGATGTGTGACTTTTTCTGGCACAGCAATTCCTCTCAATTCCCATCAAATGGTTCTTTGTCAAATTAGGCTGCTTGGAGTTATAGGCAAGGAACTTTTCTCTCATTTTCTCTTCCTTGGGAAATCTAGCACAATATAAGTGCAACAACCAAAACATAGGCATCGATTTATGGTATGGATCCTATTTTGCCTGGAATAACCTCTCTGAAAAGCTACCATCATTTCTGTTTTCAGGGGTGTTTTATGCCATACTGCCAATATTAGTATTTTCCATTTTTCTGATTCTTTTTTTGATGAAGAATAAAGATGTAAATATTGAAAAATTTTCTCTATTTTGTACAAACAAACCAATTAAGAACACTGATGAACTGCATGAAGGGGGAAAAAATATATTTAAAAGTAGCACATACACTTTTTTCCTAAACAATTTAAAAAGATTTTTCTCTAGAGTATTAATAAAAGATTGAAGCTTTAGAAAATTATGACATGTGAGGGTAAATAAGTCTATTACAGATTTCTAACATGTATTACTCATGCATCATTTTTCAGAAGGAAATGTATATTAAATTGAAATAAGAGACTTGTACTTACTGTAGCTAATTCATCAAATTTTCCAAAAAGTTCATTCAGCAGCTTCACCAGCTCTTGGGCAGTACACTGTGATGCCAAACTAGTGAACCCCACAATGTCTGCAAACAAAATACTGTAAAGAAGGAAAAAGACACAGATAAATCAGTAGAGAAGATATCTTCACATTCTCATTACTCTCTTTCATAGCACAAATGTAACCCAAAGCACTAACTCCAATAAGTCCTGAAATATTATCAATGAAGTGCTAGTTGTAAAGAAAATGGAAAAGATTCAGAAAAATAAGCATTAGTCTAGTGCTGTCAACTGCTGTAGAGAACTTTCAGACACTTTCAATGGCTACATACCTACCTGGCAGATGAGGCAAAGCACCTCATTCGTAGAGTGCTCAATGAGTACTCTAGGAGTATAGTGAACAATTTATTTTCTTTGCAGCTAGGCTCTCCTTCACCAAATTGGTTTTGCACTACTAGAGTTCCACAGCCAAACAGATAAACCTTGCATGAGGTTTACTATGTATTGACAGACAGGGGTTAATAGCTGAGGCGCAGTAGCTCTGTGATGTGGTCTTATAGTAGCTCCCTGTGAGGAGCTAGAAGCCACAAAGTCAAGCCAGTATTCTCTGCACTGTACTGCCTGGCTCAGGTAAGTGTCCAGTTTTCATCAGTATTAGCAAGGTTTTAATGTCCAAAAGTTTATTCTGCTTTAACAATCCCTGATAGTCAGTGTTGATCGAGGGAGATAATTGAAATAAGTGCAGGTACCATTGTGATTGAGAGAATAAAAATTCTTGTGTAAATCACAAAACTCAAGAGAGTATGGTGCTGTGATCCTTTCAACTCTTTAGATTCCTTCTGTTGATAGAAATGCAGAATCAGCTGCAGGAACACACTGCATTTATCTCCAACACCCAGACTAGAAATGTCAAATAATTTATGAAAACAGTAATAAACCATCCCATGATATATAGCCTAGGTATACTTGACATAGTGTAAAACTTAGTTTGCTAACTGTAAGTTGAATTAAACATTACGTAGTCCCATTCACCTCAACAAAGCTTCACTCTTTAGATTAAAAAGCAATGCTAGAAAAGCAGGCCTAGTAAGTCCACTGTTTTCCATTCTTCATAGCAAGCCTCAACAGTTGTAATATGTTACAAAAAATGGCAAATATAACTCCTGACTCAGATCCTGCTTCTATAATTTCATTTAAACCAGTTGTTTACATCCCTTGTCCACCACAGCAGATAAGTAGCATATCCCAACTCAAAACCAACTCATCCAAAGTTCAATGAGTTTGCTCTACAAACAAAGCCTTTACATCATCATGTTATTCCTTGGGGCAGTGTCTCCACCTGGTACTCCTTGGAGCATGCATTATGACAACACTGGTCAAGGTGGCCCTGGTTCAAGGAAAAAAGTAGTTATTCCATTCCCATGCTGTTTAAACATAAAAAAAAGGCTTCTTGAAATAAAAACTCACTATTAAGTAATTTTACTGATTTATGTCTCTGCTATCATAAAAATGAACCAGTCAAGTGATGGGTAAAGTAAAATACATTAACAGAGCACCAGCATAAAGTGACCTGCACATTTGCCCTGAAAGATCTACTTATTCTCTTAATTCTTTATTGCCATCCTTGTTGTTAGATGGCCCTAGGTTGGTCTTTCTGGAAATTCAAAAGTTACCTAAATCCCTTAAAGATTTTCAAAAGCACTTAAATATGCATCAGTTTGTTTCATACATTTTGCTTTATGGCTGTTTTTCTTTATGACCAAAATTCACATCAAACCTTATACAGTTTAAAAAGACACAGAGGAAAAAACAACAACTACAATTGTTACAATCTGGTATGTCACGTAGTTTCCTGGTTTTAATTCAATACTATCAGTATGGAGGGGGATGGGGAGTGTGGATGTTACTTTATAATAATAGCTTCTGATAGCCTCTCTGACATTTTACATCTCGTCTATTCTACACATCTGACGTTTTGATTGGTTTTGCTTTTCTATTTCCTTATTCAATATGTCGGTCCACATTTTTTTCACTGTCTAACCACACATACAGTAACAATAATATTTTTAGCAGCACCAACAATATCCACTTGCAAAAAAAAAAAAAAAAAACAACCATGGGGTGGTGGAGGGGGTTAGGCCTTTAAGATAATACAATGTCATCCTTTTATCAAGGTCTTTGGCAATGAGGGACATCTATATACATACAAACCAGAGATGTTCTGTGTTTGTGACAAATATGTCGTAACAGCTAACACAGCAACCATTACAATGCTGGCATGTATGCTCACATCAGAACCTCTCTATTAGTGAAACACAGAGAATAGGAAACAGGTTCCTGCATAATCATTCAGTTAAGAAGAAAGTTATTTTACACATGGGTACCTTAGCAGGTCAGCATGAGACCCTTGCTAATCCTTTAAACATTTAAAGAATGCTTAGTCCTCAGCATTTGATTCAAAACACTGGTAATTGTACAAAAATGTGGAGTCCATAAAATACCCACAATACAGAACTAAACATGCCATTGAAAACCTAGGTAAAATATGTAACTATTTTAGGCTGAAAGACTGATGTTGTTCAATTATGCTTGTGAAATTTTAATACTATAGTTAACTACATGTATACATTTTAAAGCTAACGGAATAGGTTAGGTAATATTACTATTGTTACACTTTCTTTTTTGTACAAAATTCCCAACTTTTTAAATACAATATTCTTAAGATATATAAAGTATAACTCTTATGTCTGGACATGGCACAGATGGGGAAATGCTGTGAGTAGAAGTTCTGCCTTTTATTAATGAAAAATCTCTTCCTTTTTACCACGATTAAATGTTACAGTCATAGTAACTGCTGCACTTTGTTTGAAAGTAGGCTGAAATGCCAGTGACCAAACCTGAAAAACAGTGACTAAAACAGTGACAATGGTAGGAAACAGCCAGTGGAGGAGCAGAGGATTTCCACACCCAAAGTGCAACTGGCACTGCAAGCCTGCTCCTTCCATAGTCTGTTCTCAAGGGTGGCAATGCTGAGGAGAGTGATGCCCCCACATGCACACACACACAGAGCTCTACTATTCTAAAACATGGCATTGAAACTCAGGAGCTGGTTTATTTTATTTTAGCTTGTGAACTGACTAATATTATCTCTTCGCTTCACCCATCTATGTCCATCTATATCCGCTTCCCATACTACTTGTACTGCAAGTATGTGGGGCAGCACCAACACATATTCTCATTGTGCAACATCTAAAAGAAATTAGAGCAGCATCTTGGTCTGTGATGTGGAGTCAAATTACCCAGCTGATACAATAAACTTTTTTTCCCTCTTATGTTCTGCTCATGTTTCTGGAAAGCAAAGGACAAGAACACTTTTATGAGGAGACAGCAAAGTCAGTCACAGGGAATTAGAACAGAAAAGAGATTGGAATTCATGCTATGGCCATTAAATCATAATGGTATTAAAGAGAGAAATTATAAGATATACAGTGACAGAATTCCTGTCATAAACCTGAACTGTTTCCAGGGCCAAATATATTCAAATATTCTCAAAGTCCAAGTCCCCCCACTGGCACTGAAATTCCCTTTCCTCTGTTTTGGGTATATTATTCACACAAAAATATTGCAAGCTTTAAATTTAGGCCATGTCTAATATACTCAGAAAAATTAAAGCAGCTACAGGCGTGACATCAGTGTTAAAGCACATTAATCAGTCCTGCATATGCTTTCACTCAAGAGCAAAGCAGTTTTGCTTCACAGTAACTTAACCTGTAATTTCTATGGAGGTTCACTTCCTCAGAGAGGATTAAACTAGAGTAAACTAGGGCTACCTTATTTATGCATGAAAGATTTCTCATAATGGTATGGTATACAAAGGAAAACTTCATAATGATTGCCAAGTAATTTTATTTTTAAAAATGTAAATGTTGGCATATATAGAAACAAGAAGTGAGAAGCTACCAATTAACAATTGTTTCTCTTAATGACCATTGAGGGATGTAACTGTCCCTTCTTTAATTCCACACAATTAAACAATTTGATTCCACAGAATTAATAATGCCATTGGGTACTTTGGTGAAAAACCAAAAAAACCTCCAATCTCCTTTAAACTATTACCAAAAGAAGAGAAATGAAAGTGGAAAGAAATTGGAAACAAAGGACATATGTTACTTCTGCCTGCTCAGCAGCATAGCTTGCACATGGTTCAAGCACTGCTCTTCCCTACAAGCGATGTGAATGTGTTGGTTAGGAAGGCTAGGTAGCTATTGAAGTGCTGAGGCTGCTGTTGCCTCATTGCCCAGGGGCTCAACAATGCTCCACAATCTTGCATGGCACAGAGATGAGACTGACTAGACTATAGTTCTCCAGATTTTCTTCTTGTCCCTTTCTAAAAATGAGGGTTATAGTTCCCTATTTCCAGTCATTAGGGACTTCACCTCACTGCCATGACTTTTCAAATATGATAGATAATGGCTTAATAACTTTATCTGCCAGTTCCCTCAAAGCTCACAGATCAATCAACTCGGGTCCCATGGACTTGAGCACATTCAGGCTCCTTAGATGGTCTTGAACCTGATCCTTTCCTGCAGTGGGCTCAAGGTGCTCATTTTCTCAGTCCCTGCATTTGTCTTTTATGACCAGGGTGACATGGCTGGGGCACTTGCTGTTGAAGAATGAGGTATAGAAGTTGTCAAGAACCTCAGCCTTCTTTTTGTTCAGGGTAGCCAGGTGTCCTATTTCCTATAGGACAGAGAGTCCAAGTTATCCCTACTCTTTCTATTGCTTTCAACATATCAATAGAAACCTTTTCTGTTATCCTCAATATCCATGGCCAGATTCAATTCTCTCTGGGTCTTGGCTTCCCTGACCTTATCCCTAACTTCCTGCACAATTCCCCTGTCTTCTTCCCAGGCCATCTGTCCTTGTTTCCACTTCCTGAAGGCTTCTTTTTTCACTCTAGGTTTGCTCAGCAGCTTCTTATCTATCCGTGATGGCCTCCTAGCATTTTGGCCTGATTTCCTCCTTGTTGGATGCATTGTTCCTGAGCTTGGAAGAGGTGATCCTTGAAATTCAGCCAACATCCTTGGGCCCCTTTGCCATCCAGGGCTCTATCCCATGGGACTGTACTGAGCAGGTCCTTGAAGAGGTCAAAGTCTGCCAGGGAAGTGAGCTTACTGTGTACTCTCCTCACTGCCTTGAGGTTCTTGAAGCCTCCACCATTTTGTGATCACTGCAGCCAAGGCTGCCTTGGAGCACTGCATTCCCTACCAGCTCCTCCTTCTTGGTGAACACGAAGTCCAGTATGGCATCTTCTTGTTGGCTCCTCAATTGCTTGTGTAGAGAAATTGTTGTTGACACATGTGAGAAACCTCAGGGATTATGTCCTGCTGTGCTGTCTCGCCAACAGACATCAGGGTGGTTGAAACTCCCCATGAAGACCAGGGCTTGCAAGCATGAGGCCACTTCTGTCTGCCTATAGAGGGTTTCATCCACACCATCATCCTGATTGGGTGGCCTGTAGCAGACCCCCACTATAACATCCCCTGTCCCTACTCTCCCTCTACTCTTCACCTACAAGCTCTTGGCTGGATGCTCATCTTTCCCCAGTCAGAGTTCCATACTCTCCAGCTAGTTATTGACATAAGGGCTACATTCCCTTCTCATGTCCCTTGCCTGTCTTTCCTAAAAAGTCTAAAACCTTCCATTTAAAAACTCCAGTCATAGGAGCCATCCCACCAGATCTCTGTGATGCTCATAGTATCATATCCACACAGGCCCGTGCACCTCTATAGTTCGTCTGTTTTTTTCGGCATACTATGTGCTTTTGTGTAGAGGCATCTGAGCCAGAACCTAGAGGAAGCTGACTCACTGGCTGAAGTATCTGGAATGCCTTTGCACTGTTACGGGCATCCATTAGAGGTGTTGACACCTGAATGTCAGGACTGGGAGGGATAGGTGCCCCCCTCCCCTAACTAATCTAGTTTAAAGCCCCCTGCACTAGCCTGGCAAATCTGTGACCCAAGACGGTTTTTCTCTTTTTTGGATGAACCCCATCATCCCCTAGTAAACCAGGCCTGGCAAACTGAGTCCCATGCTCTGAGTAAGAAAAACCATGACTTAGCAATCATACCAGGATTTTATCAGTAAATTCAAAGGATTAAAAAGTTTGGCTAATCAGGTAAAAACTGAAATCGCTTTGTTTTTTAGACAGACAAGTTGTTAGCAATCATATGTTGCAACAGCACATTCTAATTCTATCCTAGGGGGAAAAATAATCAGCTGTTGAGCAGAGCTTTCTCAAACTTCTGCTGTGCACTTGATTTTAGAGTCTCTGTGATGCCATTGTGTTTCAGCAGCAGTGCTGTCTTGGGTTAGAGGCTTGCTTGCTCCTATTGGCGCCTGCTTGCTTACAAAAACTGAGATAACATGTACTGACTGTTACTGAAGTGCACGAGAACAGCAGACTAGTTGAACAACAAGACTAGACTAGTTAGAAATATTTCCTTCTGATTGCTCTATTTGAGATGCAAGGCACACTTTTTTCACTGGTTTTCTCTCTCAAAATGGTTACTCTTTCTGTGACTTAAAATCTCCATTGCTTCCCTAACACCTTCTGCTCACAGATAATAACCAAAATAACCACTTGTTGATACAGCTGCATGGATTAGTATTGCTTCTCCTCTTCTGCACAACCACTGCAAGGCTGAAAGTTTACTCTCCAGTCTTACTGCTCTTACACTCATCTAGTAAAAGAAGTGTAAAACTACATGAGTTTTTAGATTTTATTTGTGTAATAGTATTCAGTTATAATTTTTTAATCAATTTTAATTGATACCTAGAGTGTAGCTTTAATACTCCCCACTAAAAATAGAGCCTGTTTTTACATAGTAACCTTCTACATTTCATAGGAAAATTATTTTATTTTTGACAGAAAGCAACCCATTTTTTATTATTAATATTTTATACACAAATAGCTTGTTTTAGTTACCAATAAAACAAAAGTATCTTAAAATAATTATAACCCAAACATCTCAAAATATGCATAATCTGAAGAATGGGACTATACAACAGCAAAAGTTAACAATTTTACAAATAAATTTCTTCAGAGGATTTAATTTGCTATAGAATATTTCTTGTTGCAATGTGCCTGTCCCTCTGACCTTATGATACTTCTTTCTTAATGTATCTAAATTTCTGAAAACATAAATAAATAAAAAAAAAGTAAAGACAGTTCTTTTAAGTAAACTGTTACAAAGAATTACATCTACAGTTACCGAAGAGCTCCTGCTAAACACTACACACAGAAAACACATATAAACTAACTAAAACATAAATTAAACTAAAATTGCCATAAATTTTATATGACTGCATTCCCCACAGACTACTGCAACAATGCAAATATGATAGATAATGTGTAAATTCAGATTTGTAAGCATTGAAATGCAGTGGGGTTTTTTTGACTGTTCATTTCACTCCTTATTTACTAATGTCACAGGGAGTTAGTGCACCATCTACAAGTTTGTCAATGACACTTAGCCATGCTCTATGGAGGGCAGGGATGCCATCTAAAGGGACTTGGATGGGCTAGAGAGGTGGGCCTGTGCGAGCCCCATGAAGTTCAACAAGGCCATGTGCAAGGTTCTGCACCTGGGTTGGGGCAATCCCAAACATGGATACAAATTGAGGCTTTATTAGATTAAGACCAGGCCTGCAAAGGAGGGCTTGAGGGTACTGGTTGGTGAAATATTTGGCATGTGTCAGCGCTGTACACTTGTGGCCCAAAAAGCCAAATGTATCTTGTTACACATAAAAGGAAATATGGCCAGCAGGTGGAGGGAGGTGATTCTGTTCTTCTCATGAGACCCCACCTGGATTTTCAGCACAGGAAAGACATGGACATGTTAGAGTGTGATTGTTCAGCCTGGAGAAGAGAGGGCTCCAGGGAATTATAGCAGTCTTCTAGAGCTTAAAGGAGGTCTACAACAGAGCTGATCATGGACTTTTTATCAGGGTCTCTACTGATAGGACAAACGGGAATGGTTTTAAACTAAAACTGGGTAGATTTATATTAGATGCAAGGAAGAAATTCTCCACTATGAGAGCAGAAGAGGTTTCATAGAGAAGCTGTGGATACGCCATCTCTGGAAATATTCAAGCTCAGGCTGGTCAGGCTTTTGAGCAACTTTATCTAGTGAAAGATGAACCTGACTCAGACACAGAGACTGGACTAGATGACCTTTAAAGGTTCCATCCTACTAAAACCATTGTATGATTTCATTATTCCAATGTTTAATGAAAGTTTCCTAAGGACTTTTTTTTTTTTTTTAAAGCTACCTGGACTATTTGGTTTGAAACACCAACAGCTATTTCTAACTTGCTCTGGTATATAGATTCTGAACAAAAACCAAGCAGCAGTAGAGTGAGCAAATTCAGGAAAGGAAACAGTATAAACAGACATTTCTCTCCTCTGTCACAGAGACAAGTTTGTTCAGTACTGGCATACAGGTTACATACATCATTACCTCATACTCCTTGACAATCTGAAACATTTCTGTGTTAACAAGCCCAGAGTTATCACTCCAGGACCTTCTGTATTCCTGTTTTCTCCCCCCGTGATCTCTGCAGACAGGCATAGCCAGCACCTGCACAGTGACTGAAGCCCTCCTGCGCCGCAGCGGGAAGCAGCTGCACCTGCTAGAACTGAGTGCAGAAAGCCTATGGCTTGGTATAAGAGATTAAAGCTGCTTCCCAAGTGTGAGTATGGACAGAGCAGCTCTTTTCTATATCACTCTATGGGGCATTCAGAAGGAGAAATCCTGCCAAGTTACACAAGAGATTTGACAGCTTGTAGGTAGTAAATGTTCACTGTTAACAGTACTAATTCATATGCTTTGTGCACTGGAATTGTCCTGCTGTGTTCAATGGAGCCACTAGCATAAACAAGTACTTGGCAAAATAAGGAGGGGTGTATGCCCTGTTTTTTATTTTCATTTGGGCCATTTGTTTAATAAAAGTACAACTTGCAGTAAAAATGGTATTTTAATGGCACATGGTGCCTCAGAAAGGAACCTGTAGGACTCTTTTTGTCTCAAAGGTCAAACATAAGGGAAATGTATTAGTAATTTTAGGTATGACTCACTTCAATGTTTAAGAAAAAAGTGCTCTCTAAAATTAAAGAGGGCTGTTAAAAATAAAAACAAAGGGGGCTGTATTTTTTACATAATAATCATTTACAAAAACTAGTTCACTGTGAAGACTTACAAATTCAGAAAGACTACATACAAAAGTCCATTCATAAGCATCATGATCACAGCTTTTTAAAACGTTGGAATGGGTAATTTTTTTTTTAAAGTTCTGTTGTTTTCTGAAAGACAGGACAGACCAGAAATATTTGCTCATAAATATCTGATTGTGTTCTGGCTTCAGATTGACTCTCAAGAACCTCTAAAATGCCACAAGGAATCTTTTTATTAGTAGCTTTGAAGTCAGGCAGTCAGGCACTGTGTTTCCTAAAATTAATATCTCTTCTTACAAAGCATCCAGTTCTATTTCATGCTTGTAAAAAAAAGGGTAGATGAAACTGCCGTATCAGAAGCCCAAGAATTTTTTAGCTGTTCAATGTTCACTTTCTTTTTATTTCTTCCACATTGTTTAAGTCACAGGATGAAGCAAGAACCTGTGTGTTAATATAGGAAGTCAGATATATGCTTTTCCATCCATGAGTTGTAAGAATTTCATGAATATCTAATGTCCATTCCAAAAGAGACAAAAAACAAAATGTGTTGAGGTTTCCATACAAGGCATATATTTGAGCTGAAACTCAATTCGAAATTTTCCTAATCGAATTTTGGGTCCATGGAGAGATTCAGTCAGGACTAGTGAGTTTT
This sequence comes from Sinosuthora webbiana, assembly GCA_013397395.1. Lineage (NCBI taxonomy): Eukaryota > Metazoa > Chordata > Aves > Passeriformes > Sylviidae > Sinosuthora > Sinosuthora webbiana. The sequence goes on from VXBN01017363.1 coordinate 171,619, forward strand.
TACAATAGACACTGTACCTACATATGTGATCTGTAAATTTCTCATCCCTGTAGGAACAAGAAAACAAGGAAATATGGATCTTAAATTTCTTAACCTAATCTTAGAAAAAGCATGTCTCCTCCATGTTACAAAACATATTTCTGAGCACTACAGAAGAGCTGGTCTTTTGGATAGCCTTTACATGTAACTTGACATTTGGTTCCCATGTCTTTCACGGTGTCCTTGTGTGGGACTACCTCAGTAAAATAACACTTGTACTGTGTTGAAACAGCTCGTGGACTATATACAGACCATTTCCTTCTGATAAACCACAGATATTATATTAGTTGCATTTATTTTATTTTTGAGTTCATTGTCCTCACTGGGCTAATGCTATATTGGATGTGAATTTGCATATCTTGTTTTACATAGTGTATTTGCATTAGGTTATTTGTCTCCATTTAAAATACATGTCCTCATTTCTTACTGCACAGCGATTCTGTTAAAAAACTTTACAAGGTAACAGATGTACTACAGATCTGGGAAGAGCTGATCAAAGCATGACACATTCCCTTCCAGAGGCACAGTGAGTTGCAGGCAGTCATTCAACAACTATTGGGTAGTTGGTAAAATATTCACCAACTAATTGATAAACCAGGGGTGTTGTCATGGCTATCTGAAATACATCAGTACTTTTTCCCAGTCTATAATTCACATTTTACAGAGGTATATTTATCTCCATTGTAATGTGTATTTCTGGGAGGAGGTAAAGAAGGTAGCTGTATGAATGTCTTATTTTTCACATGTATGATTAAATATTCTTTGTCTTTTTTTCAGGCAGCTATTTAGAAGACTGGAACAGATACTAATAATTTCTGATACTTCTGAAGGTTTTGTTTTGGTTTTTTTTCTGTTTATTTTGAACAGATAAGGAATGGAAAAATCATGTAGTTTACTAATTGCATGCCTGCCTCCTTCAGACTGTCTTATCTGAAGAACAATGCTCTGATACTTCCAGGTATTTGCAGGGAGAAAAAGAAAGTATTGCAAGAGGAAAAGTAAAAGCACAGCTCATTTTCTATTTTCCACTGTGTACCTCTGGAGTTAAAAAAACCTGGAAAATAGAATTATCTAGGGGCTTTCTGTTGTTTTGTTTTAATAGCAGCACTTCAAAGAACACTTGATGTGAAGAGGACAATCACAAGAATATAGGAAGGATCTCTCAGGTTTACCTATTATAGCACTGAACTGCCACTACCCAGAAGAAAAAAAAAGCTGTTTTCACCTCTTTAGGAAAGTAAAGCAAACACTTATTATTGGCACTGACCACCAGCAGCCCTGACAAAGGGATGCTGTAGTGTTGTTCACATTGGTGTCAGGGTGGCACCTGCTGGGAGTTCCCCTTCATCCTTCAGATCTAAACAGTCACAAAACTTCTGGGGTGAAACTCTGGCCTACTAGGATGTGCTAGCCACAGATTGCTGGGTATTTATTGGACATTATTTCCCCACTTTTTAAAAATCATTATTATAGATTAATTGCATTACTGAAATAAAAGACAATACAGTTTCTTATAAGTACAGATGGTGAAGGGACATCTGCTATTTTCAGTTCTCTTCACTGAGAACCTTGCTTGTGACATTGAAATTACCCCATCTTACTTGGGCTTCATTTGCTCCAAAAGTACCTTCTAAATGTCAGAGAATGAATTCACCTCTTCAGACAGGGTGTTTGGATTCAAAAACTTTTATGAACTCCACATTGAAGCAGTGAATAAGCCACAGAAGTTTTAGTAGTTAAATGAGAAAAACATATCATGTAGGAAAAAAGACTACTCCTGAGGTTGCATTTCAAAATGATCTTAGCAAAAGAGAGGAAAAGAGAGGACTCAGAAGCACTATAATCAACTGCAAAGCAGTGCTGTCTGAGATGACTATACTCAGTGTAATGAATGCAGACACTTGTGACACATACAAGATATAAATATACTAATCATGATATAGTTATCAGTCTTACTTTGACCCTGAAGATAAGGGCAACCAACAGTGGTATACATGTGTTTCATAGTACTGTGAGGACATAATTGTAGACACAATTTTAATGAGTATATAAAGGAATGTGATCACCAAAGGGTAGAAGACACCCAAGCACCAAAACCTGGCATACATGAGACTTGATTAGCAAAACTGACTGCAAATAAACAGGTTATCATTCAAAGATGGAAGACTGGCAAGAAAAAGAAAAAAACTGCAAATGTTTGTAACACCAACTCCTGTGTTGGTGAGGAGAACAACAGAATAAAACCATGTGACATAAACAAGGAAAAGTGAAGGAGTAAGACAGCTCACTTAGATTTTGAATGTGTCCTTCAGGAGCTCTCAAGTCAGACTTTGACAATTGAGAAACATCAGATACTGTAACCAACACTGTCATTTTCAGCATGAGTTTTGGGGTAGTTTGCACTTAGAAGCAACTTTAAACTGATTGTTAAAGACCAAGTTTTGTATGCAAACTGATGAGATTAATATTATGCAAGATTTAACCATTAACGTGAAGTAAACTGCTAATTCTTAATTCAGTAATATGAAATTTTACAGTGTAAAGCTGACTTAATTTTCTGAACACTCCCATCACAGACATCTCTGATTCCCTTAGTGACAGAAATGCTTTTAGTTGCAACAACTTAGTAACTAGGAAGTGGTCCTTGCAGACGTTAAAGCCAGCTCAATGGGAGGTAGACTAAGTCCTGGGAGAAGAAACTTAGCAGTGGATGAGGGAGAGGAGAAGGTGCTGAATTTTACTCCTTTGCTACATGAGTACACCATGCAAATCAAGGCAGCTCTGTGGCATCACTTACTAACACTGCACCTTGTTTAGTAAAAGGGTGACACCAACTCAACTTCTTTGACGCTGTTTTTGATGTGGAAGAAAGACACTTGGAAGTAGTGTGATAAAACACAGGAAAGGTCTTTAAGGAATTTGTTTTGGAGGCAAAGAAGAAAAACGAATGAGAATGCACTTTAACAAAAAGCAATATAAATGATGGCACTTGCTCACAGTCAACTTTTGAGCAAGAGTAAGAAGCAGAACTGAGCCTTATTCAATCTCTGGGGAGTAACACTCATGTGATGTGGACAAATATACATTTCTTTAAATTTACATCACACTTTCTTTTTGTGTTTCCATGCTATTACCCAGAAAAATCTATTAATTTAGAAGTAATTCATCTTACTATCAGAAAATATACATGTGTAAAAACTACCATGCAGAAAAAATACTCCTGTTCACCCAAAATATAATATAGTACAAAACCAATGACTAGTCATTTGGAAAAAGTTGTCAGTCTCCCAGCACCACTATTCTAAGACATTTATTGATTCATGCTTATCTTCTGAGAAGATTATTAAATCTTCCTAGATTGCACCTAAATGCACTCATTCTTCTACTCCATATAAATGATAAATCTTCACTATATTGCTTGTTTTTTTTCTCTGAAACCTGACTGCTATTATACATCACTGTCCTTGTACTAAGTATTCTTAGTTCTTCAGTTTATTTCATGGGTACATCAATCCTACCTAACATTGTCATGCCTTTGAATGTAAATCTTGTGGAAAATCCTTTCAGGAGGCTTCAGGAAGTCTTCCTTCATTTCCATTGCAACATTCCTGGGCAAAAGGCTCATCAAGAGACGTTCCTAAAAGAAAATATAAACAACATCAGTTTTGTGGTATAGTGTGTGACCATTTTTCAAAAGTTTTAAACTGGAAAACTGGACAATCTTTTCTTAATCTTCTTCCTTAAAATGTCTGCTGCATAAATAATACAAACCATTTATCTCAAACTCTTGCAAACTGTATGGGTGTCTTCTTTTAAGTCTTCCGTACTAAAAAAAAAAACCCAAAAATTAAAAACAAACGAAAAACCAGATCTACACACAAAAAGCCAGCTTCAAGAGAATATAATTGTCCATATTTTTCATTAACATCATAGTTCTTCTAATAATAACAACTCACTTTATTCTTAACAGTATTTACCTGTCTGGGAAAGACTTCCCAGGATCATTTGCTGTCCTTTTGTGTGTCTTATTTCTTCCTGGATATAATGAAAGTGTTACATTACAAGGACTATGACGGCAGGTTATTAAGCAGTGAGAGTGGATGACGGGTTTATCCACTGTCAAATTCAGTGCACGTATGCATGATTTTAATGGCATCTTAGCCAGTGTGGCAATGTCTTTCATGAACTCCGTCAGTACAAAACCCTGGCTAAACATGTCTTCTTGCTATACTCACAGAAATTTTTGGCATGAGTCACTGACCTGCATAAAAAGGATCTCTAATATCATGGATCTTGTCAGTATTGACTATAAAGATTCATGTAGTTTTTCCACATATTCTGGCCCATTCACAGGTACCATCTGGAAAACCTGCCGCTGCTGTTCTTAGGTATTGTAAGGTGTCCTTAGATACCTACTCAAATTGTGTTTTCACCCAGAAAATGCTTGCCATTTAAAATCCATTTCCAAGTTTATCCACCAGACTTGATATTTTCAGCTGTGGCAACAGTCTGAATGAATTCACGTAACCACATCTGATCTGATTCAGGAATCTCAGGTTCCAGACAACTATGGATGAGGCTAGAGCAAGGAAGGTGTACCCTTGGTGAAAGAGGATTAGGTCATTAAATAATTAAGCAAACTGAATAGATGCAAGTCCATGTTCCTTGACAGCTCACTGAGTGAGCTGTCAGATGTTACTGTAACACCACTCCTGACAGTCAGACATGGTAACTGGGAGAAGTGACACAAGACTCCTTTTCTTTAACTGATATTAAATAAATAAGGAGCAAAAAAGTAACACTGAGAAGAGGGTATTTGCAAGTGCTTCTTTGTTGCTAACTTGCACACATTCACCAGATAAAACCATCAAATAATACTCAAAGTTTATTCATAGAGTTTTTTATATAACAGTTTTTCTGGAAGACATATTGAAAGAAGGATTTCTATTCTATTATTTTTCTAAATTAGATTAAAGTTTTGTTGTATGTTTGTAGTGGTCATATTGTCTTGAGGCTAAGGATCATTAGCTAACTCTATATCCTACTCTTCTTATATATATATGTGTGTGTGTGTATAATATAAATATAAATATAAATATAAATATAAATATAAATATAAATATA